>JANKOD010000005.1:30933135-30962047 GCA_026284645.1 Erythroxylum acuminatum | reverse complement strand
TTTATATGTAAAATATTTAAAAATTATTGTTATTTCATATTAATTGTTATTATTATTTATTATTAAGATTTTTGAAAATATGGTTGATGTAAACAGTAAACTAGTAAAGTGTACAGTACAACTGTATAATATACTAATATAAACTATTTTGCAATTTTTAAAAATTTTAGGAACTATTTCATAATTTTAAAAAATTTCTCAAAACGGTATCCGATACCGATCGGTACTAGTACAATTCCGTTGCAGAGCTCAATCTGATACCAAGACTGGTACGATATTCATGACTTTAATTTAAAAATCATTTGTTGAATAATGAGCTGAAGAAATTCACTCAATTTCCGTCACATCTTTCAACTATGTGACAGCGACGTGTATGGGTTGGACAGTTTCAGAATAGTTAACGACTTTATGAAACAGGGAAGGGAGCACATGGAGATCACGTGGTCCCCTGATAAACTTTTAATGCCAAAAAGGTCGATATCATTGGGTGCAACGGTAATTGGGCCTTGTCAAAAAATGACCAATGGCGGTTTGAACCCACAGAAGTCATGATGATGAGTCTCTCTATAATGGGCCCAGCCCAGAAATCCAAACGACATCGTAGCAGCTACACTCTAGATCGATTGTGTTAGGCCTCGTGGTAGTTGTTTCGTTGGAGCGACAGTTGCGACTTGCGAGTTCCTCCTCTTAATCCTAAAAAAGAAATAGGGACCAAAAGAGAAAGACCCATTAAAATAGAAGTAAAGAGGAGAATGAGAAATCAAAAAAGAAAAAAAGGAAAAAGAGATCTCTTTGAGACCCATCATCACGTGTCTGATGATGATGATGATGATGTTGATGACGAAGAAACCACCGGAGCAGAACCAGAAGCTGAAGAAGCACGTACCAGGATATAACCTCTAACTCTAACATCCTAACCAAAAAAACAAAAAAAAAAGGAGAAACCAGAAATGCAAGACCCGAGAGATTCTATGAAAAACGCAAATTCAAATCCAACACCGCCGCCCCTTGGACAGCACCCACTTCCCTTGCGGACATCGTACCACCGGCGGGCCCACTCGGAGGTGCATTTCCGGATCCCAGAAGATCCGGATCTCGGGGCCGACCCATTCGATCAAGACTCGGGAAACTCCCTCGACGACCTCTTCTGCAGCTACATGGACACCGACAAGCTTGGATCCAAACCCGCCGACGCCCCTCCCGCTCTCAAAACTGACAATGCAGGCTCTGCGCAGGCTTTGGACGACGGGGAGGGAGAGGGAGAAGGAGAGAAGAATGTGAGGCCTAGCAGGCATAGATATAGCAATTCGGTTGATGGGTCTTCCATTCTCGAGTCCATTGAGGCCAAAAAAGCTATGGCTCCTGATAAGCTTGCCGAGTTGTGGACCGTCGATCCCAAACGCGCCAAAAGGTAGGAGCCATAATGTTACTGCTTATTGAAACATTTTAATGATGTTTTGGTTGAAATAGTGAATCCTTTGATCCGAGGACCAAGACATAAAGGTTATATTGATCATTTCCAAGTTCCTTAATTTATTTCTTTGCAGGATCATGGCTAATCGACAGTCTGCTGCTCGGTCCAAAGAAAGGAAAGCGCGTTATATATCAGAGCTTGAAAGAAAAGTGCAGACCCTTCAGACAGACGCAACAACGCTCTCTGCACAACTAACACTATTTCAGGTTAAATACACTTTAATTTTGTGGTTGTAGACGCAGCGTAGGTTTGAATTTATGCTTCATACGTCCTCCGTGAGTAATTTTGTTAGCATTTTCTTCTGTTCTCTTTCAGAGAGATACATCAGGTCTGACAAATGAAAATACAGAGTTAAAGCTTCAGTTACAAGCAATGGAGCAACAAGCTCAGCTACGTGATGGTAAATCTTAATATTTGGCCATTTCTTTCCTGAATTTATTTTCTTTCACCGAGGGCTTCTTCGAATCAAATGCTGTTGGAACAGTCTATCTATAAATATGGAGATTATATGACTACTGAGGAATATGATGCATACTCATCTCCGGAAAACATGTTTCAGTGATGAGCGGAAAAACTTGTTACTATTTTATTTTTGATCTACCATTATATCAAATTGGTGCAATACTTTTGTTGCCATAGTTTAGTGAAATTGACGTGTAGAGAAAATCAGAGTCCAGTGGTCTTTTTTTCGTTCAAAGTTTCTGAGTGGCTTGGTGGTTGCGTAATACACAGCTCTGAATGATGCACTGAAGAAGGAAGTAGAGAGACTGAAGTTTGCCACAGGAGAAATGATGACAGCAACAGATACGTATAATTTGGGGATGCACCATATTCCATATCCTCTATCTGCCTTCGGTTCGTCCCAGCAACATCCTGGGACAGCTGATGCTCAAAACATACAGATGACGCAGTTTAATCCTTTCCAGCATAACATTTCAAGTAATCATCATCAAACGATTGCAACATCCCACTCACTAGCATTCTCAGAGACATTTTCGGATGATCCTCTTGGACGATTGCAGGGTCTTGATATTGGCAGTCGGAGCTCTCACCTGGTTAAATCTGAAGGCCCTTCAATGTCTGCTAGTGAAAGCAGCAATACTTGATGAGAACTTAGTGATCCAGTGTCTTTTTTGTCCCTGGCTTGTTTATATATTGGTCTCGTTGATTTTGACTTTTTGATTGTAAGGGGAACCCACCCTTTAGGCGTTAAATTTGTTTTTCCTTTCCATTTTCTATTTTTGGGGAGACCAACAGATTTTTAGCATATTCATGAGGCAATTTGTACGTTGAAATTGATATTTAATTCTTTGGGGGGAGTTTGTTTACGGGCATTGAGGCGTGTTTTTAGCGGAAATAGCCCCCCACTCACATTGTTGTCAAATATGTTGTTCAGACAAAAAATGGAAGTTTGGTTGATTCATCTTCAAGGGTTTGTCTCTGAGCGTATCTTTCGTCGTTCGCATCATTTGCAGGTATCCGTATTTGTGAACGTCTGCATATATAAATGGCTGAAATTTACTGGACACAGTTAAACAGAGATTCTTGTTCCAAATTGGACCCATATTGTGCATTTTGTTTTACAAACTGTAGACTAGAGACGACGGACACAGTTAGCCTCCTTTCCCATTGTTCCAATCTACAAAATTAATAATAAGAAAACCTGCAAGCTTAATAAGATATTGAAAGAAAGAGAAACAGGGTTTCTTATATCTGATGTGAGACTGAGGAGCCAGATCTCGTACCATGTGCAGGAATGAACAAAGTAGACAGTAGCATCATGTCATTCGTGCATCAAAATACAATTCCAACACCAAAATGCCTTCTTTACCAGCCTTCTTCCCCACACGTCTGTAGCTCATTTTTACCATTTCCATCATCTAAACAATGGAAAACCCTTCAACTTCATCAAAACCCAAACTGAAGCCAGATCCTGCGAATTTCAACCCTCATGGCACCACCGGCCACCGACGAGCCCACTCGGAGATCTACTGTTGGATCCCGGACGACCTGGATCTAGGGTCCGACCCATTGGATGAAGACGACCTCTTCTCCACCTATATGGACACAGAGAAGCTTGGATCCAGTCCTCAGGACCGCACTTCGCCTCCAACTAATAAAAATATTCATAATTCGGGCAATGGCCCTCCAAATTCTCCTTTCCTCCCGGATGGAGACAATACTGGTAAGCCCAGACATCGTTATAGCAATTCCGCTGATGGGTCTTCGGCTCTGGAGTCTATAGAGGCCAAGATTGCCATGGCTCCCGAAAAGCTCGCTGAGTTGTGGAATATCGACCCTAAACGCGCCAAAAGGTGCTTCCTTTTTTTCCATTGAATGACAATTTGCGTCATTACCGATGTGCTTTCTTTCCTTTAAGTTAGTCTCAGTGATGTATATATATGTGTAGGATTATTGCTAATCGACAGTCTGCTGCTCGTTCTAAAGAAAGGAAAGCCCGTTATATCTCTGAACTTGAGACAAAAGTCCAGACTCTTCAGACCGAAGCTACTACTCTCTCTGCACAACTTTCTCTGTTTCAGGTTTAACATCTCTGTAATTGGCCTTTCATCTGTTTTCGATTTTTCTTTTTTGTTTTCTCATTTACATTTCTCCTCCATTTTAGAGGGACACAACAAATCTGAGTAATGAAAACACTGAACTTAAGCTTCGGTTACAAGCTATGGAACAGCAAGCTCAATTACGTGACGGTATATCCCATCCTTCCTATGCTTTAACACTGTTAACTTGCTTTTCCTTAATCATGCCGTTGGCGACTTAGTTATGCAACATGAGCAGTCTCTCTGGTGACATCTAGGCTGTATAAATATGGATTATTGTTTGATGTTATTCTGCCACTAATCTGTTTCAGTAAGCGATTTCCTTCCTTACATTGTGAATAATGATGTTACCTCTAGATTTGGGCGTAGTTTTTTGTGTTGCATCAATTCGATGCACAATTTGAGATGCTACTGCGTATAAATTCAGTGCCTATTCTTGCTTGAATGCACGATGAATTTGGTTTCTACCGAAAGCATGCTATAAGAAGAAGTGCCCATGTTTTCCATCCCATATCTACTTCTGACAATAGGAAGTGGCCACATTTGAGATGGTACTGTGTACAATTTCGGTGCCCATTCTTGCTTGAATGCATGAGGAATTTGGTTTCTATTGAAAGTATGGACAAGGGGTTGTGCCCATGTCTTCCATGTCATATCTACTTCTGACCATAGAAAGTTCTTAAGTTTTTCTGCTATATCTTCTCTTATATATACAGCTCTGAATGAGACACTGAAGAAGGAGGTAGAAAGACTCAAGATTGTCACAGGAGAAATGACGAACCCTGCAGATACCTTTGATTTAGGAATGCACCATATTCCGTACACCCAATCTCCCTTGTTTCCATTCCAGCAGCAAACCAGATCACTTGACACCCAAAATGTGCAGAAGTCACTGTTCAATTCTTTCCAACCTAACAGTTCTAGTTATCATCAATCTGTTAGAGCCTCATCCCATTCGCAAGCTTTCTCGGAGACATTTCCACATGATCCTCTCAGACAATTACAGGGGCTTGATATAAGTAGAAGCTCTCATCTAGTCAAATCTGAAGGGCCCTCAATTTCTGCTAGTGGAAGCAGCAGTGCTTGAGTCTCATTTTGACGATCCACCATACCCCTTATTTCATGAATTGTACGTAACGTGGACCATATTTGACATCTAAGTTTCATTAGTTTGACTCCTCCATTGTGACTACTATTTTAGCCTTATTGGTTCTGCTTTGAGGGGATGATTTACTAGAATATTACATATTGATGAAGATTTTTCATCTGTTCAAGTTAAAACTCATGACTTGGTGAAGTCTGGAATGGAGAGCTTTATTCCTGGCAGAGATGGATATTTTCATGTTTAACTTTCAAACGTTGTGATTTTGAAGAAGTTGGTTGATTGATCGATTGATGACTTTGATTTGGACATTCACTTGTATCTGAATTTTGCACCGAATTATAGGAAATGTGATTGGTTATTTGGAAGCCAAGAGTTGTACTAAGTGTATTGAGATACTTTCTGTCTTTTCCTTAAAGACTGGTCAGTTTCGCATATTATGTTTCGATACTTTTATCCAATGGACGATATTATGTTTTTCTTGGCGGAAAGAGATGAATTTGCATTTAAACCACACTGGAAGTTTGTTAGGACCTCAGTCCAATCTCCACTTCCACTCTGATTATCAAGTTTTAGCATGTAATGAGCTCTTATCTAGACCAAACTTTGTGCAAGTATAAAATGTATGAAGCGGGTACAGTATTTGAGCTACTTGTTTAGCTGTTCACACGCAGAACAAATCCCAACTAGTAAGATGCGGTCGTCTGTTGGAGCTTCTTATAAGAAGCTCCAACCATTCAATTTCCGCCATTTTTTTACGCTTCCTTCCTGATATGATGTGATGGACCTCTGCCAGTGTGTGTATTTTCAATGGCGACGTATTAATTCTTGGCCTCGGGCTCGTGATGTATCATGTAACAGTAAATGAGGCAAGAGCATTTCACTCTATACCTTTCAATGTTGGTGTGGTCTGCCTAAACCTCCAAATCAGGCATTGAATTTCACATGGTAGGGGTCCCTAAAGTTGGGCTGCGGATGTTTGTGTATATCCTCTGTTTAGGGATTATTGACAACCTTACAGTATAGACTAATAGAAAACGAGTATCAAAAGCATCTCTCAGGCAATGGTCTATTGCATGTTGGGAGTCTGTCAAATGACTCGATTGGGAACACCAGACAAATGCTTGTGCATGCCACTTTCATTATTTGTCCCAACAGACAGCATTTGGATAATCACATGCCTCTTTTGTGGATATGAATTTCCAAGCAGATGTAGTTGTCCCTCACCTATCACAAAAACTAAAATTTCTTACGTGAAGTGTACATTATAGCAGAAGACATTACCATTTAATGCTGAGACAATGGGGTTTTCTTCGCGGTTGGACCAGAGGCAAAATGCAGGTAGCTGGCTCCTAACTACTTCGGACCAAATTTGTTGACGCTTTGTAAGGTCTCCTTGCCTCCCCTTATCCCATTCTGCTCATGTTTGGTCCTTTTCATTTTTAGTTTCGTGGTCAAAACCAAAGGTTGAATCTTGAAGCTGAAAAAGGTTCTGGTTTTGATCTAAAGTGTTTTTACGTCAGGCAATTGAGAAATAATGCATTATGATGAATAATAATAATAGAAAGAAAACAGTACCATGCCTGAAGGAAGGATGGATTTTCCAACAGAAGAGGGGAGACAAATCCCAACTTATTGAAAAGGGGTAGCCTAAATCCTACCGGCTGGCAGAAGGAAAAAATATAGTAAACAAAATGCAAAAGATGGAAGTTTTTGTAAGGCTACCACACCTATCAGACCATATTGAGGAGGGGAGGGGTGAGGGGACCCGTAAAGCCCGGGAGTTGCATGTGCTTCTAACGTGGTGGTAGACCCCTCCTCTACTTGTTCATAATAAACAAATACAATCGACTACTTTAGCTCAAATTCGGAATTCCACACCGCATCCTATAACTAATCCTATATATATATTGTTCCAAGATTTGTTAGTTACATTACAACGACCACAACCATATTAATTTGTCGTATTGTTATCTACTCTTACCAATAGTATAGGAAAACTCACAGCCGACTTGACCTTTTATTTCATCTTCCCCAATCAAAGGCCCTAAATATGCAGACCAATCCAAATTGCGCCATATCAGGCAATCAATTTAATTACATATAATTTATGAATAAACACAAAAGGCAGATAAACGCATGTGCATGGTGGGGTCAATGGCCTTCCAGTCTTTCGTTCGTTCTCCTTAGTACTCCACCTAAGAACATTTGCATGTGCTTTTTGATTCTTGCAAATCTACGTATGACTTTTCAGTATTTCCATCCATTTTGTGTTCTTGTTTTTTCCATGCCCTGGCCTCAAGTGTTTCCTAGCTTCTCTCTTCTTATTATACCAAATCCACATCAATCCTTGGTAGCCTTGTATCCTTTTGCCTATATAAGGGCATGCCAGTTTCTTCCTAGCCAAGCATCCTTACTTACACTTAGCAGCAACCCACTCCCTTTTATCAACTCACATCACTTGTTAACAATGGCTATTCCAGCATCCTCTGCTGCTTCTCTTCTAGTTTTCGTGTTCAGTCTGTGCCTTAGAGGCTCTTATGGGGACTATGGAGGATGGACTAGCGGTCATGCAACGTTCTATGGAGGGGGTGATGCTTCTGGGACAATGGGTAAGTTTTAAAAAAGCAGCTGTCTTTTTAACTTGGCAAAAGTGAAAGTCTTGATATGCTTCTCATCATTAGTTAGGCAATGGCACTGAAACAACTCCAATACTGGATTATTTCTATAAAAAAGTCATAATTGTAGGTTTGCGTGCATGCCAATAAATTACCTAGTACCTACGTCATTCATTGGTTTCTGCTTTCAACTAAAGTTTATTTTTATGTACATGGATGGTTCTTTCCAGGAGGTGCTTGTGGATATGGCAACTTGTATAGCCAAGGGTATGGTACTAACACCGCAGCGCTTAGTACTGCTCTTTTCAACAATGGCTTGAGCTGTGGTTCTTGTTATGAGATGAGATGCGACAACGACCCCAGATGGTGCCTTCCTGGGTCCATCACGGTTACCGCCACTAATTTCTGCCCACCGAACCTTGCTTTGTCTAATGACAATGGTGGTTGGTGCAATCCTCCTCTCCAACACTTTGACTTGGCTGAGCCCGCTTTCTTGCAGATTGCTCAATACAGGGCTGGAATTGTACCCGTTTCATTCAGAAGGTGCATAGCTTTATTTCCATGTCTCACTTGAAGTTTGTTTTGCGTCATGCATGATGATTCTAATGATTTCATAACGTCTGAAACAGGGTGCCCTGTGTGAAGAAAGGAGGAATAAGGTTCACAATCAATGGTCACTCGTACTTTAACTTGGTGTTGATCACCAATGTTGGTGGAGCAGGAGACGTTCACTCGGTTTCAATCAAGGGGTCTAAGACAGGATGGCAAACCATGTCCAGGAATTGGGGCCAAAATTGGCAGAGCAACTCCTATCTCAATGGCCAACCCCTTTCTTTCCAAATTACCACAAGCGATGGCAGGACCGTTAGTGCCTACAATGTTGTACCAGCCAATTGGCAATTTGGCCAGACATTCGAGGGTGGTCAGTTTTAGGACGACAAAAGTAAAAGAAACACTTAAATAGCTTGCTGTTGCTGAGGTGGTTTGTAATTTGTTGGCGCACCCGCTATGCGTTTTTCTCTTCGTTTATGATTGTATGGATGCATCTATTTATGTATGTAGAACAGTAGACAAGAAATAGGAATTGTTGCATTGGTTCAACCCACATGCCTGCTTTACTACCCAACTTGATTGGGGCAATTGCAATTCATTTACATATAAATGTAATATTCTGATTGCGTCTTGTCCCAAGAGTTTCATGCTTATTGTTTATTCCCATGGATGACGGAAAGCCCATTCTCAGTTGTTTGGGTCAGATAATAAGATTCTTCAAAATCCAATTCCAATTAGGAAACTGGGATGATAAGGACCCAGTTGATAGGATAACAATCAATGGCCGTAATGTATGAATGAAAATGATGTCCATCAATGGTGTGAGAACAGCCAGCGCATCCCGATGCCTCGTAGCTGCTACTCCTGCTGCTGTAACTCGTCCTCGATCAAACAATACTAATATTAACAAAGGCGTCGGGAATCTGAGTAAGAGATCATTTGGTTATTACCAAGTCAAACCCACTATTCCTTATTTCCTCAGACTTCCCACAATATCAACGGCATCTTCCTCCTTTATAATGTCTGAATCGGCTTCTGCTGGAGTGTCTACGCAAGCTGTAGACGATAGCTCTGCTTTCCCTTTGTCTACAACTACAGTCCTCAAAATCAACAAAGGGGACATCACCAAGTGGTTCATCGACGGCTCCTCTGATGCAATTGTATCTCTCTCCCTTTGCTTTTCGTTTCAGTGACGCCCTTAGATTTTTTTTTCCCCTCTATTAGGTCTTTTTCTTTTCCCTTTTTCCCTGTTTCTATCAGATGAAAAGGTCGATTTTGGTGCTGCTATTCCTGATTTCGTGCATGATTCCTGTGTGGAGATTGGTGTTATTGGAATGTCTTCCGTTACTCCTATGATTAGTTTTAGTTTCACTCCTCCCTCTATCATAGTCGAATCTTTTTTTTTCGGCAATGACCATTTTATGGAAGCTAAAATTGATCGTTTCACTTTGAATTAGATCTATTCGCTACCCATGAATTTACTACCTTAGGTAAGTGGCACAATCAAAAGAAAGAAAGTCGCTCTGCAATTTCGTAGTTTGAAGTGAAAATGTTATTCGACAGATTTAAGATCTATGCTTCTTATTCAGTACTGTGATTGATGATGGATGTCATTTCCGGTAAGGGCTTCATTTAGTGTTTTGGACTTTTGAGTACGAGTGGAAATGTAATTCGCAACTAACAAGTTTCAACTTCCTGGCCATTAATGTCAAACCAATTATGTGTTGAATTGCATAAACTGAGGAGTGCATGTTTGTTTTCTTTGGATAGTGAATATGTGTACTTATTGTTATCATCATGCAAGGTTAATCCAGCAAATGAGAGAATGCTTGGGGGTGGAGGGGCTGATGGAGGTAGTCCTTTTTCACATTATCTAGACTTTTTCAGCTTTTCCTTTACCCGTGGAAAATTCAAGTTGGATACTTTTTTCTCAGCTATCCATAAGGCTGCCGGACCAGAACTCCGTGATGCATGCTATAATGTACCTGAAGTCAGACCTGGCGTCCGTTGCCCCACTGGAGAAGCAAGAATCACACCGTACGCTTTCTTCCTTAGTTCTTTTTAGTGGAGTTACTGGTTAAGCATGTTTACATTTACCATAGGATCAACATGCTGACTGCAGAGGTTTCAAGTTGCCTGCTTCTCATGTGATTCACACAGTTGGCCCCGTTTATGATACTGATGCTAACCCTGCATTCTCATTGAGAAATGCATACAGGTAATATTGGAAATTTCCTTTCATTAATATGAGCTGTTGATTTACCATTCTAACTAACATCTACCATTATGATTACAGAAACAGCTTGATTGTGGGAAAGGACAACAATATTAAGTACATCGCATTTCCAGCCATCTCTTGTGGTGTTTATGGGTAAGTTAATTACTGGCTCAAACATGTGTCCACAAGGGCAAAACGCTTGGGAAACAATAAAAAATATTATTATTTGTTCAATAAATGGAAAACCTTATCAGAATTATCAGTGGTTTAAATAAATGGAACCCTTTTTATGAATGACTGCGGTTTAATTTTATCTGTTTATGCCATAAGTGAGATGATTGCTAATTAGTTGTTCCTGATCATTTGCTTATTATTGATATGCTAGACATTCTAAATAGACGGAAGCTCAGGCTGTGAAGAGTTAAAGATAATGGATTTTGAACCTTTCCACTTTTGGTGTTTACAATGCAATATGGCTAAATTTTAATTACTACTTCATATTCTTTGCTTTGAAATATTTCAGATATCCTTTTGAGGAAGCTGCCACTGAAGCAATATCTGCTGTCAAAGAATTTTCTGATGACTTTAAGGAGGTATAAATTGTTTGTATTAGCTTCTTTATACAGCATCAAATACTTGACTTTTGCTCTAAAATATAATTGGATCCTTATTGTTTAACTAAGCTCCTAGCATTAGAAAATTGAAAAAGTTTAAGTTTTGATGATGGGTGTCCGTAATGTTATGAATGTGAGCAAATTTGCCTTTTCTGCACAAATTGTTGTCAAAAATCATAAAATTGTACTGGTATGATTTTTACTTCTCATTCAAACAAGGGTTTTTGGGCCTTACGTGACTGTTTCTAAACGTTAGGAATGGTTTTGCAGGTTCATTTTGTCCTCTTCTCTGATGAGATCTACAGTGCTTGGCTGAAGAAGGCAAACGAATTGCTCCAGGCTTAGTACACTGAGTTTAAGCAGCCCTCGTCTGATTTTCGAGTTATCCAAGCCTATGTATTGCGTATTTGGATAACATTTGTGTGCGGAACTTTACAGATTATTCGAATTAGTGCAGTTTTTATTTTTAACTGTTACGGTTTAAAATGTCCCACATCGGTAATAAAAGGAACTAATGTGGAGTTTATAGACTTATGAGCTCTCCCACCCTTCAAGCTAGCTTTTGGGGTTGGTTCTCTCATAAGTCCTATAACAATTGGTATCAGAGCTATTGGTCCTTAGAGTGGTGGCCTGGGAGTGCCAGCCGTGACCAATGAGGCCATTGGGTCTTATGGAGGAACGAATGTTACGGTTTAAAATGTCCCACATCGGTAATAAAAAGAATTAATGTGGAGTTTATAGGCTTATGAGCTCTCCTATCTTTCAAGCTAGCTTTTGGGGTTGGTTCTCTCGTAAGACCTGTAACATTAACCGTATGAATAAAAATAAACTAGCCCGTGAAGAATTGGAAAATCAGCATTCTTCTTCTGCAGCCAAATTGGAGCTGGGCCATCGACATAGCACATCAATGCGCCTCTTTCTCCAAAGATTTCTCTACCAGTGCAGTAAACAACAACGGAGATTGGAGAATTATCAAACTACGACCATACGTAAGTAGATGAATGCGGATTGTAGCAAGAGGCAGAGGCTGTTTAGACTTCAAACATTGACCAGACCCAAATTCAATCAATAGGAGATGAATACCAGTTAGTCGAGCAGGAAGCAATGGATTTGGAGCAAACATATCATTGCGATCCATGAACAAGGAGAAGCTGTTAGTTCCCCAATCCTTAATTGTAAGTACATCGATTTTTGATCATCAACTAGAGAAATCAAGATTGAAGAAGCTAAAGAGAGCTAGGAGTTGAGCACAGTGGAAGAGGCAGAAACTTACAAACGGAAGAATAGAGGAAATCCTTCTGGCTCACTTAATGGATAAATAGTTAGTTAAACAGGCAATCTGGTTATAGCTTTATATCGCTTCTTTTAAGACCTATAGGAATATAAGAGAAGGTTAGAGGAAAGATCACAGTAGAGGAATATAACCCTTAAACCTTGTTGTTTTCAATTTTATCTTGTTCCAACTCTAAAAGTCAGCCCGTGAGTAAATCCTACACTACTTCTCGCGTCAATTTAGCATCAGACGACTTATGTGATATGCCAATTAAAATAGATATGGTTATGAAATAGGTGGAGCAGCAATTGACAAGGGAAAAAGAGTGCCAAAAATGCTCAGTTTGAGGAGCTTCTGTGGGCTATTCCCGAATGAGTCCAACAAGAGGAGGTTGGTAGTGACAATTGCACCTACACTGAGAGGAGGGCAGACAGAAGTGCGAAGTCAATGAGTTAAAACAATGTCTTAAGTATTCTTAGTTAGAATTCACTACTTGTGATGTTAGAATTCACTACTTGTGATGTTTCTGATGATCCTCTTGTTTAAATTTATAAGGAAGAACAATTCTTTTGAGAACTAATGGACCCGAAAGGCATAACTGTGATTTTTTAAGATTTCCCTAACTATGAATTGGTAAACCTTCAAAGAACAACATCACCTATAGTTTAAACCTCCCACGAGTCTCAGCCCATTGGGTGAGTTTGCTAACTTAAAGCAATCTGGGATGGTGACAGTTGCGAAGCTACTGCTATTTGCCCACCCTCAATTTTTTTTTATTAAAGAAGAATAGAAGATATGCAAATGCCCATGGTGGATTGGATACATTGCCCCCCTGAAACAAATTCCTGGCTTCGCCACTGTCTATAACCCAATTATAGTTGAAAGCCACTAAGCAAGATCATTGTCACTAGTTAATATTACCAAATAGCTCTTGCTCTTATTCATCTCTAAGCCCAAAAGCTCTCTAAAGGAGTTCAAGGATGACATTAGAGTGCTAATTGATCCATTATAAGCTTTAGACAACATCAGTAAGTCTTTAAAAATGAAAAGCAGGATAACCTTAGTTTTCTGCATATGTTGAGCGCTTCCATGCACAACATAAATAAGGGGATATAAGTCCTCTATCTAAGTCCCCTCCCTCCTTTAAACACCTGAGATAGTTCTCTATTTATCAAATTTCAAAAAGAGGCATTGGTAACACACATCATTATCCATTGTCTAAATTTGTTGGGAAAACCAAACAATCCAAGTACTTAATCTATAAAATCTCAAGTAATTGAGTTATAAGCTCTATTAAAATCAACTTTAATAGCACAATTCCTAGGAGCATTCCTTTTTGACTATTCCTTAAGTAATTCTTAGGCCAGTAATACATTATCTCCACCATGTCTCCCTTTTAGAAAAGCATATTGTGATTCATTACTAGTGGTTTTTATTACACTTTTCAAGTATTTTAGAGATGATTTTGTAGAGAAATTTATAGTAAGAAATGGTCCTATAATCACGAAAAAAATTAGAATTTTTCTACCTTAGGTATGAGATATAAATGTTTTAATTTTTAAAAACATCCTGCTTTTCTCAAACACCTCTAGCACTGCATCAATCACTAAATTGTTTATTTGGGATTAAGATTTCTAGAAGAATATGCCATTCAAGCCATCAAGCCCAGGGGATTTTTAAGAGTTTAATTCAAACACCACTTTCCCTATGTCCAGAGCATTCACAGGAGCTTCCAATCCCTCAATTTCATTAGGAGAGAACAAATTCCTAATAAATGAGCTAAGCATTTGTAAAGTTGATTTACTTTTTATTAGGGCTCCAAAGAGTTCTTAAAGAAATGGAAAGCCTCATTCTTAAGGTCTTACTAAGAGCATATTAAGGTACCATCCTCTTTCACTCTAGAGCTTATGCTATTTGAGTTTCTACTAAGCAGTATTGAGTTATGAAATAACCTTATATTCCTAACCCTTTTAAAGATACATTTTGTTTGAGCTTTTTAATTCAATCACAATTGTACCAATTTCGCTTTACATGCTGACACTTATATAACTCATTAGTCTAAATCTTTAAATATCTCAATCATTTAAGAGACGGGATGCTACATGTGGGGTTTAGGGAGGTCCGGTAATATGCAGCCTTATCCCTAGCTTGTGGAGAAATAGTTTATGATAGATTCACATAAAAATTTTAAAAATAAAAAATATATGCATATACATAATAATAATTAAAATAAATTAAAATTAAAATAGATATAAAAATAAAAAGACATATAATAAAATATAAAATAAATAATAAACAAATAATATAATAAATATAAAACACGGTGAAGAGTAAAAGTAAAACATAAAACAAATAAATAAATTCACAAACAATAAAGAAGATTAATAAACAAATCAAACAAGTCATTACAAAGAAAATATTTAGGCTAAGTAAGGAAATGTTTAGACTAAATAACTAAGAGGAAGATACTACAAATTAAATGTTTAGGCTAAATACATGACATAAGACTTGAACTTATAAGAACGAGAAGGACCTTTCTATGTGAGATCTTTTATTTGTATCCTGGTACGCCAAAGTTTTTTTATTAAGGGTCATGTCCTCGGTAAGTTTCAGCAATGTCATATCATTCTTAATTATCTCTCCCAGTTCTTCTTAGGTCTTCCTTTTTTTTTCCTCTTACAGTCTTTAAATACAATCTTCTTATTAGAGCGTCAAGGAATTTTCTCTTAATATGTCTGAACCATTTAAGCCTTATCGCTCTTAATTTTCTATTAGTATTAGCTACCTTTAGTTTATCTCTTATCATTACATTCCTTATCTTATCTCATATAGTAAGGTTGCATATCAAATGAAGCATCATCATTTCTGCCACCAATAGTTTATGACTATGCACTTATTTGATGGACTAATATTATGCTCTATAGAGCATAGTAGACCCAATCGCTAAACGATAGAATCTATGTTTGAGCTTGAGTGATATCTTTTTATCACATAAAACTCCTAATGTACTTTTTTATTTAAGTCACCTTGATATGATATAGTGAACTATGTCTTCATTGTTCTCTTTATTACTTTGGATGATAGATCCTAAATACTAAAAACATTATTTTTATGGTATAACTTTTAAACCAATTTTTACTTTAACATCGAAAGCCACCTTATGACCTAAAAAGTTATACTCTAAATACTCAGTCTTAGTCCTACTTAGTTTAAAGCCCTTCGCTTTAACGTATCCCTCCAAAGTTCTAACTTGATATTAATACTACTATCTTTTGTCTCATTCACTAAAACAATGTCATCAATAAACCATTCTTGGTAAACTCATCCATCACTATTGTAAATAAAAAGGGGCTCAATGAAGAGTCTTGGTGTAGCCCAATATCCATAAAAGAAATGTTTTATATGTCCTCCTATCATCCTTACTCTAGTCTTTACACCTTCATACCTAATAGCCTATTATGTCATAGGAACTTCTTTAACTTCTAAACACCTCTATATGATTTCCTTATGTATCTTATCATATTCTTTCTCTAAATCAATAAAAACCATATGTAGGTTATGTTATCTTTTCTTATAATATTCCATTAATCTTCTAAGGAGATATAAATCTTTTGTCGTAAACCTTCTTAGCATGAGGCCAAACTAGTTCTCCAAGACAAAAGCATCTTTTCTTACTCTCTTCTCAATTACCTTTTTCCATAACTTCATAATATGACTAAGTAGTTTGATGCATCTATCATTGTTACAACTTTGGGTCTCTCCTTTGCTCTGGTATAAAGGAATTACCTTATTAAATCTCCACTCCTCCAGCATTTTGACAAACTTAAGAATCATATTAAAAATCTTGACTATCCAAGTAAGACCCTCTTCGCTTAAGCTCTTTCACACCTCTATAGGTAGATCATTGGGCCCTACTATTTTTCCACTCTTTATCTCTCTCAAAGCTCTTTTAATTTCTTCCCTTGTAATCTGTCAATAACAACAAACGTTATGATACCTTTTAAACATGCTAAGATCACCTAAAGAGATGTTGTCATCTATGTTTTTATTAAAAAAGTTATGGAAGTATTTCTGTCATCTTCTCTTGATGTTATTTTCAGCCACGAGTACCCACCCTACTTTATCTTTTATACAACAAACTTGATCAATGTCTCTCACTTTTCGTTCTCTAACTCTCGTCAGCTTAAAAATATTATTTTCTCTATCTTTAGTTTTCAATTGTTGGTATAATTTCTCATAAGCTCTGCTTTTAGCTTTTGAGATTAAAGAGAAATTTCTTGAAGTTAGACCTATACGATCTTTACCTTTTAATATATCTATTTATTTGTACTACAAAATAGTGTACAAATAATTTGTATGAATTTTTAGCATTTCATAAGTGTAATGTGTACGCTTATTTTTATATGGATATTTTGCATTTTATTCATGCAACTTTAAGTTTCTTTGGATGGATACTTTTTGTAATGAAATGTTACAGTTTTCATTATAATAAAGTTACTCACTTTTTATATTAACCATCCTCACTTATTACATGCATATATCAACAATAAAATACAAAAATAGCAAAATATATGATAATGGCTCTATTTATTGACTTTTGTATTTGGTGGTACTGATAATGATAATGGCAAAATAGCAATGTCTATTTATGATATGAATAATGGGTATGAATTAGCACTTTACATGAACATTCATAATACATTAAAAACTCTTGATGATAACCATATTAAACAAAAGTGGATGTAACTCCAACACTTTAATACACCTTTCAATACAATATTGACCAAGGTAAATATTATATAATTAATTATTTTCCTCTCCTTTCTGATATGTTATATCTAAATAATCATATTAATACAATAAATATAATAGCACTCTTAACATGCACCATACTTTTAAGTTTTTTTTTTAATTTTTATCTTTTATTTAAGATCTCTATCTTTTTGTGCATTCTTTTTACCCTTCTTTAAAAGTTGGTTTATGGAGAGATTTTTCTACTTTACTTTTTCTTTTACTAATTTAACTTGTTGACAATGGGATGATATAATTTTTCTTTACTTTTTAAACTTTACCTTCGTACTCTTCCATATAATTAAATAGTAACGAAATTACAACTTTTCCCTTCCTTAAGTTTATGCTTAATTTATTCAGAAAAGCTATAATCTTGTTTTTTTTTCTAATTCTTGCTTCTATAAAATATAATACATTGATTTTGATTTATCCATAATTTATACATATAAATTTAATTTTGTGATATTTTGCTATCATACATTGATAATTGAAAGATACAGAAAAAAATAGAGCACGAGTTTGGGAAAAAATTGGGAATGTCTGTGTGTGTGTGTATATATATATATAATTGTATAACCCAACATTAAAAATGTTGATAACAATTGTTAGCTATACATATAATTGAAAAGATAACATGTCATCAAAGCTACCAAGTATTAGTAATATTTTTAATATTGGGGTAAATGTGTATGTACTTTTTAAAAATAGTATTATTTAATATAAAATAAATATTAAGACATTTTTAAAAATTGTTTAAAATTAGAATATTTGAAACAATTTACCTAAAACCTTTTATAGAGTTCATTTTTTAATAAAGCTTTATTCATCAAAAGAAAATATTAACAATTTAACTATTTTGACAAAATTTTGAAATAGTTATGTACTTTGTAAAATTTACAAGAGACCCGATATCTTAAATGTAGTAATTACAGTTTTTTTAAATAAATTTTATTGCCAGATTGAAATTATATACCTTTTTAATATCACAACGTTTTCTAAAACATCAAATTGATCTCTAATATTTACACTATAATTTGAGTTGGTTATTAATATTTTAGTACATTTTAAATAAATCTTATCATTTGTAAAATGTTTAAAATAAATCTTAATATTGAGAAAATGTTCAAAATGGCCCTTAATTATATGTAATTATTTATAGAGTTTAACCTTATCAAGAGCTGTTTTAAATTAAACGTTTTACAAATTGTTCATTTTTAAAATTTTAGTATAAACAATAAAGAATAAATTGTTATTGGCCAAAATAATATTTGACTACAGTCTGGCCATGTGTTCCAAAATTCTGATCAGTCAACCTTTACAAGACCAAACTCTGAACTACTACTAAAAGCGAAGCAGAGAACGGATCGGTACAGTTGATATACCACTACTGGAGTGACGCACTCAACAAAGGTTCAATCTTTGATTGAAAATGGATATGGGTTTTTCTCTGGAAGCACTACTTCCCTCCCTGAGCTCTGTAAGTATGCTATCTTTATTTAATCACTCGCTCGTTCTCAAGTAAAGCTTATACATTTATACAACACCGGACATTCTACTGATATTTTGCGTGTGTTTTTTTGGTCACTGGACCATTTCGTAGGTTGCTGTTTTGGTTGTATACTTCTGTTACCTGGCAATTGCTGGATCTATACTTCCTGGAAAAGTTGTCCCTGGGGTGGTTTTACAAGACGGTTCTCGTCTTCATTATAGATGCAATGGTTCGTTATATAATGTAGTATTCATTTGCTTGCGTTCCAATCTCTCTGTCTGGTTCTATTTAAGTGGACTTGCTGTTTGTAACTACTGTGGTTTTTGCTGTTTGTACAACAGGGTTCTTATCCCTGCTATCGCTGGTTGCCCTTCTTGGAATTGGTGTTAAGATGGATTTGATATCAGCCACAGTGAGTATTTTCAAATTTTTACTGAATCATGGAGATTGAAGATTCAGCAGATATAACACAGGTTGGATTTGCTTTTGTTACTGTGCCCATGATTGGAAATTCATTGACTCTCAGGTGATATCAGGGAGAGGACTGGAGCTGCTATCAACAACTTTTTTCTTCAGTTCTCTTGTAAGTTACAATCAAATGTCAGTTTGGAATTCTTGGTGTATGGCATTTTTTTTTAAACACTATATCCTGCGAACTTCTTATCTGATTTCTTCCCTTGGGAACAACTCTTTTTGCCTTAGCAGCTAAATTCCTTCTTCGGGCCTATCTTGACTATTAGTGTTAATAATGATAAAAGAGGAATATAGAGTGCTTAATGGATTATTGTATCTTCCCCTTGTTTGTTGGTCCTGTTATTCTCGTCCATCATAAACCACTTCAACATTGTGTGATGTCAATCATGGAAGTCCTCAGCCTTGCAAATGCAAAGAGTGATCATAGCATTTTACCGCAATTAAAACGAAATATAACTCAAAAAGATATATCATTCATAGTTTGTGGCTTGATGTTGTTTTCTGAATGATCTCTTATGACAAAGAAACATAGATCAAGTTTCAGACACTGAATCTGTGATAGGTGTGACATCCTAACAACTGTTATCTGAGATCAATGTGATGAGACTAGACCTTGATTGTGTGATCAGTCAATCACTAAAACGTTTTAACTTCATCTGTATGGAATTCTTCTTATTCAATGTTCACCTATTTAGGGTTTTCCCCATTCTTTTTTCATGACATGCATAGGCTTCCGATAGTTTCACTTGACGAATACAAATGCATGTTTTTAATTGCTGTCCACATTTTAGCTTCTCCTAATTTGCAGTGTTGGTTCCTTTTTTCACAAGTTATTTTGTTTTTCCTTTCTTAAATCTAGGTGACATTAGCACTCTATGTTTTTGGCCGCAATTCAAAACGTAACAGTTCTTCCCTCAAACCTCACATTACAGGAAATCTGATACACGACTGGTAATTCATACAATTTCCTTTATGCTATGTCCGTTAAAGAAGTGTACCTCCATCTCTCCTGTCAAGCCTTCATGTTTTTGACATTTAGATAAAAATGATGTGCATTTTAATATTAGTGGTTAGGGGAAGTGTGTTTTTTGAGGAGGAAGACTAGTCAAAATATTACAATCATCTCTTTCATCTGATTATATTTTGAACTCTATACTTGGAGTCATAATTTGATATAAACATGCATGGTCAATTTAAATTCTTTGGCATGCTGAATTTATGCGTATACAAACTAAATCCAATCTTTTTATGCAATCAATTTACTCAAAGTAGCATTATCTGCAATGTCTACAAGTTGTTGCATTTGATGATATCATCTGTACACTAAAAACAATTTATCTGTGAAAATATAGAATTTCATCAGCTATGCTATCTCTTGCATTCCTTCCAAAATGCTGTTTTGATTGGTAATCTTGATGTACTATGCTATTTGTGATTCAATAGGTGGTTCGGGATACAGCTCAATCCCCAGTTTGTGGGTGTTGATCTCAAGTATGTGATCTCATCTCCAATTATTTGCATGTTTTTCTTTTGACGCGACTTAGCAAAAAATTATTGATCCATACAATTGAGCAATTCTGTGATAACAATTTCTGATTTTTGTAATATAATTGTTAACTTGTGTTTTTTTATCTATAACTGCAAATGCTTCTCGTATCTTAAGGAATCTTTTGTTTAGCAATTCAGGCCCATTTCTTATCTCATCACTGGAGCTCCTCATGACTATAATTCAATCTTTAAAAGGTCTTAGTTTTCTTGGTATCACATGGAAAGAATGGTTTATTATATGCAATCATTTTTCATTGATTTTAACATGTTGGATCTACTGAAATAAGGAGGTTTAGAACTCTGATATGCTAACCAAGATGGTTTTCTGTTCTGTAGATTCTTCTTTGTTAGAGCTGGAATGATGGGTTGGCTGTTCATCAACCTATCAATTCTTGCAAAAAGTATTGCAGATGGCAACTTGAGTCATTCAATGATTCTGTACCAACTATTTTGTGCGGTAATATGATTATGCTTGCAGGTATCTTGTTTTTTATTCTCATACCATCCCAGATATGATTCTGACTGACATTATCTTTGCATCCCTGTTAGATATACATTCTGGACTACTTTTTCTATGAGGAATACATGACCTCTACGTAAGTACATGATGTATATCTTTCTAGCATTATTGGTTTGAAGTATTCCTCTATTATTTCATGCCTCGGACCTCTAATCAACAGAAGATAAGAATGGAAATCTTGGTTCATGTTTGGAGTTTGGATTTTCTCCATGCATTATTGGAATTAAAATTATCAACAGTAGGTGAAAACTCTTGCATATGTCTTCTTAGGTATAGCACCAAAATGAATAATCTATTAGAGCAACCTGCTGTACACAGTAAAGTAGTGAAATTGGAGAAGCAAATACCACATTTCAAACAAATTGGCATAGATCTTATTGCACTAAGTCATGCTAAAATTATTCCTAAGATCATCCAAAGTGTCACTGATTGCTGGACCTTTTGCCAATATGGTTTGATCCAAAGTCTGTCATGACTTCTGAAGATATGATTTAGGACCTCCCTAACATGAAATTTGTTAACTTTAAGGCACCCAAGAGAAAATGAATTGGGTGACTCAAATTAAAACCTACTCAATGACAATTTATCAAACACCTTACGTGCAAATAGAAGAACACTAAATAATCTTGAATATAATGAAAAAGCACCAATTATTCTCAAAATTAGTTTGGAACCTGGTATATATTGTTGTTAAACTAGAGACACAATAAATGCAATGTTTAAATATTATTGTACTTTTTAAGCTAGTAGGCTTGCTGTCTTAGGTTCCATTTGATATACTGAAGCAATCAATCATACAAGCAAGATATGTATAGAAAATGAAGTAACACTTACTCAACAACATTATAAATTATTTAACAGATAAGGGAAGAGAGAAACAATTATTGTTTATAGTGGTTTAGTTCTCTTTAACCTATGTCCACTATTCAAATTCCACTCAAGATTTCGAATCCACTATGACACTTTTTATGCTGCATGAAGAGGAATTGGTACAACTAGAGATGACAATGGACTTGGCTCGAGTCTGGTCCGAAATTTTTTACTAGCTTGAAACCCGATCAGGTTAGAAATAGTCGGCCAAGCCTGAACCCAATCAGGCTTCGATAGGCTTGAAAATTATTATTCATCAATATACAAAACAATGTCTTTTTGTATGTGAAAGAAGTTTGGACTTCGGTTAGGCTCGAGCTCCTGAGTTTGAACCCGTTCTGAAGCCTAGGTAGGCTGGATTGGGCTTAGGCACTTTTGCCATCCTTGGGTACAATTCACCTTTTTCAAGGTTCCAAGACAAATTTTGCAATTTTTTTTAGAACTCTCTCTAATACACTCCTAAGCCTCACACCGCGTAAATAATCTCAAGAATACATTAAACTCAATAAAACAATCGTTTTTTTACTCTAGAAAATAAACCTCAATGTGCACACAAACTTTGATTCTCTAATAGTGCTTGTAATCTTTGTTTGCTCTTATTTATTCTCACTTGTCTTTCTTTTTTTCATGAGATGTTTATTAGACTTGTTTTCAACCTTATAATGGGGCACGATATGACTGTACCTTAAAAGGCAAAGCTTGGTTTAGTCGACTGAATATCTGTTCATAGTTACACTATTTGGTCAATCAAACACAGAAGGTGTCTTCTAGACTTGTGTAACCCCGTAGCTTTCCAACGTCTCTTGAATCTCCCCAATCCAACATTCATAGAGAAAGTTATGATTAATAGACTACAACAACATCATTCTTCAATGTTACCCTCCTGATTTGCTTCAAAACTTTCGAGCAACACTTGATTCACTGAAATTGTGCAAAACTTGAATCACAGTTCCAACTCTTGAATCATCTCTTTCATGATTTGTTCATCCAGTTCAAGTTTCCAGCATTAATACTAAAGCTCTCCAGAAGTTATGTCTTATAACATTACTTTCCAATGTTACATATCATCACTTAGACAAATTCATTAATATTGCACTGTTTTGTTATTATTAACCATGCGTTTAAGCCTACTTGGTTCAACAAAATATATCATTGACTGAAAATTCCAACATACTACTATTAGCTTATGCCTTAAATCTATTGTTTGCATATCTTATAAGGTACACTACATATGCTTCAAAGCTTGGGCTCTATTTAAAGTACATAGTTGATTTCATAAGAATTATTGGTAAAGCTGGATATTGTTTCCTGCTTCTTTTTGCTTTTGTTGGTAAAGGATTGGTTATATGTTCTTCTTTAACTTGTCTATTCTATTTGATAGTTGGGACATAATTGCAGAGAGATTGGGCTTCATGTTGGTATTTGGGGATCTGGTCTGGATTCCTTTCACTTTTAGCATCCAGGTATCTAATCATGAATTTGGCTAATGACTGTTATCAAGGAACTTTATGGGTTTAAAGAGGCTTTTTTTCCTAATAGAAACAATAGTTTTGGAATGAGAAGCTCTTCTGGAAATTGAAATTGTTTGAAATTGATTACAAATAGAAAAAAGGGTAGTTTCATAACATGAGTGTTTTGTATTGCATTGAATCACCCTACGATCCAACTAAACCCAAGGGTAATTTATAAGTTACTCAATTACAAAATCAGGTCACAGAACATATGAAAGGTATTACCTAGCCTGAGGCAGGGAATATACTTCCAATATTGCCTGATATACATTTGGGGTTAATTATTTTTCTTGACAGAAACAATAAATTGGAATTGTATCTTGTGAAATTGCTTAAACTGTAATGGCCAAATTTTGCATTAATCACAGAGGGTTCAGTTATCCAAATGAGAAAAAGGCAAACTCAGATGATGTTTGTTCGCAAATTTTTCTTGTTCTATAAAGGCAAAGTTACTTGCTTTGACAATAACTGCCTAGGCAGTCGGAAATTGTCTTCTAAAATATTCCACACAATTTGTTTATATTTTTTAAAGCTCAGTTTTGCTTCTCACGAACTTTCTTAAGCTTAAAAATGATTTTGCAAACCTGCATCAGTTTGTCTTTTCCTTACAGACCTGGATCTTTGTAGGGTTGGTGGCTTTTGGCTAACCAGGTGGAATTAACAAAAGCTGCTATGATGGTGAATTGCCTTGTTTTCCTAATTGGGTAACTTTCAGATTCTAAACATTACTCACTGGCTTCAACTTGACTTGTTTTAAAATCATAAACAAAAACTGCACGTGTGTAATGTGGCAGGTATGTGGTATTTAGAGGAGCTAACAAGCAGAAGCATATCTTCAAGAAAGACCCTAAAGCGCCTATATGGGGTAAACCACCGAAGGTTATTGGAGGGAAGTTGCTTGCTTCTGGTTATTGGTAAGATTCCATTATGATTACATTTCTTAGCTATAAATTAGTCTTATTGTCATCAATATAATTACAAATACTGCTTATGAAGCTTATAAGAAATTGCTACTAGACAAGTTGACTGTTTCTTTGAATAACACATGCCCTATTGTCAAATATGGCTTAGCAGATTGTTATGATCCTGAACGAAACGCCACCCTTCCCTTGCCACATATTCCTTGACAGAGCTTTCTGCTGCCGCACCTGCATGATAATGAGATTGTTAGCCTTGTGTTTCATTTAAATCCTAAATGAATTATGTTTACATTAGTAGTTAAGTTGTTAATATCTTTTCTTGAAGAAAAAGGCATCTGTAGCCACTGCTACAACACTCAATGACCTTTAACCCATAGTCCCTGAAGAAGTGGACAGAAATAGATCATTGTGGTGGGAGGTTGCATGTGGGATTTATAACCTTTAACCCTTTTGGCAAAGTTAGGTCTCACAAAGCCTAAATATGAAGAATTCATCAAGTCTTTCTCATGGATTTTTGTTAAGCGTAATGTTTATGAGATGCTTCAACTCTTATGTATATGTTTGACGTTTTGTTGATTTTGTTGAAGGGGCGTTGCAAGACATTGTAATTACCTTGGAGACTTGTTACTCGCGTTGTCCTTTAGTCTACCTTGTGGGTTTAGGTAATCATCCAAGTTCTTTTACTCCTTCCTATACACGCCCTTATATTTGTGCACATCAAAATTATAAGCCTTTGGGATCAACCCTTTTTGCAGCTCAATTGTTCCATACTTCTATCCAATTTACCTCCTTATTCTGCTAATATGGAGAGAAAGAAGAGACGAGGCCCGATGTGCAGAAAAATACAAAGACATATGGGCTGAGTACCGCAGGCTTGTTCCGTGGAGGATATTGCCATACTTCTATTAATAACAGGCCATTTTCAAACAGCTGACGAAATTTTCAAAAGCATCGTCGTCATTTTCGGTTGTATGCAATTTGTATTTTCTTTGATTCAGTGTTTTGTGGTTAACCTTACATACGACGCAGGCAGCTGCTTGTGTAAGACGAGGAAGCAAAATGTCGTACCATTTCCAAGACCCAAATCCTAATCAAACATATGTTACTATATATCTAATTATCAATCCTTTTTTAATTTAACATTTCTTGGCAGAGGTTATCTGGGTCAAAAAGATTATCGATTACTGTGGTATGTGTTCTAGTCAAAAAATGCCGACAAATATGAGTACGAGAGACGGTGGTGGTGGGTCGCTTGTCAACATTTTTTCTGTCTCTTCTACGCTCTTCAAAAATGCCGACAAATATGAGTACGAGAGACGGTGGTGGTGGGTCGCTTGTCAACATTTTGTCTGTCTCTTCTACGCTCTTCAAAAATGCCGACAAATACGAGTACGAGAGATGGTGGTGGTGGGTCTCTTGTCAACATTTTGTCTGTCACATCTACGCTCTTCTAGTTGCTTTCTATCAATAGATGAAAAGGAAAGATGGCGACTTGGTTACATCATCCTCCCTCCTAGTGAACAATAAAGTCCAAAAGATCTTTAAGTTTATTCAGTTAATAATAAATTACTTAAATAATAAAAATGACTTGCGACAACAAAAAATTCACTAAATCACAAATGGTAAGATACAATCAATAAAGCTTTAGAGTTTACTTAAGAATACTTTACAAGACAATTATACTTTATCTCTCTTTTTAGCTCTCTCTCTTTTTCTATTAATATTGATATATATATTAGAAATACCCCTAACTAACCTTAGATATCAAACTTTGAAAAAGTTACAGTTGATAAATGTTATTTGGACTATAAAACTTTTTTATTATCATGTATTTCTATCTCATGCAACTTCTGTCTCTTAAACTTACCTATAAATGTCAAAAGGATAAGATTTTATGCTATACACAGTCACCTATAGAGTAACTATATTCGAGGTTTAAAACTTGACTTTACGAAGATACACATTCATAATGAGTTACACAATCAGCAGATACGACTGTATACTACACTTACACAACTATATCTGACTCTACACGAGGGTGTCTAATCTGGATGCCTTGCCTTTCAACTTTTAGATGGGTACAAAATTGTACACAGTAATGCACAAAGCTGTGTTCTCAATTGACATGGGTGTGTGCCTCCTAGACACGGACGTTACACTATAAACAACTTCAACTTATCGATTTCTGCATCAAATTTGCCCAAACTTCGTTCCTTTTGATCCATGAATATAACTAACACTTTTATAGTCCATATTTAATAGTATTAAACAAGCATAAGTTCATAAAATGTGGCTAGACCCATAACAATCTCTCCCTTTAGCCCATTTCGGAGGAGAAATTTACCAATTCATTAATCATTTGAAAGCTATCTCAGTGATCTTACTACAAAGCTCAAACGTACTCTCAAGAACCACCTCCGTTAACATGTCGACACCATTATCTTGTCAGTGTCAATCTTCTTCAAATTTTTGGTTGCTCCTCAACCACATTCTACAACCAATGATACCTCACATCAATGTGCTTAGTGCAAGAATGATACATGGATACTTTTTCTTAAATATATAGAGCACTTTGACTGTCACAGAAAACCATGTACTCATCTTGTTTCACGTCCAATTCTTGGAGAAACTACTTTAACCAAAGCATTTCTTTTCCAACTTCCATGGCTACAAGATATTCCACCTTAGTAGTAAACAAAGTTATACACTTTTGTAATTTAGCTTGCTAAGAAACAACTCCCCCCTTAAATTTGAACAAAGAACCTAAGGTCAACTTTCTATTATCTAGATTAGCAGTCATGTACGCATGTGTGTATCCTTCTAGAATTGGAAATATACTCACCAATCCAATAACATGTTTAATGTCTGGTCTAGTGCATATCATGACATGCATCAATGAACTGACAGTAGAGGTGTATGAAATAAAGGACATACATTCTTTCTCCTTTTCAGTGACAGGACAAGCTCTTTTGTTCAACTTGAAATAGTGTATTGACTGGCTTGGAATGCTTTATGTGGAACCTCTTATGCACCTATTTAGTATATTTATCTTATGACAACCATAACTTTTTGGCTTTCCTATCACGAATAATATATGCCTAATTTTCTTTTTGTAAAACACAAAATTTTCATGTTAAAGGACTTGGGCAAGTCTTCCTTCAACCCGGAAACCATATCAACATCTTGTTTAACAAGAGAAGGATAATGTAGTTACCGCCATAAAATTTTCTAAAATACGTAAAACGATTAGCTAAAGTTGGCTTAAACCCATTGCTGGTTATAAAAGAATCAAACTTCTTATACCATTGCCTTGGTGCCTGTTTGACCCCTTAAACACTCTTCTTCAACTTGCATACTAAATCCTCTTTCCCTTTGACTTTGAATCCTTTCAACTACTCCATGTAAATCTTCTCTTCCAAGTCACTATGTCAGAAATTAGTTTTCACATCAAGCTACTTTTCTCAATTTCCAAACTAGCAACTAGTCCCAATATCGTGCGTATCAATGCTATCTTGGCTACTATAAAAAATGTCGTTGAAATTGATACCCGTCTTTTCATTATATCCCTTCACTACCAATCTCGATACTTTTGATTCACTAGTTTGTCACCATCTTGCTTGATCTTGAACACCTATTTTTGTGAAGCTTTACTAACTTATAAGTCTCATTCTTCTTAAATGACCCCATCGCCTCTTGCATTGCCTTGAGTGAAGAGTCGTTGTCTTTGAGTGACTTAGCTTCTTAGAAGTTCTCTGACTTACCAAGATTTAATTCAAACTCGGGTATCTTTTTGAAGGCCTCTTCACTCTAGTTGACCTTTGAAATTGGAAATCTTCCCTTTCCAAACTCTCTCAGGAATGTCAAGCCCCAGTGGAATAGAATAAGTTTTATTGATCACATATATTGTAGTTCAAACCTCCTCACCCAAAAAGGACTTTGATAGTTTTGACATTTAGTGCATACACCAAACCTTCTCCATAATGGTTCTATTCATCCTCTCAATAACATCATTATGTTGTGCGGTACCAGGTTCTGTCTTCTTATATCTTATGCCATATCTCGCATAGTATTCTTCAAATTTATTGGAGGTATACTTTCATCCATTATCGGTTTGAACACATTTCAACTTTCTCTCCGACTCCCTTTCTACTAGGGCATGAAACTTTTTACGGGTCTTTAACACCAACCTTTCTGTTTTTTAGTATGAAGACCTAAGTCTTGCATATAACATCATTGATAAAAGTAACAAAGTATTTGCTATCTTTTAAAGACTCTATTCCTATGGTACCATGTAACACCTAAATACCCCCTGGGAGGATACATGGATGCCACCCAAGACAGAACAAACAAAACCAAACATCACACTGATATTTATTT
>JANKOD010000005.1:30911275-30923530 GCA_026284645.1 Erythroxylum acuminatum | reverse complement strand
TGCCAAGATCCAAATAGAAATCATAAAACGTACCGAATTTCTTTAATATTCTAACCCCTAAAATGGGGCGTTACATACCATATACGCCAGAGCGCACCAGTTCTAACTTCTCCTTCCTTCTGTTAGACCTCTTATGGAAAGATACTCTATGTTGTTTTCTAGCCATGCAACAATCACAGGGTGAAATCAAATTCTTTACAGGGATAAGTGACTTTCCAGCTAACAACTTTATCCCCTTCTTACTAATGTGTCCTAAACTCTAGTGCCACAAATATGGTGAAGTGTTTTCTTGAATTGCATGTACTTCTTCAGCACATACCTTCAAGTGTGACTTGTATAATGTGCAACACACCTATCATGATCAATTGTCAATGCTCCTTTAGACAACTTCTACTTGCCATCTCCAAAAGTTTGTTGGCATCCCTCTTAGTCAAACATATTCACAGAAAATAAATTGAGATGCAAATTTGAAATATGTCAAACATCTCTTAAGGTTAACATATACCCAATGTTGGTTTGAACTCAAAAGTCACCCGTGCTGATAATTTTGGTAGAGCTTTGATTGACCATATTCACACTTCCAAAATCACCACTCTTATAGTTCGTAAAATACTCCCTCTTTGGAACACAATGGTATGATGTGTTGTATCAATAAACCACTCAAAATCTAAGTGACTAATATGGAGACATTCACTGATCGCTCAAATCAATGACACTTCATCATTAGTTCTTGATACCGTTATTGCAGTGTTGTTGTTGTCTCTATCTTTCTAGTTATCTTGCTTCTTCTGGTCTCTCTTCGACTTATAGCAGAACTTTTTATGTGACTAGGTTTGATGTAGTAGTGACACGTTTTGGTCTCTTTATCATCTCTCAACTTTGACCTATTCTTTGACTCACTTTACCCTTTGGGACCTCTACTCTTGCTTCTTTCTCTATTTTCTACCATAACATTCTACACGTTATTGACACTAAAAATCACATCATCTAGAGTAGAGTTGTTGATAACCACAACTAAAGTTTCCCAACCATCTGACAAATAACTAAATAGGAACAATGTTTGTAATTCATCATTGTCAAGTTGTTGATATTGTCCTAAAAATCACTTAGATGCTCTAACACTAATTTTCCAGCCTTTAACTTTAGGTTCATCTTTTTAATCAAGAAGGCCTTGTTATATCAGTGGTATTCCTCTCATAAAGACCCTCCAACTTCTTCTACAGCTCGAAATGACTCATCTCTTGGGATATGTGATTAAATAGATTAACATCGATCCACTCTCTAATAATTCCCAAAGTCTTCTACTTCATCTACTCTGATTCTTTATTTGTCATTTTCTTTGGTTTAGATAGGACATCAACTTTTACACTTTTGTCCATATCAATTGGATTATAAAGATCCTTACAATACAAAAGATCTTCCATCATAGGTCTCTATATCGAGTAGTTGGTTAATGTTAAATCATACAACTATTGTCACTCTCTATACCTAAGGCTCTAATACCACTTGTTAGGGACTTCAAGCAATAACACTCACAAGATCTTTAAGTTTACTAAACCAATAACAAACCACTCAAATAATAAAGATGTCTAAAAGATAACGAACACTTGATTTTAACTTGTGAAATCCTCCAGTGTAGAGGTAAAACTAAGGAACAAACTGATAATAAAATCCATGATAAGCTAAGAAGATCTCAAAAAGTGACCACTAGAAATCCAAAATATTTTGATAAAGTGTCCTGATTTATGCATAATACGTGGCTATTGAAATGCATGAGCCATACAAGTGTCATGAAGCTTTGAGGATTATTGGTAGTAAAGACTTGGTCTAAGTTGGTTGGATCATGTCACAAGCTTGCTTGAGAATAGGTCATGAGATTATTGTTTTTATTTTAATAATTTCAACTACTTGGTTGCAACTAGATGTGGAGTCCTAATCCTTACGGATATGATCTGTGGATTATGAGAAGTTGTCATTTTCCTTTGTATTAAACTCTTGCATAGTGATAATAAAGGAGGGATTATTCCAGCTAAAATACTGTGGTTCATTCTCTCCCTAAGCAGAATCCTATTTAATTACAAAAGTCATATTTGCTTTAATTGGGACCTATCATCGGTATCAGAGCTGCAATGGCAACCAATAAGGAGAGCAGCTTAGAGAGCTATAGGATAATTTCAGCATAATAGAACTCGGTGTGACTAATAAGTTACATCAATTGGAAAATTTGATTAGCAAGACAACTGAAGCATTGCTTTCAAAGCAAGAGCCATCCTTCAATGATTGCAATGGAAATTTCCTCAATGTGTGTTCTCATAACAAAAGAGAGGAATCTCGAGAAATTATTGAAGGAGGGTGGCTGATGTGCTCATCCAAATTGGCTAAACTTGAGTTTCCTAAATATTTCAGTGATGATTTAACCAAGTAGACCGTTCTTTGAATACCAATGTACCTTAGAAACACATAAAGTGTCATTGGCTTCTTTTTATCTTAAGGGCGAAGCAAAACAATGGTGGTAATCGTTACATCAGGCTCATAACGAAGAAGGTAAGAAAAATGGCTCCTTACATGATTAACGGAAGGCGTTTGAGAGGTTAGGGAATCAAATGCAAGGATGGATTCAAAAGGCTTTGGTAGGAATATCTATGAGAGGTCTCAAGGTAGAGAAAATGGACGGCATTTGAATTTTCAAATTGAGAACACTGAAGGAAGTCATTAGTCTTGCATGAATGAGAGATGATCAAGTAAGTCGACAACAGAAATTCACTCAACCATTCAATCGTCAAAGGGTTGACTTTCCTTCTCCAACAAAAATCAAAGCCACACCTCCTTCAATTATAAATGATAGGTTCAAAAATTATATATACACGTATAATTTACTCCATGGGAAATAGGGGCCTATATGTTAATGTACTTGGGACCACATACTATATAATACACATAGTCTTTTTTTAAAAATGAAAAAGAATTTTAATTATAGTTAAAATTATATCTACATTACAATGAGTTCAAGGCATTAAGCCTATCATCATATTACAATATGACCAAAAAACTCCCCAAGTAAGGTAGTATAACTATCTGCAAGATAGAAAACAAAAAGAAACAACTTTAAGCACCACTTATGCTTCATCTCTATAGAAAGGCTCCTTTACCATTTCTTGTTTATAAGGGTCATTTAACCCCCTAAAGTTCCACACTAGGGCTGCCTTATTTGGGGGAAGCCCCTTGGTATTTGGGGTTTTGCTTTCTCTTACTTGTTGATTTCATTTTTATCGTTTTGGATTGCAAACAAAAATCTCCTTGGATGTCAGGGACTTGGGCTGCAATTGAACCATAGTCCTCTGCTTATTCTTCATTCTGAGAGATGATATCCCTTGTCCCCTGACTTGCCACACAATCATCATTGGAGTTTACCATTGTTGTTTCTTATGCATACTCCAGCCTAGCCTTAGAGATCTTGGCAACAACATTCTTACTTTGCCTAATAGTTTCTAATGGAGTCAACATGTTGGCCCAATCCATTTGACAATGTTCCAAATACTAGGAGGTGAAGTAATTCACTCCATTGTCCAGACTCTCCACATTGTCTACACTGGAGTTGTCAATAGCTATCTGATCTACATTTGCAGAGCTGGAGATGCTTTAGTAGCAACAATTTCAATCATCTCAACATGTTTTAAAGGAGTCTTCATTTGTGCACAATCCATTTGAAAATTTCCCTGGGATTAGGAAGTATTTGCAACAACATTTTCAGTCCTTAAACCAACTAATTGCTTACCATTGTCTACAACCTAGGCCATTTTTTCAACAGGAACCTGTGGCTTGACTGCACCATCAATGTGTATAATTCCATCCCCATTTTAACCATGTTCTCCATCACTCGCATGTTCCATTGGGCGACCAAATTTAGCAGGATTAAGAAGATCTTCATGTCACCTAGATTGAAAGAATAAACCATAGAAACCTATTTACTATCAGAGTTACTAGGCTTTCATGGATAGTTGATTTGTATTCCAGCTCTCTCCATCTCTCCATTATCTCCTAACGGAAGAACAGGAAGGCAATCTGGCAATGGAGCATTCTGCGATATTTCAATATAGGTTTTCACGTAGTAGATCCTTTCCATGGAGGCGATTTGTGTGTCCATACACACCGACTTCCCCAATGAACTAGCCAAGTAGCTTAAACCTTCCAATGCCTAAAAATCCAACGGTAAGTTGTGAAAGTGAACCCATACGCAGAGAACATCAAAATGCCCCCGATCTATTTCCATTCCCAATCGCCACTTCTGTATAAACAATGGTTGGTCTCCGAAATGTCATGGACCCTATTCTACAATCTCATTCAAGCAAGAATCATAGAAATATTTGAAAAATAACGTACCATCTTCACATAATATAACTTTTTGCAGCCCTTTCTTGCCTCATCTGGCCATAGTTCAAGCGTTCACCACAGGGAAGGCTAATCATTTGGACCAAAAAATCCAATCAATGCCGATAACCATGCTTGTGCCCTAACTTTTAAGAGTTCAATAGGAGGCGTTAATAGTCCATCCTTCAAAACCTTTTGATAATATTCAAGGGTACCTTTGTGATGTTAAGTGTGTAACTTGTTTCGCCAGGTATACTCACTTCTAGGGTTAGTTAAGGTTGTCCCAACTGCACTTGGTTTTTCAAGTTTCTTGCTAGCTGAGGAGCCGAAGTGCTTCTTTGGAGAAAGCAGGAAATTCAACTTTCAAAAGGGAGGGTCAACCCAGCTCTGTGGACATCGAAGGGAGACCCTCCAGTGAGGCTAAAGCCTGGGAGAGTTTTAATACTCGCTCGTTCATATCTAAGCAGTAAAGCTTATTACTGTGCCCCAAAAAGTATTGAAAGACTTGTAAAAATAAAACCAAAATTAATGCCCTTCACACCGACTTTCACTATACTCCGCTAGCGCCTACTGTCTTCCCTTCGAGCTCGAGGCAATGCCACCGAAGGACCCAATCAGTAGAAGGAATAAGACTTGAGGAGACTCAGAATGAACGCGAGCGACCCAGATCTGAAGTGAGAATGCCTCAAATTTGGATCCTCAATTTTAATTAGTTTTAATTTTAATATTTGCACTAACATATAAGTAGGAGATTAAAAGTTTAAATTTTTTTAAGTATATAATTTTTTTTTTACCTTAAAAAAAAAGTATATAATTTTTTTAATAACCAAAGCAATATATCATATGTATTTGTGGACCAAGTATAGAAAGATTGTGTGCTTTATAATTACGTCTTTTTGGAACAACAGAAAATTTTACAAAAAATAAGTTACATAAAGGGAGTAAATAATATTGATCACAACTCTATAAATTGCTCTTGAATCCTCCCTCACTAACTTGAATGAACGAGATCTCATGTTTTAACATCAGTTTGTATGTAAACCTTAGATATCCCAGATTTGAAAGTGGTCACTAGACTTTCCCTAATAACCACTAATTCAACGAAAGTTGATGATTCTAAAGATATAGACTTACCTTCTCTTATAAGTACGTTAATTTAGAAATTATGTATTTTAAATAATTTATTTAACAAAATTCATAATTTAAAATCAATTAATAAATCCACTCCAAATAATCATCTAGAAATCTGAATTCATAACTCTAAATGACTTTATCACATAATTCTTTGATATAATAATGGGAGATTTTGCATTTTGAATTTCTTAAATGAAAATTTGACAAATGTTAGAAAAAAATATTGTTTATTTATTTTATTAGAATCAATAAACAAGTGTAAGACCGACTGAATCTAAAATTAATAAATAAATTTTAATTTAATTATAGTTCTTGATATCAAAATTTGGAGCATCTTATCTAAAATTCAAATTTTAGTTCAATACCAATCTCTGCTGTTTATGATAACCTTTGACCAAATTTATCTTATGCTTTTTGGAAAAAAAACCAATGAGTGAATTTCATATAGCATTTTAACCTTGTTTGATCCCCTATTATCCTTAAATATCCAATACAACTCTTTAAAAAAAATTTTATATTTTCTTTCAAGATGATTACCATCATTATTTTGCAACTTTTTTCGTCTCTGCACTTTTTAGACTAGCAAATGCTAATCAAAAGGAGAAGCAATGAATAATTATTGAACATTAATTTTTAAAAATAATCAAATAAAGGAATATTTGTATAAATTTTATTAAAATTTATTTTAATAAAATTCAGTATTTTTAATTTAAAAATGATATTATTTAACTCATTTCTAAGCAATATCTTATAATTTAATATTTTATCTTCATATTAGATAACATCCACTTTTTGTTAGATTTTTTTATAAAAATAAAATACACGTAATAAACTTTATGTTTCAAAACAATTTAAATGTAACCATAAATTGTCAAAATCTTTAAAAGAGTTATGTCTTTATCAATTAAGTATAATGTCATCTTATTTTAATTTTTATTGTTTATATGAGACCACCTACTCACTTAAATAAAACCTAATTATAATTTAACTCAATCATCCTTAATTTTAGATTAAACTTAAGCTATAATTACCATAATTGATCTTAATAAAACATAATTATATAAATAAACCCTAAATATAAGTAATTAAAACTAAATAATCTCAATTTCATATTAATCCTATTCAATTTAATTAACTCAAAATTTTAAATAACCCTAACTATCTCTAATCTAAAATTTATAATTTTATTAACAACACTCAATCTAAAATCCCTATCAAAACCCTAATCCATACAACATGAACCCTAATCCTAGCTCATAACCCGATTGAAAACTGACCACCATCTCTTATATGAAAAATCTAGCAACATGATCTAAAAATCCTAACAACGCGACCTCTCTTTGGCAAACTTCTCCATTTCACACTTCTCCTCCTCCTCGTCTCTTCACCTTCTTTTTCCTTAGCGAACTATTATATTGCATTACATAAAGCTTTTTCTTTTTCTACTTTGAACCAAAGGGATGTTAACATCCTTGCTTGTATAATCTCTAACTATTAGTGGTTTCATATTTTATGATTTTTGTTATTATAAATACCATCAAAATTAATCTTTTAAATATCTTACCAATGAATTCCTAGTATATTGAAAATGATAATTCGTGCATAAGATGATAATTCATACACATTTATGTCTAAATATGACTTCATTGATCAATTATAGAAGTAGGTATACTAGTAGATTACATATTGTGTAGTATTAACTTTGATAACGCTTCCTTATTAAGTTACACGAACCCTTGAAATATATATAGTTTTAGGCTATGTTTGGTTGAACATAAGGTTTTTAATGAAATGGAATATAATAGAATGGTTTATAATGGAATGGAATGTGAATGGATATAATATAGAAAATTGTTGTTTACAAGGGATAGAAGGGTTCATAATGTAATATAGTGAAATGTTGTTTATTATTTTACATTCCATCCTAAACTTTTCAAATCGGTAGTTTCTTACTTTTATTGTTAGGATGGAATGAGATGTAATATGAAACCCTCTTTTTTCCATCTCATTTCATTCCATTTCATTATAAACCCTCCTTCCAAACGATGGAATAATATTTCATTCAATTTCATTCCATTAATAAAGTCTCAACCAAACATAGCCTTAGGGCTTTAATGGCTTAAAAGATGCAATAATGTACTACAAAGTCTTCATGGTTCAATTTAAAGCATCTTTTTCCATAAATCTTCTAATAAAGTTCAAGAATGACGTGATTAATGAAACTTCGACATTAGCTAGTATTTTTAGTTTAGAATTAGCTATAAGCTCAATACTAGTTATGTTAATTCGATTCTTATCAAGGGATCATGGACTTCTTTTTTAATAAGTGATATAGAGAAAACAAACTACTCAAATGGAACTTTGATATCTATATTTAGTTTTTCAAACTACTCATTCTATCTCGTGTATCTATCGACTAGGTTGTTCCAAACGTCCCACCTACAATAACAAATACATTGAACTTCAAAAGTGAGTTTTTGAAAATTTTGATGGTTAGGACACCATAAGAGACATGCACAATCACAAAATATCATTAATGTTTATGTTATTCTACACGTTGTGATACATATACAACTATAGAAGATAAATTGATATCTTTTTAAAGAATCCGCTTTGTAGACAATGGATGTGAAAATAAATTGTTATATTTATTTTCTGCTAGTAAACAAGAAAAAGTTCAATTAAATGAGATACTTAATAAGACTTCATTGTAGGATATCCCCGTATACATATAGGTTTTTGCATAATGCTTCTGCCACACTTTGCGTTGTACTTATCAATCATTCATCTCACCATCATAGGAATGTCATCTAAAAATAATTTTTTAAGAAAAATTTATGGGTATAGTGGTGACTAATTTCAATTCATCAATAAAAAAGTTATAATTCAATTCGAGAACTATGGATGGCACTATATGCATGTGATAAGTGACTTTAGACAATTCAATCCAATGAGTTTGAATTAGATTTTAGTGTGCAAGTTTAGTAAGAGGTGATATATCAATCGCCTTTATTGAAATAGTTAAAATATAGTTGAAATAGAATAGTTAAAATCATATACCAATTTTCAAACATTTGGAAATATTTCTTTCAAAAAATCTAGTTCTCTTCTCTTCACTACCTATATCAAAATCTTCCTAGAGCTAAACCTCTTGCAATTTACAGTCAAATGGGGAAACTATTATGAAGTATATGTTGAAATCCAACCGTGATCGAATCACGGGTGCATAAAAAATAAAATTTTTACAGATTCCAATCAGATCTCGATAATTGCATAACTTGAATAAAAACATGAATTGTAAAGTATGAATAATACCTTATTCGTGTTTCTTGTTGAAATCTTTTGACAAATTCTTCTCCGTGTCAACCACGAGCTATTCAATCGTCCAGCCCCTAACAATATTCACAAAAGCAATTTCTCAGGATCTTTTGAGAGGAATAAAACAAGTGCTAGCTTCTAAAAATTTCTTCCTATTAATAGAAAAAACTTTAAGATTTTTAATTTATATTAAAATTAAATTGTAATAGAAAAATCATTAAGATTTTTAATTTATATTAAAATTAAATTCTTTAATTATAATTATAATTAAAATCAAATTATAATTATAATTAATATAATTTTAATAAAATCAAATATCTCATATTTGATCCCTAAAGTTTCTCAAACTTTATAATTAAGTTCAAATTAATTAATTGAATTTTTCTTTCATAAATTCCTCTTTGATGTGTGACCCACTAGATTCTGAATATATTGACAATGATTATAAATTATAATTCTAATTCACAATTAGAATAAGATAAATTAAAAATCTTTTTAATTTATCTTTAATTCTCCAATTAAACAATTTATAATCATATATCAAGATTTATGTCTAGTAACATGTCATGACCACCCAAATATCAAGAGCGTCAAAGTGGTTTGACTTAAACCTGTCCATGCATGGTTAAGATGTATAATTTAATCCTTTCATCATCCAATATTTCAATTGAATAGAGTATGGATATAATGTTTACTCTTTTAGTCCAATCATATTCGTTCTTGCTAACTAGTAATTGATTTATGATTGAAATTTGAAAATGTCTTTTTCAAATGTCAATTCTTTATGGCCAGAGAATTATATAAATCACTACTAATCAAAAACAGTAAAATATTCTCTTTAATTACATTAGCGTGACGAATCTTTTATTGACTTACTCAACTATCTCTGTATAGTTAATACTGCATTCAAGTACTATCAATTAAATTATCCTACGACGATTCAAAAGTAGCATCAAAATATAGTAATTCCTATATGAGATACATTGGTAATCTCAAAGCTAAGGATCAATTATACAACCATCATTGTGAGGAAATCTATAAACACATAAGTAATATTTAATTTTGGATTCTCATAGTTGGGTCAGTTCAATGACTTATTCTCTACCAATCACCCAAACGTTAGTTTAAGTATCTTCATACTTTAATTTATGAGATCAATTACTTTCTTATAAGAAACATAATGTATGCTAACTTTACCATTTCAACAATATCTCATCTTTATAAAACTATAACTAGAATATTTTAGAAATAAGACGTAAATGTAAATTGAATCTCACAATTATGATTTCATTATAATTTCAATTACATAGTAATTGTTCTAGGAATTTTATCTTCAGTATTAAAAAATCAAATGTAATTAACCAAATATATAAAGATAAAGAATATCTTTTATTACTTAAATAATAATGTCATACATCAAATTACATCCAAATGATTGGCTACAAGCAGGGGTGGATGTACAATGCCCCCACTGCCCCCGCACTTTTTTGAAAAATTTATATAAAAATATTATTATTTAAAGTTTTTTTATTAAATAAAATAAAATTTTCCCCCACTCAAAATAATTTTATCCCCATTAAAATTTTACTCTCATTAAAAATAAAATTCTGCCCCCACTCAAAAATATTTCTGGATCCGCCCCTGATTACAAGGACATAAACTAACAGTACAATATATTTTCCAACAAAATGTAACATATTTCAAACGTATACGTTGAGAATCTAACATGTTTATCTATTCCTCATGATATGATATATAAGTACAATCTGAGGTTAAAATGGGCACATGATCTACAAAAAGCAGTTTCCTCCACCTCAGTAACTGGATCTTCGATGTGGCCATTACTGAGTAAGATTGTCTCGGATGGCCCATGTTTACCTAAATTGAAACAAATTTTGGTTTTAGTTGCGCAATAAAGCCACAACAATGTATATACATGCTTTATCAAATTAAAGCAACTCAAAGATGCATAACCTACAATGTCTTTCATATTTTAGTCTTACAAAAAATATAAACATGTATTTACAGCATAAGAAAAGGTAGAAAAATTATGTGTAAGTCTTCCCTATAAAAAATTAGATTCAAAAATATTTCTCTGAGAAATACCATGAAAACTTTTAAAGTTAATAATATGAAAGTTATCAGCATGACTTAACTAAGATTGTGTGCAGCTGGATCTAAACTTACATTCTTAACTAGGCGCATCATCATTTAAATTTATACAAATGTGGTTGCCCTGTATGGATCAATGTAAGGTCAAGCAGAAATGTGGTTGCCCTGTATGTATCAATGTGAGTGCAAGCAGACTCTATGTAAGACAATATATCATCATAAGGAAATAATTCAGATCATAAACTGACTTCATAATCCACCAAATTCCACATGGCTAACTTCGACTTTGTTTGGATCAAAATTCATGTAACACCTCAAAACCTTTACTTTTGAGCAATGTTAGAAATGTGCAAAAATAAGAGGATCTGCTAGAATTAATATATAATCAAGAAAAACTTACCTATTATATCCTTATGTTGTGACACGGTACACAACTGTTGCACTTCCATTATTAGAGAATATAACATCCCATATCTCTCCACTCCATCTTCTAAAAGGAGGATGTTCACTTCTTTAGGATTTTCAAAGGAGAAAAATGATAAGCTGTATGTGTTGCAATACAATAGGACACCAAGGAGAAGGATGATGAGGAGAATTCACATGAAATGGAGAAGTTCGCCAAGGAGAAAGACGGTGAAGAGACTATGAGGAGAAGTCATGTGAAATGAAATCTGTCAAGGAGAGGCCGCATTGTTGGGTTTTAGATCGTGTTGCTAGGATCTTCATATAGGAATTTGTAATTAATTAGATTAAATTAAAGTAAAAGGGAGAGGTCGCATTGTTGGGATTTCAAATCGTGTTGCTAGGATGTTCATATAGGAATTTGTAGTTAATTAGGTTTAATTAAAGTAAAATTGAAATTAGTGTTATTTAGGTTTAATTAATGTTATATAGGATTGATCTTAAATTAGAGTTAATTAATGTTAAATATATCAATTATGATTAATTAAATTTGATTATGATTTATTAGAATTAGCTTGAAATAAAGGATAATTACATTAATTATAATTTATTTTCTCACATGAGCCGCACATAATAAAATATCAAAAGTGTCGCGTCAACGCTTATTTTTTTTGGTGAAAAGGAAAAGACAAAGGAGTACTAACGCCTCAGAAAAACAATAGAGAGAACATCATTTTGCATAAACTGACGAAGTCCCAGCATTGGGTTGTCCCACACCTGCCAACGCTGCGACGAAGAAGATCCATATTTTGCTAAGAAATCAGCACACTGGTTTCCTTCCCTAAGGGTGTGACAAATCGAACAATCTCAATCTCTATTCATCATGTGCCTGATATCCTCAATAATAGCTAAATAAGGGTG
>JANKOD010000005.1:30868549-30902840 GCA_026284645.1 Erythroxylum acuminatum | reverse complement strand
TGTTACCCACACTACATGCACACTTAAAACACTCATTTCACGCATTAAAACTTCTGCCAATTCCTCCTTTAATAATTCTAACGTCCAATTAAAATTCCCAACAAAAATTGTTAGGCTTCCTCTTAGTAAACACTTCTTTACAAGTCTTTTAGTAGGAATTTCCACTTAAATTCTTCACTCGTTTAGAATCGTTAATTGGATGAGCTCGACTACCTTCCTAGAAAGAATTGAGAGAGTAAGATATATTAATAAGATAAATGTTTTTGTCTCATTAGTATATATGACACCAATACGAAGGTAACTTCTTCCAATTCTAGGTTAAGTGCTTCTTTGTCAGATAGTAAGGGTATATGCTTTCCTCCTCCTAAGTCCTTGAAATCATGAAGACGTTGGAGATAGTCCTTTCCTTCCACTTTAAAAGCACTCTCCACAAGTTCAAGAACCTCCTATTTATTATTAAGTCCTAATGTTTTGCATGGTTTCAAAGAATCTTCATAGCTAACTTTAGGTACTTCATACATAATAATGTTCATTATGTCCAACCTATAACATTCATAATTAAAGACAAGAAGTCTTTTCAAGAGCTTGTATATATAGAAATCTACCTTCTCCTTACCCATATTAAGTTTCAACTTACCATTAACTACGCCAATTATCACCCCTCTAATTTCCAAAAATTGGCCTCCTTAAGATGATGGGAACCTCAATGTTGTACTTTATGTCTATTGTCAACAAGTCAACAAAATGATGAATATTTGTACTTTAATAAGTAAATCTTCCACCACCCCAGTTGGGCATTTAATAGATTGATCTGATAGCTAGTGTGACTTATTTTTAGGCTTGGATTTCCTATTCCAAGCTTCTTGAAGATAGATAAAGGCTTAAGATTAACACTTGAACCTAAATCGCATAAGCACTTAACAACATTAGAAGCAAAAAATTGAAATAGACTAGTAAAACTCCCTAGATCCTTCAACTTTGGAGGTAATTTCTTATGCAAGATTGCACTACACTCCCCAGTTAAAGGATATATTGATGTGTAACTTCTTAAAGATATCTAAAAATTTATTGAATTTGTTTTCATCCTTCTTTTTCTTCATCATCCTTTGAGGGTATGGAACTAAGGACACATAGGATTTCACAATGGATAATGGGTTTTGCTCTTGAACGATGTCTTTTAAAGATGAGATCTGTGTCAATTTGCTTTTTTCCATGTCAATCACTCTCTTCTTTAGGCTTTTCTAACTTCTTCACTTGCTCCTCTTTATTAACTTCATCATTAAGTTTTTTCTATTCTTAAGTGTAATAGCTAGCACTTGATCTCTAAGTTCACCTTAATGTTACTAAGAAGCTTTTCTTAACCTTGTTCACTCACCTCCTTAGCTCACTTGCACCTCTAAGTTATGAATGGATACATAATTAGATTGAAATATCTTTTCAAGTCTGCTCATTTGGGTTTTAAGTTTCTCCAAGTTATCTAGTTCAGCATCTATGGAAGATTCTTTAAGCTTCTCTTCTATCCTTTAATTTTATGGTAGTGGTTTTTGAAACTGAGGTCATTTTTGGAACCTAGATTTCCTATAGGTTTGCCTACTCTAACTCATTGCTCCTTCCATAAAAAATTTGGGTGATTTCTTTACCCCTATATTGTAAGTATTGGAGAATTGGTCATTCTTTACTATTTGTTTTCCTTTACAAGTAGTTATGTAATTAGCCTCTTTGTAGTAATTTGAGATCGACTCCATATTTATGCATGCATAGAAAGGATGCCCACATATGCCATATTGATATTATGCCTCTTTATTTCCTATGTTTCACTTAAAAAACATCTTTATTTTATTCAAAAGATCAACTAACTATGATGCCAAGTTTGAAGATGCTTGAATCTTATAAAGGGATGTTTTTTACTTTTCCCTTACCACCTTAGTTGATGAATTTTTAGCCAAAGTCTCAATGATATCCTTTGCTTCTTCAACATTTTTTATGGATATGTTCCCTCTCACTACAATTTCAACAAAGTTTGACATGTTAATTTAAGGCCTTTATAGAAGAATTGGATAATTAATTGCAATAAATACTGATAGTATGGGCACTGGTTGAGCAAAACTCTGTATCATTTCCAAGCTTGCTTCCTCCTTTTTCTGTACAAGGCTCTGAATTTACATCCTTAACTCAGTGGTCTTATGCGAAGGGAAGAATAATAATATGAAGGCATCGTACTTTTGGTCCTTAAAAGAATCTACCTCAGTTGAGATGAACGACATCCTTACTCGATCTCTCATGTAGTAAGAAAACACCTTATCTGAAGCTCATTTTCTGTAAGGCCATTTGATGAAAGTGTTTGGATCACCAAACAAAATTCTTTAATGAATGTGATTGTTTCTTCCCCATATGATCCATTGAATGTTGATAACAAGTAAAGATGCACTTACTTTAACTTATAATTCTTCACCCTTTGGTTTAGTTTAATATATGAGAGACTCACACCAATCTTAAAATCTAAATTTCTCTTATGCGTATTTGAGGTGGTTATTGTTTCTTTATACTAACAACGATGTTGTCCTAATTTGCAACCATCTCTTACCTCCTTCTTGCTTTATTTTATTTACAAGTTCACTCAATTTTAAGATTATGGGGAGTAGATCATCTAAGTTATTACTCTTGAATTTCTTTTCTTGCATCAACAGCCTAAAAATAAAATAAATGGAAAAAATAGAATTGATAAGATAGTAAGTAAATAGTCACTGACAATGGCAAAAACTTAATCAAGTTTTTCTAGAAGTACACAAAATCTATTGTAACAAGTAATAAATTCTTGAGCATTTCAAAGAATCAATCCCATGAGGATTATACTTCTATGTTTATTAATCCAATCTAAGCAATTAAACTAAATTAAACAAATTTTAGTAAAAAGTAATCAATATCTAAACTAATAAAAACAAGATTATTAAATAAAGAGAAACCAATAAGATAAACACTATGGTTTCATGGTTCACTCATATGGAACTTCAATTTTCATATAATGATTGATATCTAGGTTAAAATAACAATTAATCTAATGCATCTATGCCCTCTTTAAAGACACACAAGTATATTCAACTAAATAATTATCACCCTTAATATGTAATTCAACCAATCAAACTCATTGAGTATAGTTAATCTATTTAGTTATCAATATAGTCTAGAAAATCTAATTTTCTAAATATAAGGTGTTTAGTCTGCTAATGCACGAATCATACTTCACCTCTCCATTCTTCATACAATCCCTAAGATTAAATATGTGAGGATCATTCACAAACTCAAAAATTAAAATCAAAGAGATTAAATTCAATTAGATGATAATTCTTTATGCATTAACAATTGAATGATCTATCATAAACTACATTTCTTACCTTAACTAGGTATTTAATTACTCAACATAATTAAAATAAAACTAAAACAAATCAATTTTAACATAAAAGAAAGGAAAGAGGGAAAGATAGAATAAGATAGCCCAATTGTAGCAAGTAAAGGTTGATCTTCTTCTAATCCTTTCTTCGAAACCTTATTTGATGATGAGAATCTTAAAATAATCACTAAAACTTAAGGTGGTTGTCACATTACTCCAAAAGCACCTTAACCCTAATAATAATATTTATAGCTAGGGTTTACACCATATAGTCTGAAGGTGATTAAAGTTTTGATTTTGTATATCTTTAGATTAAGCGTACAAGAATCAACATTGGACCAGCTTTCACACTGAAATTGGTTAACTTCTAGAATTTTAGTTATCTCAAATTAGTATGTAATTGACCCTTAAAATCATCTTGTACTCGACACCAATTATCTTCTATTTCTTCAGCTCTTGAGCTTTGCAAGAGATAAGCATTTATCTTCTAGTTTTATTCGATATTTATCTGGCCTTTTTCACCAATTTCTTTAACTTTTGACATTTTTAAGCTTGGATTAATCATTGATGTCTTCTACAAAGTTGTTATCCATCTTATTAGCTTCTAAATGACTAATATCTTTTTAATTGGAGAATTATGAAAAATAATACACTTGGATCCAGAATTTCTCCTCAAAATTATCATATAAGAAAATGAATTAAATAAAGAAAAAATCATATAATTTCATATAAAATGTGATATAAAGATATTAAATATAGTCTTATTACACGTTAGTGTTACTATGTTTACCTTAAACTTTAAAGATATTGGGTTACAAATCTTATATATAGATATATTGCTCTCATTTATGGTCCTTTCTAAAGTTAAACAATTTCTTAAAAATATTTTTTTCACGTTAGGACAGTTCATATAAGAATCTTATGTATAAATATCTAACTAAATTAATTTCGGAAAGAGTATCCATCTAATATGTAATATCCAAATTTATAATCTCCTAATGTATAGATTCGAGATTTTTATCATTTCTCTTTAAATTGAATAGGTGTTTATCCATCAATTTTCTAGAAGTCATGTATTTGTGTATTATTTGGATCCTTCCATCATCTTTATCTTTTTCCATGTATTTTTGTTAGTTAACGCCCTAGAGCCAATCGATTTGGCTATAATTTAGTGACAGAATAATTAAAAGGTGTTATTTATCTTGTACATGTTTAGATGTATATGATAAAGTCCATGTGATAATTGTATATTGCAAATAAAATTATAACGAGATTCATATCACATTTATGTATTATCCCTAAATTGTTCATAGTCATTGTTTTATTAAGATTGGACATTAATGGAACGCAAAAAGACTGGCACACATTATGTTTTTCCTTATGAAGGAAGTAGTCGATCTCATAGACTAAAGTATAGAGATATTTAAACAAACATGTGGGTGCTTGGTAGAAAAACGTTGACTGAACAGACCCGACATGAGAAATCTATTTGGAACATTACTTATATATGTCTACAGGATTCTTATTGTGATGATTGTATAAGTGAGCCTTTGACTTGAGGTCACCAAAATTATCTTGAATAGGGATTGCTATGTTTTGATACTATTTATGACCTATTTAATCATGGGTTGGTTAATCGGTAGTCATTAGATGTAGCATGAATTATATAGAGATAGTTGTATAATCAAGATAGGATTCATCACCCTAAAGTAATTAGGAAAAATGTTTCGTTATTCTCGATTAGTATTGATTCAGGAAATTCTTGGCCAAGGCATAATGACGTTTTGTAAATAGTTTACAAATGTCATTAATTGGATCGATAACTAATGACAAAGAACTAATATGATTAGACTCAAAATAGAGTAGACATTAATTTCATGTTCTATGTCTAATTGGAAAATTATATGATAAAATGATTGAATTATATTGAAAAATCATGCATGGAAAGGTTAGTCAAAATCGCTTTGACATTCCTAAATATTTGGATGGTCATGATGCGTTGCTAGATGCCAATCTTGATCTATGATTATAAATTGTTTAATTGGAGAATTAAATATAAATTAAAAGGAATTTTAATTTATCTAATTCTAATTATGAATTAAATTAATAATTTGTAATCATTGCTAATATATTTGGGAATCTAATGGGTCTCACATATAAAATGGGTTGAAGAGAGTAAAGTTAATTTAATCAAGTTGGACTTGATTGTAAAATTTTGAGAAATTTTATGATTAAATATTAGATATTTAATAAATAAGGATTAATAAGAGATATTGAATTTTATATGGGCATAATTGGTATTTAATTAGAATTATTTGTAATTCTAATTAAAGTTTAATTAAAATTAAAATATAATTTCAGTTAAATTACCAAAACTTCTGGAACTTATTATAAATAGGCTTAAACTTTATGGAGCTAATATTTCTTGCTTAATCCTCTCTGTAAGAGTTACAAAGTTCTCTCAACTTATGCTATAGATATCGTTAGAGGCTGGACATTTGTGTAGCTACGGTGGTTGAAACGGATCTGTTTAAGGAACGGTTCGAGGGATACGACAAGACAAAGATTAAATTTCGAAATAAAGTACAAATTAAGTTTTCGTTTTATTATAATTTGTGTTAATTATTTTATAGAATTAAAGAGATCTTAAAGTTTCGTAATTATTCCGTTGTGGTCGAGATTAGATGCCTATCCAGTTTCCCACCATTTTTATGTATGTAATCTCTTTAATTCGAGCACATGCATATTCCCTGTGACTAAAAAAATGAGCAACGGAAAGAAAGAAGTCACCGTGGCTAGTTTAGTTTTGCTTATATGCTTCTTCATTTTATATAAAAATATGATGATTCCTCGTGTTTGATACTGATTATATTTTAAGAACTAATAAATAAATCCTTCAATTTAATTTATCATACCAAATTTAAAGCTATTTAAAAAGTCAAATAAACGCATCACATTTATAATTTTATTTTTAAAAATATTTCTGTTATTTAAAATTATTTACTGTGGTATTATGAACTAAAAATCTTTTACTATTTTAATCAAATTAATTTACTAAATTATTATTAAAATTGAGTTACAAAAGTCACGCAATTATGTTATATGTATAATAATAAATCATATAATTATTTATATTGAAAAAATAATAATACCTCTATTTTAAATTTTCTGATATTATAACATAGTTTAATAATTTAGAATAAAATAAATAAAACTAAACTCTACCAACGTGTAAAACACGACCCTGTGGGGTTATAGCCGCCCAACCACTCGTCTTAAAGTAACTGAACAACCTAATTTCTCCTGGGCCCTTGACCGTACAATAACTGCCGGCCCACACGTACGTTGCAGAATCTTTTCCCTTTACATTTATTTTATAATATTATAATATAGATAACCTCGTTTTTTGTTTTGTTGTTTGGCTTTTGTGCTTTCAAAAAGCTTCAGTTTTACTCAATGCATGCATAACGTGTTGTTCTGAATCGGAGCCTGCGTGGCGACACATGTCAGCAGAAGAACATAATCTGCTGATCGCGTGGTGTTGGGAATGATGTCATGTGCAGTCACACGTTATGCACTGTGGGCCACGGAAACCTTTCGGTTCGCTTTAGCTTTTCCCAATGTTTTTCTTTTGACTTCGTCCATTTATGCTTGGCACGTAATAGCTTTGCCTGCTTGATTCTTTTCAGCTTTGTCCCTGACAGAATTTTCAGCTAATATTTCATTTTTGTTATATTAATAAATTTGTTGAATAAGATAACAAACAAAATTTATATTGTTAATTTCAACTGTCTCGAACCAGTGAAATTAATAGAATTTATCTACCAAATCGATGCTATGTGAAACTATTTGTTGTTTTTTAAAGTTGAAGCATAATAAGTGAATAAAAGTGAAGGAAGAATGTTTTTGTTATAGAACATACTCATTTATTGACAGCAACAATGCTCATTATATAGAGCTTAAATGTAATAGAAAATCTTATTTATTTGCTAACTATTACAAGAATATCTCTAAACTGGTTCTTAAAATCAAGCATTAAATATCATAATCAAATTTGCCTAAGACCTAGACGGTTTGACCATTTATTTCGTAATAATCTACAAGCCTAAGAAATTTTCCAACAAACTCCTCCTTGCCTTAGGAGTTGTAGATCTTTAATGTCAAAATAATTCATCCTCTTAATGTTGCTCAGTTGCTGTTTTTACCTCTTCATATCATGAATTGCAAATCTTCTCTATATGCCCAATTTGTCTACATTTTCTGCATTTGATATTAGGATTCTACCAACATTTTCTTTGAGGGTGATTTGTTTTTTTACAATGTGGGTATGGTGGATATGAATCATCATTGTTTTTATTGTTGTTGTTGTTGTTGTCGATCTTGTTAAAACTCTTGTTTTTGTCTCCTCCTGAATTTTTTTTTTGCTAACTGAGCACCTTCAATGGTTCCTTCTTCTCTCATCATCCTCCTTTGTTCTTAAATAAGCATTTCTTAAGTAAATTTATTTATTTTAATTTGATAACCTTTTAATATTAGAAAATAGTTTTATGATTGAAAATATTTCTTATTAGATCATGTATGTTTTCTAGTTGGGTTAGAATATTTTACTTACAAAATTTTGGAAAAGGATTTTCTCTAAATTATAATAAGTAAGAAATGTAATTTATTGAAATTTGTTTCTAATTAATTTTGTTAAAAGAGTCAAAATAATTAAAAATAATTTCCAAATGGATTTGAAAATTGTTGCTAAACCAAATTAAATTTCTATTATGAATAAGAATTTAAATTATTTAACAATCAATGGGTTTACTTTAATTTAATCATCCAAAGGGTTGGAAGTATTATTTTACATTATGAAGATCAATAACTAGAATCAAACAAAGTTTGATATTTATGCATATAATTTGATTATACGCGTGTTGTATGCTTTATTTATATGTTTATATATATATATATATATCTTTGGTTACAAGGTTAAAGTTCAAATACATATGGAGTAACTCATAATCAAACATAAATTTAAAGAATTTTAAATTTCTAAAATTAAATCAATTATTTTTCTTAATGTGATTAAGATTAATAATTAGTTTAATCCTAAATAAATTTTTAATATTTTTTAATATTTAAATTAATTATATTTAAATTAATTAATTAAAAATCTTTAAGAAGTAAAAAAATTATTTTCTTAAATAATTAAGAAAGCGTTTCTTAATTAAATTTATTTATTTTAATTTGATACCCTTTTAATATTATAAAATAGTTTTCTGATTGAAAATATTTCTAATTAAATCATGTATGTTTTCTAGTTGGGTTAGAATATTTTACTTACAAAATTTTGGAAAAGGATTTTCTCTATATTATAATAAGTAAGAAATGTAATTTATTGAAATTTGTTTCTAATTAATTTTGTTAAAAGTGTCAAAATAATTAGAAATACTTTCCAAATGGATTTGAAAATTTTTGCTAAACCAAATTAAATTTCTATTAGGAATAATAATTTAAATTATTTAACAATCAGTGGGTTTACTTTAATTTAATCATCCAAAGGGTTGGAAGTATTTTTTTACATTATGAAGAACAATAACTAGAATCAAACAAAGTTTGATATTTATGCATATAATTTGGTTATACGTGTGTTGTATGCTTTATTTATATGTTTGATATGTGTGTGTGTGTGTATAATATTTTATATGTAATTTTGTGTTTGATGAGACGAACAAAATTAATTCTTCGTTAAAATATTAAATATGCGATGAGAACGTGATTGTTGCTTTCCATTTTTATAAGAATAAACAAGAGTTCTATTTATTATTAGGTTGGTTGAGCAAACTCAAGGCTGCTTTAACTTGAATACGTTTTTCTTATAATAGTGGGTCTTATTTAACTAAATTTTTGTAATTTGGATGAGTAAATTAATGATCACATGAATTAGATTTAGAGTTAGGAATAACATATAAAATACGTTTTGACAAAAATTTGTCACCTAACAGATCTAGCAGTCACATGAGATGTAATTGATAAGAATGTTATTTACTTAATTTAAATTTAGTTAGTTTTTTTAGTAAACTTAAGATTAGCTAAATTTGTATAAGATCTTAGCCTAATAAAGAAATTAATCTTTTGAATAATAGCGAGGACTATTATTTCGAATGAAATAGTGGGAGTATCCAGATGTATGATTAAAGTCCTGATCTTATTTGGTTGTCATGACATATAATCAATTGCTTACTTTTCTTCCATTTATATTTTGTTCTTAGTATAAATTACCTTTATTTAGTATAGCTAATACTAAGTTATTAATGAACCGAATTCCTTAGACATAGGTTAGGTTTGAGAAGAATTCTCAAAGATAGATAGAAAAGTTATATGCCAATTATATGATTTTGTTATAATCCCTATTGAGGATTTAGTGAAATTTTTTTAAAGATATGTCAAAATCATATGGAAGACAAAATGTAATGACATTTTGAATTGACTAATTTATCATAAATTTTGACGAAAACATGGTATTTTGATGGAATTGCTCCATTCATTTTAGCCTATTAAAAGCATTAAAATAGGCATCAATTAAAGATGTTAGCTTAGATATAACAATAGTTGTCATTAAAGAAAATTGATTTCATGACTTTTCTTGCCAATGCTTGATATAATGATCATATATAATTCTAATTCATGCTTTTGAGTATTTGATAATGAATTTAGATTCAATATTACTATAATGTTTAAGGCATTGGAATAAATAGATTGCTCAGTAAAAGTAGTTAATTCAAGTTTATGCAAATAGTTCGTGTGTGTTTGATCAAAAGGAAACTTATGCTTAATGTAGGTGGCAAGAACACAAAGCTAGGTAACCGAGAGTATCCTTTTATGTCATATTTCTTAAATCAAAATAATGAGAAACATAAAATTACATACAAAGATATATGTATCTTTTTTTATTATGAATCATATAAAATTTGTAAAACTTATTGGGTTAAAGAATAACTAAATCAATATTTCATGAAAGGACAATGATAACAGTGAATAGTTAAAGCTTGTACATAGAATGTATGGGATGTGATAACAATTCATAAAAAGATGATGCTTATATTTGGTTATATTACTAATGACTTTATGTGATATAGTCATCTTTATTAATATTGATTTAAAATTTTGAAAAGTTAAATAATTTAAATCTAAGTAGAAACTAATCACTGAGAATGTTGAAGCACTTCAATAAGAACTATTTGGTGACATTTATTTATTTTTGTTTATCTATAGGGAATAAGATTCTCTAATGAATATCCCCATAACTAAATTTTATATAGAGCATGGTATTGTTCAAGGATATAAATGTAATATGAGATATTTATGGTGCAATATTTATTTCTTCTATAACTAAGCCTATTACTACAACTTATCTTGGAAAGTTTCAATTAAAGTAATTAGCAAGATTTCATACTATATCTAAATGCTAAGGCTTTCAAAGAGTCAAAGTTATAATATGATTTTGGGATTTGATGCTTAGTTGAAGCATTTATTATCCAGTAAGTTTATAACTAAATTAGATAATAAAAGGTTATGAGATATCCAAAAGGTTTGATATAACCTTGCACCCATTGAACAAATTGTTTATTTCAATGAAAAATTATAGGAGAATGGTTATCAAGATAAGTAGTGGGAGTAAGATGAAATATGAAAGTCCAATTCTCATAAAAATATATCCAATTGGAACTAGTACCTTTATTGATATATTTGATATATAGTTGAAAGACTACGAGACATTGAAAATTTTATTTTCATGATGAATTCAAAAAGTTTGTTATAAAGATGATTATGAATTTATCATGTTTACAAGAAAGTTAGTGAGAGTGTAGGTTGTCTTCTTCAATGGGAGTATGCGAAGACATATTGCTCATATTTTCAATTTATGAATATATGATAGTCCAAGAACAACTCTTATTAGAAATGAAAAAGGTAATAACTTAATTTTGGGAATTAGATCTATAAAGATATTTATGAAAGTTGTTTATTTATTCTACTCCATATATATGAACTATATATTAAAGGTGTTTAGTATTTAAGATACCTCATACTTGTGAAGTATTAAAGATATCCATTATTCTATATATGACTTGATATTTAAGTTCAACCTTATAAGGATATTAACTTTATAAGTAATTCTTAATTAAGTTATATTTTACTTAGAATAATATTGTTTTAAGATTGGAAAGGTTTTAATATATTATTAACTGCTAATCTGGCTATAATAGTGGAAATTAATATTTGGATCAAGAAGTTCTTTAATGAACTTGGTATAGTTTCTTACATTGTTTAGATAGTAATGTACTATAGAACATTAGAACCATTGGGCATGTAAAAGGAGCTAATGTCTCATCAAAGATACAAGTAAACATTTAGGTAGTTCTCTTAATTATGATGAAAGTTATAAGATTTAAACAAGTACTCATTATAGAGAATCTTGTAGAATTATCTCACTAAACCCCTTTTCTAGTAGTAAACATGATCGTCATATAGAGATATGGTATAAGAAACTTAAATGGTTGGCCTACTACAAATGAGAGAGTATTGATTTATACCCTACAACCTATCGGTTGGTTGTAGTTTAGTGAAAAAATAATGTAAACGCATTATTTATCTTTTACATATTCAGATCTATGTGATAAAGTCTATGGGATAAATATGCATTGCAAATGAAATTGTTATGAGACCATATTTATGATATTTATATTGCATTTATGTATTATCTTTAAATAGATCCTAGTCATTAGTCTATTAAGATAGGACATTAATAGAGCATAAAAAGACTAACATACATTATGTTTCTTCCTTATAAAGGAAGTAATCAATCTCATAGACTAAAATATGGAGATAAATAAATGTGTGAGTATTGTTAGAGAATAAATTCACTAAACTGACCCCATTTTAGAAATCCATTTATAACATTACTTTTATGTCTACTAAAATTATTGATGTTATTATTATATAAGTGATATGAATAATAAGTGATATGGCAGACTTGAGATCTCCAAAATATCACGTATAAAGAATGCTATGTTTTGATATTACTTATGACCAATTCTAATTATGGGTATCTTAGTTGGTAGTAATTGGATATAAAACATGAACTATACGAAGATAGTAAAGTGATCAATATATGATTCATCACCTTAAAATAATTATGTAGAATGTTCTATTATTCTCAATTAATATTGATTCAAAAAATCCTTGGCCAAGTTATAATGAAACTTTGAAAATAGTTTTCAAATATTAGTAGTTGCATCATTAATTAGAAAGAGGTGATCAGGTATGATATGACCCAACTAGAACTTACCGAGGACATAGCCCTTAATATGAGACTTTGGCGAACGAGGATAAGGGTAGAGAATCTTACACAAAAAGGTCCTTGTCTTTTCATAAAGAGGTTTTTTTTCATAGGTCATTAAAAATTTTTTCCTTCATTTTTCTTAGTTTTTTCTTTTTCTTTTATTTATTTATGCAATAATTTGTTTATGTATTTGGTTATTATTATGTTTCTTCTTTAAATCATTTTGAAGATTTTTTCTTTCTTTACTGTGAGTCTATCAAAAATGGCCTCTCTAATAATTTGAAGTAAGTTTGTGTACTACTAGACCTCTTCAGACTTTGCATCTTAATGAGATTTCTATTGGGACCTTGTTGTTGTTGTCATATTAGAGAACTAATATAATTAAACTGAAATAGAGATAACATTAATACCATATCCTATGTTTAATTAAAACATTGCATGATGAAAGAATTGAATTATACAAAAAATCATGCACGAAAAGGTTTATCAAAACCACTTTGACATTTCTAAATATTTAGGTGGACATAATCCGTTGCTAGATGCCAATCTTGATCTATGAATATAAATTATTTAATTAGATAATTAAAGATAAATTAAAGAAGTTTAATTTATCTAATGCTAAATATGATTTAGGGTTATAATTCATATCCATTACCAATATATCTAGCAACCTAATGAGTCAAACATAAAAAATAGGATAAAGAGAGAAATGATGTTTTAATCAAATTGGACTTGATTGTAAAGTTTGAAAAGATTTATATTTAAATATGAAATATTTAACAAATAAGGATCAATATGAGGTATTGGATTTTATTTAGGCATAATTGGTATCTAACTAGAATTAATTGTAATTATATTCAAAGTGTAATTTAAATTATAATTCAATTTCAATAACACATTATAAATAGGCTTAGGCACCAAGGGAACTAGCACTCTTTTCCTAACTCTCTTATAAGTTATAATAGTTGTAGAGTTATCTCAATATGTTTTGTGATACTATTAGAGGATAGACGCTTGTGCGACTACAATGTTTGAGATTAGCTGATTTCAGAAATGAATATAGGGAAACAACAAGAAAAATGATCAAGTTTCGAAACAAGATACGAATAATGATTCATATTTTGTTATATTGTATATGATAATTATGTTATAGAATTTAAACGATCTTGGTTTTGGGAAATCAAACAAAAAATGTTTCTTGTTTATTTCCTCCTCCCTCTAAATGTAGCAACATGAAACATTTAAAAATATATTATTTTGGTTGTTAGTTTTTCACATTTAAATAAAAACTTTACTTTTTACATGAGAAAAGAGATTACTTTTTGTAAAAGAAAAAAGAACACGTTATTCATAAATTATTTTATTTTTTATAATATATTTAGTACTTTTTTCCTTTTCTTTTGCATCAAATATGATAATGATGAAAATAATGATACTTTTGTTTAATTTCTTTTAAAAGATACTTTCTTATAACTTATCTTAGAAAATTATATTTTTCATTTTCAATTAGAATTGAAATGATCAGATAGAACATAATAATTTAAATAATGAAAGAAAGAAAGAATATTTCTTCCAATAAATGAACTTTTAAGAGTAAAAATTAATTAAAAGATTGAGAAAATATATTCACTGTAATTTTGATTAAATTCAATAAAATATTTATCATAAATAAACTAAATATTATATAAATATTTATAAATATCAAATATGAGTGCAAATATAAGAATTATAAGTTATAAAATATTATTTTATAATAATAATAATAATAATATATTCATTAAATGAAAGGATTATAAAATAGAGATACAATGCTGGAAGCTATTACATCAAGAAACTAAATAAGCTTAATAACTATATGATAGGTGATCCATGCTGCTAATTGGCAAGTTGAACACTTGGTTAAGTAATTCTCTAGATGGTGCTGATTTCTTGACTGACTTTGTGCTTGTGATTGTAAAGACTTAGGCGCAATATGATTTGTTCCCTTATAAGATTTGATAATTCATCCTTTGAATGAGCTAAATTTGTATAAACCATACTGTTTCTTTCAGTTCATACACTTGTAACAAGGTAGGAAAGCACTATGTGTATAATCCATTTGTCACCTTCAGTTTTGTTTGCAAATCTCAAACACTAGGTCATAATTTCAGCCTATTTTAAGGGGAGCTCTATCACTCTACATGAGTGCACGATAAACTTTCATTTCTTTTAGAATTGCATTGAAAGAATAAGATTATTTCGGGATTCTAACTCTCTCATGCATAGTGTGTACCAATTAGGGATGTATAAATATTTACCAAGTCTTTCTAGGGTTAGGAGTTTGAGTTTGAAAGCATTGCATAGTGTGTGAACAACCTTAGGCTAATGATTTACACCATACACTCTTGTACTAATCAACTTAAGTGGTTAGCTCATTGTAGAGTAATCTATAGGGTTGACTTGTATATTTTACTAAAGGTTCCATTTTCTAAGTAAGCTTATCATCATTCTAATTTTGTCTTTAGTTCTTATGAAATGTAAGACAAGTGGATGATAGAGTGCCGAAAGTGTTAGAATTTATAATAAAGATTGTCTGGGCTACATTTGTGCTTAGTTTAACCAATCTTTATAAAGGATCCACGTCACTGATTTGATTTAGAGGACCATTAGGGGGTTCATGTATCTTGCCAGAAATTGGCTAGCATTCCATTATCAACCTGGCTGGAGAAAAATTGTCTAATTTTTCTTCTGTTCTTTACAATTAATTTCCATAACAGCTGAGACATTTTGAGAGATTTGAAAATTCCAAATGTAGCTATCTTTGATGTGGTATTCATGTACTCACTTAACCCATAGTGAACTCCTATCTTGAATCAAACTTCCTTTTTTAAAGCAACAGTTGATTCATAGTTTTATGGATACGATTCCTAACCCTCCATGTTTCCTGAGCTGACAAACATCAAACCATTTGACTTTATTCCTTTTGTTTTCAAGCTTGGATCCAGGCTATAAGTAGTTTTGAAAATTCTTTCAATGGTCTCTATAATGCGTCTGGGGAAAACCATATGAGAGGCCCAATGAATGCTGATAGAGGAGAGTATACATTTGCTGAATAATGCTCTACTTGCTAAGGATAACTCTTTGTTGCTCTAACTATTTATTCTCAATATAATTATATTAATGAGTGGTCTGTAATCTTGCTAAGATGGTTTAACTACTAAAATTGGAATATCAAGATATTACACTCGTAGTTGTTGAGGATCGAAACCAGAGACGGTAGATACATGGAGGTTAATCTGCTGGCACTTGATGCAACATACAAGGCACTCTTGTTTAGATTAATATGCAGCCCTAACATCCTTTCAAACATTTTAAAAGCTATTTTTAGGGAGGATACTGAACTGTCATCTACTTTAGAGAAAAGGAATACATCATTTGCAAAAGAAATATTTATGATTTTAGTTTCTTACATTTTGTATGATACTTGAAAGTCTGATTTTTGTCAACAATTCTTAATAGCAGTTTGTTCAGAACTTTTATGACTAGAGAAAAGAGGTAAGGAGAAATGAGATCCCCTTGTCTAATGCCTCATGTATATTTAATAAGACCAAACGACTCTCCATTGATTAAGACATTAAAAGTGATAGTGGTTATGCATTACTAGATCCAAGCTATGAAATTGTAGGAGACGCTTAAAGCCTATATAATGTTTAACATAAAAGACCAATCCATAATTTCATAGGCTTTTTGGAAACCAACCTTCATTGCACAACTCTTATAGCTTCTTTTCTTAGTATAATGCACGAAAGGCTCCTGTAGAATTGTGATATTATCACTTATACTTCTTCTTGGTATGTATGCACCTTATGCTTGATCAATGTGATTTGGCAAGATCAAATTTAACCTTTCAGCTAACACTTTGACAATGATTTTTTAAATAGTTTTGAAATATACAATAGGTCTATAATCATGCATAGTTTTTTGCTCATTACCTTTACGGATCAAAGTAATGAAAGTCTTGTTTATCTCCTTTAGCATTCTGCTCTTTTTGAGGAATTCTAGAACATCATCTATCAATCATTATTTGTCGTGTGGATGACCATGTTTTATGGAATAAATATGCATTTAGTCCATTAAGGCTTGGTACTTTTTAAGGGTGCAAAGATTTTATGGCTTTTGTGATCTTTTAGGCGACTGATTTAGCTAATAAATGACCTTCTTAAGAAGATAGGTGTGTTGCAAAATCTTTTGTAATAATCTAGGTATGGATTAAGTGTCTAAAGAGGAGCTTAATTCTGAGGTGTTCCATGGAAACTTTAAAAAGTAAGTCTTGTAAAGATTTGATTGCCTTTATAAGTGATGGATACAATTCGATTGATGCCTTTTTTTAAAAGGTAATGGATTTATGAATAGGCAGAGTTTTTGTCTCCATTTTTCAACCGAGAGATTCTAAATATTTTCTTTAGTAAGGACTACTCAAATTTGACAACTTATGAGAAACTGAATAGGATTGGTTGTTCTTTTCCTTGATAGTAAATGGAAAGTGGGTTTTAGTAGTGTTTAGTTTAAACTACTTTGAGGCAAGTTTGGCAGTCATAACCAAGTGGTGTGATTCCAATGTTCTACATATAAAGGATCTTTAGCTCCTCTTTTATTCTTACCAATTTCTTTTTTATGAGAATGAACTATTTTGTACCAATTAACTTGTGATTCAGACCTTTTCCTATTAATTTATGAAAATTGTCCAAGTTGACTAAAAAGTCATTAAATATGAAAGGTGTTCTAATTAGGCAATCAGAGGGAGATAGGTAGATCAATATAGGAGAGTGATGTGAGCAAATTGTGTATGGTAAGTCTCTTATAGAGTTTAGTTTTGATTAAAATTTTCCTTTTCTATTTGTTTCTTTAAATGAAAAAATCTCCTCTAAATGGCAGATCATTCAATTGAATATCATTTAAGGAAAACCTTAAGTCATTGCAAAGAGATATGGGGGAATGGTTGCCTTTAACCTTATTTAAGCATGTAATTTCACTAAAATACCCAAGTAAGAGCCATAAACCTTTGAGAGTGACTGCAATTTCTCTGAGTTTATTCCCTAGAAAATTTCTCCGAAAAGGGTAGTTAAGGGCATATACAGTAGAAATATGAACAATTTAATTGAGGTCCTTAATACATACCTTCACATGTATGAGTTGTTTAGTCACCATGGATTCTAGTATGGATATCTTTGCTTCATTATACAGGAGTAGGATTCTTCCATTTATATGAGCTTCATAGTTATGTAATAGTTTCCAACATTTAGGCAAAATTTTTTGAGACTGATAGTTAGCTTCTTTGGTTATGGATTCAAGAATGCCTAGCATCATAGTCTTATTTTCCATTAAGAAATGCTTCAGCATGATTTTTTTTTGTCAGCATGTAGTTAGTATCATGAAGTTAAGATCCTGAGCCAAGGACCCTTTTTCCTGTTTGATTGCCTTTTAATTACAATTTTGTAGCCTTCCTCCTTATATGTTGGATTTTCAAGGTGCAGGATAGGTGCCTTTTGAGGGGTTGTGGTATCTTCTCTATTAGTATATTCTTTTTAGTTTGAGATCATAAGATTGGGTTTAGTTGATGGGTGGGTGCATATTGATAACTACAAGCTTATCTATGATTACATTTGTTTCTATTATTGGAGGCATAAATAAGTTGGTTTATGAGCCTCGGGGAGTTATTGTTTTATTTAAGTTTGAATCCTCAATTTGTGATGCATTTGTAGGTACACCTTCTTTAATTGAGTTATCTCCTAGAGAACTGAGGTAGTTGTTCTCTTCTAAAAGGTCTTGTGAGTAACCTAATTTGAATATTCTTCTGGAAGGCTTCCGTACTTTCTTGTTTTCATTAGTGGGTTTCTAGGCTTAGGTATCCTTGACAATATCCTCAATCATATGAAAGTTTTCATCCAATTTGAGGATAGGTATCTCCTTAGAGAGATGTTTCATGGCATTAACAACTACACACACTCTAGTATAATTGATTATTCTGACTTCTATTGTGGCTTGATCTAAATAGACAGGCCTCCCATCATAGCTAGCTAAATGACTCAGTCCTATTATGGTCCAGTATTTAAATGGCATTCCATGGATACACATCCAAGACATTTGAAAACTTAATTTCTTTAATGTTGAGAATAGGGGAACAATTTTTGAAGTAAGATAGGTTTGTTTTGGACGTGCCATAGACTAAGCTCCAAGACATTCCTTGTTGAAATGCCGTCATGAAATTTGAAGAAGCAAAAATCATGGTCATTTATAAGGATTTCTTTGTAGCCTAAGTGTTTACAGTTGGAGAGGGTTTACGCTTTCATGATTGGATAGTAAACACATTTGTTAGGAAAGAATCCAATAAGTGTAGCATTCCACATTTCAACTCCAACCTTCAATGTCTCCAGAGGTGAGGCAACAATTAAATAATTAGCTAATTGTTAGGAGAAACAAAGCTCAATTTGGATAGAGTGTTAGTGCCTACTACTTGTGTCCATGATTTCTTGAAAGGTTCAACATTTGGTTAGTGACAAGTAAGGATAAGAGATGGAGGGCTTGAGCTTGCATTTGAAGGTTTTAGACTGGTAGAGGAGTGTAGGGTGGGAGTAACTTCAATTCATAAAATATAATACGAAATATTATGAGATAAAATATGATGTGAGTTTTAGAAAAGTTGTTGTCCATTGTGGTACATTTTGAATAAGGATTAAAGAATAAAAAAGATTTGTTGTATACATTCTCAAGATTTGTAAAACATAGAAAGAGTTGCAAATATTAAGATATAAAAAAGAATATTTTTAATGTTTTCAACCAATAACTTTTTCGTCCAATGAAAAATTATACCTGGTGATATGTAGGCTCACATAAATCAAGTCAAGCTAGCACCTTTAAACATGGCCAAACAGTTACTTTTCACATTTATTGCAGGAATGAATATTTCAATAAGAGAAGGCAAATACTTGTTGATGTGATGTCATCCAAATAGTCAATTAATAAAAAATGATTGCGCTAAAATCCAATGAGACAACTTCTTTCTTTTTTTTTTCTTTTGGACTATAACTTCTTTTTTCTTTTTAAAGAGTTCGGTCAATTTATTTTGATTAAATCTACTTTGATTTAGTTAAAATAAAATTTTAATGTTAACACTTCTAAAATATAAAAGAATGAACTCATCTATATGTTCTAATAATATTCATTTCCTAAAGTTAATGTGAAAGAATACAACCTTAATTAATAATTATTGATCCTATGTTAAAATGTTACTATTAATAATCCTAAAGCATATGATGTATTTTATTAAATTCGACAAGAAGTGTAATGTAATCAAAATTACAAAAGTAGTTTAATTGTTATTATATGCAGATTATGTTATTTAACATTATAATTGTTGTATAATTTATTTTACTTAATCTTAATTATGTCACATTATTCATTTCATTCTATCTTATTCAATTACAGGTTCTCAAATATTTTTCTTGTTGGGGTATATGCGTACAATGCCGAAGTGTGAGCCTAAAACACAAGGGATTACAAGCATAAGGACGAGGATAGATTTATCTAATATTCTTTGCATACAATATTTTAAAATTAAAATTTATTTAACACCAGTTTTTAATATGTAAATGTCAAACAGAAACTAGATTCGCTTATGTAATCAGAACTTCTACATGAATGAACCAAACATCAGTATGCTATTAAAGAGAGGTATAAAACTAATGATCATTCTACCTCTTGTAGTGGTTGACAAGCACTAGCTAAATGCCCAGAACAGTAAACTGGTGTCAGAAACTAATACCCAAATGGTGAAACTCGTGTCAGGGACAAGTAGAGACCTTCCCAATTCCAAACTGGACAAAATGACATGTTTTACCCGAACTTCCATGCAGTTCAATTCACTCAAGCATGAAATGATTAGGTTTGAACACACACGACGTCAAGTCAACGAAACAGAAGATCTGTTTGATTTATAGTTTTCATTTCAAGCTTCAAATCTTCCGTGCCCTTTTTTCTTATTCCCTTTGTTCCATCAACATCCTAATCATTTAAATTTTCTCTCTCTTAATTATTATATGGGTAGCTGTGAAGATCTGTTTGATTTATAGCTTTCATTTCAGCCTTCAAATCTTCCGTACCATTTTTTCTTATTCCCTTTGTTTCATCAACATCTTAATCATTTAAATTTTCTCTCTCTTAATTATTATATAGTTAGCTATGAATTGAAACATGTGGTACATGAAAAATAGTACAAAAGATTATATCGCTTTTATTTATTCAATTTCTCTCGTATGCGTAAGAGGAGTAGTTATGAACAGATCTTCACAAAGGGAAGCTGTGAAGATCTGTTTGATTTATAGCTTTCATTTCAGCCTTCAAATCTTTTGTACCCTTTTTTCTTATTCCCTTTGTTCCATCAACATCTTAATCATTTAAATTTTCTATCTCTTAATTATTATATAGTTAGCTGTGAATTGAAACATGTGGTACAAGAAAAATAGTACAAAAGATTCTATCACTTTTATTTATTCAATTTCTCTCATATGTGTAAGAGGAGTAGTTATGAACCTGTAGACTATCCCCATGGGAGGTGGTGAAGGGAAGGTCCTAATTGGTAAAAAAAAACTCGCAATCTTTTGGGGTTATCCTGCACTTAAAAGAAGAAGTAGAAAAAGGAATAAATATAGTGATGATTTGATCACAAGCTAACAAATAATACTTGATTTTATTGAGATATTAAAAAAAGAGTTAATTTTTTTATTTGAAAGGTCTTAATTACACTAAGTTATAAATTTGATCTAAAACTTAAATTTATAAATAAAAATTCGAGCACGATGGAACTTGTTCTAATTTATTATCATCTCTAAAAGTAATTTTTCATCATTTATTATTTTATCAAAATAATAAAATTTAAACTCATAAAATTTTAAGAGATTATTTCTCAAAATTAACAAATTTAATTTGTTACCTCTTAATTTAAGAAGTATCCATTACTATATTATGCAATCACTCTTTATTTTCTTTTTTTTTTTCAATTCAAAGATGAATGTTAAAAAGCAAAATTGGAATTAGATACTAAAAAAAAGTATGATAGTTAAAATTTTCCTTTATAATTATACCATAGAAATTCATAAGTGAGGTTGTTTTACTTCACAAAAAAAATTCAAAAAAGATGATATATGTATATATATATATAAAAGGAAAAGTGAAGAATGATAATCCATGACCTTAAAAGTTTCCATGGAAATATGATTACGATTAGTAATAGGTCGGCTCTAATAATCGGATCACTTTTTTATTAATTAAAATAATGTTATTATAGTTAATTTGTATTAAAATAATATTATTTTAGTAGCTCAACTTACGGGGTGTTTGGAAACCTTCGAATTGAATTCATTAACGAATTGGATTCAATTAGATTAATGAGATTGAATTTAATTTAATTTACAGTGTTTGGAACAAACCCATTAATATTAGAATTGAATTCAATTACACTGTTTGGAACACAATCAAAATGAATTCAATTATTTTATATGATATTTTTATCCTTGACGAAAAAATAATCTTATTAAATAATAAACATTCACACTTATATAGAGCAACTTATAAACATCAATTTCATTATAAGAAATATCATCAAAAAGTTATTTAACAAAAAATATCATCAAAAAGTTCATTATTAAATTGAAAAGAAAAAAATTGATTGCAAATGGCATTAGGCTAGACCGAGCTATGAAGATAATAGAAAACTATTATAATTTGGAAACTTAAAAATGCATTTGCGTGGGTATTATTGTTGTTGCGTGGGTATTACTGCGTGGGTAGTCAGATGGGAGAAGAGTGGCTGTGGGTTTATATTGCAGTGATAGGGTTATTGTGTTTAAGAGTATTGCGTGGGTATGATTGGAAGACTCGAATTTCAACGTTTAAAAACAAGAGTAGCAATCATTTGTAATAATTCACGTGGGTTGTTGGCTAAATTGAATTTATAAGAAGCAGTGAGTTTCAATTACACATATGAATTAAATTCACCTTTGTCTTCTGTTTCAAACAGGTGGACTGAATTCAATGTTGTAATTGAATTCAATTCACCTGGTTCCAAACAGGCAGTTAAAATTAGTCGATTTAAATTTCATTTATTATGGTTACACGTGGCAATAATATTCTTTTTCTCTTATCATATAATTTATTTGGTGAATATTTAAAGAATAATGATCGTGAGTTTTACTATTATCAAATATTTTTATTTTTAAATAAAATGTCAAACTAAGACTCTACCTGCTTTTAAATTACTTTTTTTTTTTGAAACAGAAGAGTCCACAGTTGTTATCTTTTGGATGTGCACTGAGTAAACTTCCGAATTGATGCAATAGTCTGTAAATCACGCCAACTAGATACACCATACGAGATAAGCCTTGTACGACAGACTTGATCGAGAGAGCGTAGATAGGGGGATTCGAACACAATACCTTTTACCATACACCCCACTCCACCAACTTGACCAATCTCTAGGGGTCTGCTTTTAAATGACGTATATACTTTAGGTCCGAACTAGATTTAATTTCTTTGATAGTTACAGGGACGGAGATGGATTGAAATACATGTAAACTAATCACTCTATCACATAATTAAATAAATTTCATATATCTAATTAACTTTATTTTTTCAGAGTAAAAGGATGACACAAAAGGAGGTTAACGTGTTTATCTAACGTCTTATAATTTTTCATTTGATGGGAATAACTCAGTTTAATATGGGATGCAAAATTTTGGTCACATCCAACCTTTATTTACTATCCTTTGGAGTCCACTTTTATATAGATTTTGGACCACATTCTACTGTTCAAGAGACGGAGCGGATGGAGTAAAGAGATTCAATCGCTGGGATGAAGCTGCTGAAACTTTGGATCTGGATCACTTATGATGGTTTAACTCGGATTAAATGCCCATATGTTGCTAGTGTTAATAGTTATGGGCGGGTAATCTGGGCTCCAGTGGGGAAGGTTGATCCAAGTGATTAACAATTTTTGTAAAAAACACAAAACTATTATTTTAAATTTAATTCATTTTAAAAATTTTCATATAATTTAATATTTAAAAAAATCTAATATTTTTGTGGACCAACACACTTTTTTTAGTTTTTTTAATTATGATTTGCCAAATTTTACATGTTTAATTTATGATATATGTCAGTTATATGAAAAAATAACAGAAAAATTTAAGACAAAAAGTGTAATTTTAACTCTAATATTTGTATTAAAATACAAACCATGCCTAATATGTAGAATATTTAAAAAGAATCGTAATATTTCAAAACTATTTAAATTTGACTTTAAATTGACATAATCTTTTACGATGTTATGTCATGTTGCAACATAAGCGCTGACACCATAGGTATTTGAAGCTTGTTGATGAGTGTCGTGCATGCATGGGAGAGGCTTAAACGACAGAGCGGGAGAGTAGGTGGGTCTCATGGAAGGCTCCTTGGCCAACCTATGTTAAAGTCAATGTGGATGGTAGCTCTCTCGGCAATCCCGACGCTGCTGGTTTTGGTGGTTTGATTCAAGATGAGACTGGTCGTTGGATTGTTGGTTTCTCAGGTTTCATTGGTATTGCCACAAATTTGCTAGCTGAGCTCCAAGCTATTTTTCATGGCTTTTCTTTAGCATGGGCTCATAGTTATCGGCGAGTTATTATGGAGTCAGACTCTCTCGAAGCTATTCATTTAGTTACTGTCTCGTATTCTCACTCACACCCTTATTTAGCTATTATTGAGGATATCAGGCACATGATGAATAGAGATTAGGATTGTTTGATTTGTCACACTCTCAGGGAAGGAAACCAGTGTGCTGACGTCTTAGCAAAATATGGATCTTCTTCGTCGCAGCGTTGGCAGGTGTGGGACAGTCCAATGTCGGGACTTCGTCAGTTTTTGCAAAATAATGTTCTCTCTATTGCTTTTCTGAGGCGTTAGTACTCCTTTATCTTCTCCTTTTCACCAAAAAAAAAGAGTACGTAATTATATTTTTAATTTTTTTTCTTGTTTAGTCATTAATAACGGATAAGATAAAGATTAATGAACAATTTAAATAATTTACATTTTTAATTTTTTTTGGTTATTAATAATGGATGAGATAAAGATTAATAAAAAAATTTAACAATATTGGTTTTTTATTTCAAGGTAAGTGGTATAATTAAAATCAGATATTAAGAATAAAAAATAAACAGATAATTTCTTTTTTTCTTCTCTTTTTCTTTATGTTTCGTTTCAACGGAAACTTTCTATTGAGAATTTAAGATTAGTTTATTTATTTATACAATACATCATTTTGCTTAATTGTTATTAAGATATTATTATCAACATTGCACATTTCTTTGTTTAATTTATTTAATAATTATTTTATTTTATTTCAATAATTTTATATCATAAAATAAGTTCATTATGATTTTTTAATTTTATTCTTATACAATCATACACGATTATTTAAAAATTAATAATTTATTGAATCGTTAAAAATAATTTTAATTGTTTATTTATTAAATACAATTTTAGTTAATTAATAATAATACAAAATATTATTATTCTTTTTTGATCTCCCAACACTTGGACACAATTATTCGAATCCAGATCTTCTGTCCAATATTATTCTGTCTTATTCTGTCTCATGGAATCTCAACTATTTATTTTACAGGACCCATATAAATAAATGACTGAGATTTATTTGACACAATAAGACACCGTAATATTAGATAAAAGATCTAGAATCTAATTATTCCGGGCTACCTTAAGCTTTACCCATTGCATGGATTGTTGTAAATTGCTATCCCCATGCTCCCAGGGCAGTGGTTATAAAGTTAAAAGGAAATACTTTGTCCAAGTAGTATTACTGACACTGATATAAAGAGGAGAGACGAATGTTGGGATGTAGGCTAGCTTGCGATTCCTCCTTTATCTTTTTGGCATAGGTCTCTACCCATAAGCAACTCTCTGGCAATCATTAATATGGGTCCAGAAGATGGGATGTATGCTTTCTTCTTTGTTTCATAATTTTTATCATTTTATTACGAGTATTTATTTATTTAATAAATGAGATTCGTAAAAATTGGATGGATAGATAACTCTATTTAATTCAATGGTCTTTCTTTTACACTGTTCTTTCCCCAACCACCAATTAAATGCTGCATTTAATTTTGAAGTCCGTAACGGTAAGTTAATTTATTAAAAAGAGTCATCCCTAATTCAATATAGATTATGATTCTCCCCCTTAATGCCAGTTTGGTTCAGTTTTTAGAGGATGAATAAGTATTTTTTTCTATCGTAAAAGCTATTTTTAAAGAAACTGAGTGTTTGTCTGTAAAATCTAAAATATTTTTTCATATAAATGGCCTTTTTGAAAACTGGAATACAGCTTTTTTCAGAAGCTCAAATTTGGAGCTTTTCAAAAGGACGCTTTTTTAGGTAGATTTTTCAGATCAATTAATGAGTCTATTTTTTAGTTCATTTTACCTTTATGTTTTACACATAATTCTCACAATACCCACAAACACATATTCACGTTTATTTGGATATTTATATAATATTATTTGACTTTTTTATATGTTTTAATATTTATGTTTTATATTAGCTTTACTTATAATATAATCCATATAAGAGATTTGGTTAGATATATTTTTATTTATGTTTTATATGGTTTAAAACTATATAATAATTAATATATTGTGCTTTGTGTATTGTTTAATATATTTTAAATAATTTTTATATACATAAATATTTTTTATTATAAAATAAAATATAGTTAAATTTTTTTTAAAAAAATTATGTTACCAAACAGTCTATTGTATGAAGCTCTTTCAAAAAATTTCTTTTTTAAATGACAGTTAAACAGTCAACTGACTTATTAAAAAAAAACTCTACTAACAAAAACTTTACTAATATAAGCCCATCCAAATAGGCACTTAAAAGTGGACGTAAAATGTCTAAAACACTTTAGTTCCCACTTATGATTGAACATTTGTATCCCAAAAATTTGCATCATTATAGGAGGGAAGTCGTATCAACATGATTGATTAATTGCAATATTATGATGGGATGATTAATCACGATAGCTAAACAATTGCATTATTAAGCAATAGTTAAACAATTGTATAATTAAAATTATATTGTTGCATCATTATGTTTGAGCATTTAAATATTAACGTGATTGAGTAGTTGCATCAAAGTGCAAACAATAATAAAAATAATTTTATCCTTTAATGTATTTATTTAAATACATATATGAACGCAAGCAGTCAATAATCCTTTTCATAAATTATGGCATCCTTATTAGCCTTAAGGTTTTGGAAATAGCCTATCTATTAATTAGAATTAAGGTTGCGTATACTAGATCTTCTTAGACTTTGCATTTAGTGAGATTTTTTACTTAATTGTTGTTGTTGTTTATTAGCCCTAAGGTCTCGTTTGGCAACTAATAATGAAAGAATCGGGAAAAAAATAGAAATAAAAAGCAAAAATCAGAATACGAATAAAAATACTGATTATGCGTGTTTGATATATCATTTACTTGATTAATTCAAATGTAATTTCAGCATAAAACGGGCGAGAATTTATGGGTGACTACCTGCCTATCTAAACGACACTTCATTGGTTACGAATCACAATCAAAATTTATTATGTTGCCAAAACAGAAAACAGTAGACATTGACAGGCTTGTACTAAGAATTTAGGTCCATCGTTCTCTCGTAACATTTATACCAATAAGCTACCTTAATAATTATACCAAAAATGTTAAACCCCAGCTGAACTTGTTGGCGGCTTAATCTCCCCAAAATTTTGAGTACTGTGTCAACTACCCAACCTACTCAAATAATACTATACCCTCGCGCTTCACATGGCCAGAAACACACGACTTATAAATTGGGTGTTTTAATGAGCTTGAGATCATTTCAAGAGAAAACAAAACTTGAATGACTATCCGATAATTTTTCTAATTTTTTGACTAGAAAAATAAAATTTTTGAAAAGTCTTTTTAAATGGTTAAGTACTAAATTGACATAAATTAAAAGTTTGGTATTTAATGTAAGAATCTCAAATGGTTTAAGATTACACGACATCGTTGTCCCAAAAACTATATGTTCTATTCCTAACTCGTGATGACTAAATTACAATGCTAGCAAGGGATTGGATTAAGCAACGTGAGACTTTTTTTTGGTCTAGATTAGGGTATTCATCGGAGAATTTAGTGGCTAATTTCTTCGTTGATTTGTAGGCACCTCACATAATAAAATAACTGGTCCAAAAATTTAAGATTGTTCCACACCCAAAATCAAGAATCGAATCCAGCCACGTGAGACTTTAATGCTTAATTTAAATAAAATACTTAATTAAAGAGACTTACAATACCAGGATTGTTAAAAAGGATATTTTATTTATAAACGCCACGTCGGATGTGGACTTGTGGTTACAAATTGTCAAAGGTAATGACTTGTTGGATGGCATATTCGTGATTTAGCAGTCAAAGTTCATCAATTTCGGAGTTTAAAAAAAAAGCTTTGTTTTGTTCCCCACTTATCTTGTCCAATTGCGTTTATGGCAGTGCCAGATGACCACAATGCCCTTTCTCACAACCCAGCCCCGCAGCCAATGGCCAGGGGAGCCTTCTCGAGGGTATTATCGTACTTTTGTACATTGATATTGGGGTTTCCAATGGTCCTCTTGACCCCCAACATTATAATCAAACCATCATTTTTAATTAAAGTGAGAGAGCACTAAGGGCGTGGAGGCCACCACCATTTTCATACCACCTCTCCTTTTGCATGCTCACGTGATCTTCATCGCCGTGGCACGTGACTCATTACTACTCCCAACGTCATTACTCATCACTCGGGCATTAATTCACATCAGCCGATTATTCGGTTAAATAAATTGAATTTTTCATATAATTTCACTTGTCGTTATGCTTTGAAAAGATATTATTTATCCCTATCATATGAAATTTTCATTTATATTCAAAACACAGTAAAATTAGAATTTCTAAATTTTAATACAATATAATTTAAAGTTATGAATGGATATAAAATTAATCTAACAAGACAAAAATTATACAATTATTAAATAAAGTTATAATAATAATTAAAATAAAATACAATTTCCAAATCATAAAAACTCATGAATTGATTACAAGCAAGACTTGGTCCTCGTCAAGTCATTTTGCCGCGTTAGATTTTATTGGGTATGACCACAAAATCATGTGTGAATTCCACGTTAAGCGCTTGCTTTATTTAATCATCAAGTCCTAACGGGTAATCACGCACTTAATCACATCTAACTCATTTTTTTTTTAATTTAAAGTATCTCTTGTCACGTACTTATTGCCTTCTACAAGAATGAGATCATAGCTTTACCTTCTGCAAGGGACCTACTCAGTTTGAGGCTTTGAGCGGGGATTAGTCTGAGTGTGGATGGCTTAAAGGTACATTCCCTTAATTGGGACCCACTTAGAACACAAAGTTTTACTAAAATTTATATCATCGTATATTTTGGGAACCCAAGTAGCTATTCATTAATTAAATGCTCCTTCTAATTAACTTGTACATGTTGTCATCAACTCGTATTTAAATAAAATTAAGGATTGAGTACTATTTTGACCATTATATAGAAATAAATAAAGTGTGGAAATTTGGAGCGATCATAGATCACAATCACTATCACTATCCATGCAGCCTAACGTTAAGTTGACTCGCAACTCGCAAGACGAAAAAGCATAAAAAACAGAGAATTTAAAACTCACCCCACAAAGTGAAAAAGAACAATTCTCCCCCACCTAATTACCAAATTACCCCCACCCTCCCCATTTCCCACTCTCACCTCTCCTTTTCTCCTCCTTTCCTTTCCCCTCCTCTCTCCATAACCTTCGGTCCGGTCTCATTCTGTTTCTCTCTCTGCAAAACCCTAAAACACCTCTGATCTTGACTCATCACAGTAGCGGAGAAACCGATTTGCTCACCCAATCCGACCACCCATTCCAGTCCAGGAGTCAGAAGAGAAAAGTAATCAGAAGGAGGAAGTAGATAGATACAGAGAGATAGAGTGTGTGAATATCTAGTAGAAATGTACAAGAACCAGCTGCAAGAGCTGGCGCAGAGGAGCTGCTTCAACCTTCCCTCCTACACGTGCATAAGGGAAGGTCCGGACCACGCGCCAAGATTCAAAGCTACCGTTAACTTTAACGGCGAGATCTTCGAGAGCCCTAACTACTGCTCCACTCTCCGACAAGCCGAGCACTCCGCCGCCGAAGTGGCCCTCAACTCCCTCTCCAACCGCGCCCCTTCTCATTCCCTCGCCGCCCGCATTCTGGTCAAGCACAATCTCTCTCTCTCTTTTCTTTTTCTGGTTCTTGGAAACTCAGTCTTTCACTTACTATACTTTAATGGAAGCAAGACTCATGCTGTCAAAAGCTCTATCTTTTGCTAACTTGAGCCGGGTCTTATGCAATTAAAGTTTGCTTCTTTTGGCTCTTTTTGCTAGTAGTTACTGTTGGGTCGCGTTAGGGATCTGTTGGGTGATCGCCCCCTAATCTTGCCGGTACGTTTAACGGCGAAGGGAGGCAGCTGGTGGTTTAGTTTTGAATTTGGCCAAAATGCCCTTTATTTGCCGTGGCCGCCCTGTTGTTATACTTGTATGGATTTACTTGTGTTGCTTTCCGCTTGGCCTTACGTGTGTTATGCCCTTAGATGCTTAGGCTAAAGATAGCTTATCAACAGCCTGTTTTCGGTCACCCGCCGGTGACCCTTGATAGTCAAATGACGATAATGCCCTCACTGAAAACGAGAATAGACGATTCTTCTTATGTTGAATTCATTAAAAATGATAGTTGAAAATGGGAATTGGGAAGCTTCTGTGATGCTCAAGTGACTTAGACCCCATCTATATCTATTGTTTTTATTATTCTTTATGATTGCCAAGCTTTACGCGGTTTATCTGGGTGCCCCGTCAGTGTGTGAGGTCCATCCATAAGCAGTTGCTGTCGTTAGATATTACCCGATTTCTGACTTGTGGCTTAATAATGGAGCTTCTTTCTTTTGTTGACTCTAATTGTTTGCTCTGAGAGCTGGAAGAAAGGGAGATTAGTCTATTTCCATTTATGCATCTTCACGATTGTCTATTCTGTAATTACGAATGTGGCATTCTTCTCTGCAATTTGTTGTTTCCCACCCATTGAAGTTTACAAACATACATTATCTTTCCGCCTATAAATTTCCTTTTAAGTCTAACATTTAATTACTACTTTTGCATTCTTCTTTGTAATTTGTTGTTTCCCTTTACAAGCATGCTTTGTCTTTCTACATATAAATATTCTTTAGCTTCTATACGTGTTTAACATTGATGTTTGGCTTCCCCCCTCCTGCCATCTACTACAGTTTCCTATTTGCTAAGTTCCAGTGCTGAGGATACTAGAAATGAAGTGCGTTCTTCCTGATATCTATTTGCATGATTGTCTGTTGACATATTTTTGGATCCTATTACTGACTGGTGTTAATATTTCAGGATGAGACAGGTGTATATAAGAATCTTCTGCAGGAAATTGCACAAAGAGTTGCTGCTCCATTGCCGCAATATACAACTTTCAGGTCAGGCCTGGGACACCAACCTGTCTTTACTGGGACTGTGGAATTGGCTGGAATTACTTTCACCGGTGAACCTGCCAAGAATAAGAAACAGGCTGAGAAGAATGCAGCAATGGCAGCTTGGTCATCTCTAAAACAACGTAAGTCTTACTAATGACAGGGAGTTTTGGCTCAACGATTTGGAGTGATGTTTACATAAATCTTTACTGATCTCATTCTGGAGAGAACAAAAAAGATCTGATACTTTAACTGTCATAAGATTCACTCTGCACAAAGAAACTATCCTACATGATAAACAGAGTTTCATGTGCGAGAACTCTCAAATTTGATGTGGAGCATCATGCATCTTAAGTATGATAAGCAATGTTGACATTGAAGGTCCTTTTTTATATTTGTATATACTCGAGGAAGTTTAAGCTTATCTATATATCTAAATTAGACCCATGCTTTTGGGGCTAAACTATTGCCCTTGTTTGCTTTCTTTGTGGCCAGTGGCAAAGGAAGACGCAAGCTCTTGTTGTGAACCAGAGAATAATGATGAGCTGGAGCAGATTACAATAGCCCGTGCCCTTTTGAATTATCGTTTGAAGGAGAAAATGATGTTGGTAAATTCTCCAGGTGCCCCTATACCATTTGCGAAGAAGTTCCCAATTCAAAGCCCCAGACCAACAAGTCCACAACCTTCACCTGCTACTACTTCAAAAATTCTCCCCTTAATATGCCCCAAAACAACTCATCGGAACAAACCAACATCAACTACAGTAAATGAGAGAACTTTACCATCTAGATCAACATTAACTGCGGCTGCAATTGACAGGACTGTGACAGCGCTACAAGTTCCTGGACAAGAAATTCGAAGTTCCCGTCCTCAAAGGTTTCCTGTGGCAGGGGCAGCACCTTATGTCCCTATCAGACAATTTGGGACACCTTGCCACGGCATTGCTCCACCAGTGAACATAAGGACAGCAGTTCCTGTTTTCTCTGCACCTCCACTTCCACCACCGTCTTCTCTTTCTTCTAAAGTTATCCGGGCACCTCCTGTTAGAATTGCTCCACCGGTCACTGTTAGGCAAGCTGTGCCCGTATATGCAGCTCCTTCACCAGTCAGGAAAGAAGATTCTCTAACTGTTCAGAAAGATCCTCCAGCTGTTCAAAGAGAGGATCCTCCCATTGATCAAACACATCCTCTGGCTGTTCTAAAAGAAGACCCTTTGAATATAACAAAAGAAGCCCCTCGAACAGCTGCCGCTTTTCCCATCCCAAGCAAGTTACCACCAGTTCAGGTGGAGGAAACTAGGGCCTTAACGCTAGAAAAGAAGCAACAAACCAGCACAGTTAAACGCTTGGAACAACTCAGAATCTGATCATGGCTCGGGAGCATTTTGGGTCGATAAGAGAATCTTTTAATCTTTTGTTTTGTTGACTTTATCTCAATATATGGGTGTTTTCGTTTCAACTTTCTTTTCGTTTCAACCGTTACCCCATGATATTCGGTTACTAGAAGTTACAGTCAATTCAGGTCAATTAGTGTCAGCAGTTCCATAACCTCAGAATTCAAGGCTGTGCCTATAGTTAGTATCTAGTTGAGGACGATTGCTTTCTTTCTTATACAATGCCGATGCGTTAGCTTTCACCGCATGATTGCTTTCTTATGCAATGCAGTTGCATTAGCTTTCATCGTCTTTGTCCATCTCAGTCGGGAAATATCACCTGATTATATATATAAATTTGATTGTGGCCTGGTGGGATATTGTCCTCCATTCTTAAGAAGTCTAGTGAGGATTGAAACGTGTCAGCATTTATACCTTACGTATCAAGTCACTGTAAACCTTTGTTGCCTAAACTTTTGAACTCTAAAGATCGGCCCGGTTCCCTTGTTGGATGGTGATGACAACTTAAGCTTTAGAAAGAATCATTTCAAATATTTCAAAAATCATTGATTTGTATTATTAATGCCAAAAGCGGCTGATAAAATGTGAATAATTCCTGGAAGCTTAACCTTTTCATCATAAATGGGGCATGTGAGTATTGAAAAAATTAGGTTAGGAATAGGTGAAAGCGGACACGTTTCTTTCGTTCCAAACACCAGGGCTCATAATGCTTCCCGCATCCGGTTGCTGTCACTTTCATATATAAAACCAAAACAATAGGTCCAAGAAAAAAGTGGACTGTCTGCACTATGATCCTATCGTCTCATTAATGGTTAGGTATAGCTGTGACATTGATCATAACGAGAAGAAGCTATATCTATATAGCTAGCTATACTGAAGTCATTTTAGAATGTGAAGTAATGCTCAGTTCATGATCACGTTACCGATAAGTTAAAAAGCATTGAATAAATGATGGAAAGAAAGATGTAAAAGAGGGGCACAGCACAGGGTAAGGTTGGAAGTTGAGATTCTTTGTCAAGTAAGCTGGCGATTATCATATTTTAGACAACCCGAAATTTAGTGGGGCACATGAATTATTAACAATGAAATGTGCGTCCATGTCTGAATGGCTAGTTTCTTCCATTCCCAGATTTAATAAAAGACAACTTCCATTCAACCGTTGATCACTTGCCTTGTGCGGAGACAAAACGATGTGGGAGACGGAAGGATGACGATTTGATCCGGATAGGTCTAATATAAAATTACTTCGGTCCAAGATAATATGTCGCGGAGTTTTTTCCCGAATGACGCATATTCGGTTCGAGCAGCTTATAAAACACTTTTTTCGGAAGAGATGTCTAGGGTGCGTTTACTTTCTGAAAATTCTCTAGTTTTCTAGAAATTTTTTTCATAAAACAGAAAAAAAATTAGAAAACATGTTTATTAATAAAAAAATAGATCAATTTTTCAAAAAAAGTGTGTTTTCTATTTTTCCAATTTTCTAAGAAATTAGAAAACTACTTTTAATAGGTTTCCAAATTTTCATCTCTAATTTTTAGGAAACTAGAAAACACGCTTCTCA
>JANKOD010000005.1:30830037-30841577 GCA_026284645.1 Erythroxylum acuminatum | reverse complement strand
GGCACTACAATATTTCAGATCAATCATCACAATTCATCAATTTCATCTAATACATTCTAATTTCCAAGAAAAAGGTTCGGGGTCCAACAGAATAAATTTCACCCAATTTGGTTAAGTATTCCGATATTTATTCCCAAAACACTACAGAATGTTTGAAAACCAGGATAATAGCCAAAACTCAACTTCAAGTCAGAATTCAAAACTCTTAGAGGCATAATAGGATTTCTACTGCTTCATAAAAGTTTTAGAACTATGCCTCTAGTTTAATCTCCAATTGGTATTATCCAATTTAGAGGTCCATAAGCCAAGATATGGCTAAATTATAGAAGTCTATTCAATGGAACCTATCCATCCAACGAGGTAGCCATTCCAAATCAACTAAATTCAGCCTTATCAAGAAAAAGCAACACAAGAACACATCCAATTTTAACCAATATCTCATAATCAAATAGGATACTTCCTTTACCAATTCCCCTCACTTCACGTTCATCATTCAAGCAAACATATCAAAATTCCATACCTCCTAAAGAAGTGATCAAAGCCCTTTTACTTCACTCTACTTGCTTCTCTTTGCCTTTACCTTTGCCTTTGGTCGTCTCCTCCTCTACACATAACACACCCATTCAAAACTCATCTTCAAAAATTACATATACATAACAAAATCCTAGATGAAGAGAAAACCACTAAATGTTACTTGGGTTTCTACCAAAGATTAGCTTGATTCCTTCTATGAAAAATGGTGTGATGAAGAAGATGAAGTGGAGAGGAAATAGGAGAGGAAAAATTTGGAATTCCTAACCCTAAAGGTCGTCCCTCTCTCCTCTCCTTATGTCCATTCGTAAACTTCCAAGACTCACACACATGTTTACTTACTATTAGACACGCATGCTTTATTATATTGGTCACATATGCCTTAATCCTATTGGTCCATTTGTTAACTTTAGGAAAATTTGCCCATTGGTCCTTCTTCTTTCTTTAATTCCCACATTGGCATAAAATCTCATCAATTAATTTCAATCTCATTCATGTTTCACGTCTAAGTATGTATAGCCATGCCGAAATGTACAAATTAACCTTTTACCCATGTCTTTTACATTAAGTATCAGTATGTCCCTTACTATACTTAGATCCATCTTAATTTGTTATGTCCACTTCTTATTACACCCTAGAAATGCTATAATACTTCTAGGGTATACACGGATCACAAGAGTATGAAGTATCTGCTCATACAGAAGGAGCTAAATTTGAGGCAACGAAGTTGGCTATAATTGTTTAAATACTATGATTACATGGTTGACTATCACCCAAGAAAAGCTAATGAGGTAGCAAATGCTTTGAGTAGGAAGTCCATTTCAGCACTGTCATTACAGCATAGTAGATGGAGATTTTCACCAGCTGGAGCTTTGATAGCTCAATTAAAAGTGAGTCCTGACTTAAGACAGATGATGGTACATGCACAAAAAGATGATGTCAAGTTGCAACATATTGTACAAGTGATGCAAGAAGGGAAACAAACTAATTTTGTAGTGAAAGATGATGGAAGTTTATACTTTAAGAGTAGATTATGTGTACCGGAAGTAAAGGACTTGAAGAAGAAGTTATTACATGAAGCCCATAATAATGTGTTCACTATGCATCCTGGGGGTAACAAAATGTTCCATGACTTGAAACAACGTTATTGGTGGCCAGGAATGAATTGTGATGTAATGGACTATCTGTCCAAGTGCTTGACTTGTCAATAGGTGAAAGCTGAACATCAAGTCTCATCTGGCCTATTGAATCTCATTCCTATTCCACAGTGAAAATGGGATAATATCACCATGGACTTTGTTACAGGTCTACCCCTCACACAGAGAAAACATAAGGCAGTATAGGTCATAATTGACAGGCTCACCAAATTAGCTCACTTTATACCAATCTGATCTAAATATTCTATGGATCGATTAGCAGAGTTGTATATGAATGAGATTATTCGGCTACATGGAGGGCCATTGTCAATTGTTTTTTATCGAGACCCATAGTTTACATCGAGATTTTGGAAAAGTTTGCAAGCAACTTTGTGTACTCAACTGAGCTTCAACACAGCCTTTCACCCACAAATAGATGGGCAATAATTATACATGTGTTGGAAGTCATGCTTTTATGGAATTTCTAGGCAGTTGGGATGGATACATTCCTTTGATGGAATTTGCCTATAATAATGGTTATCAGTCCAATATAAGCATGGCGCCATATGAAGCATTATATAGCAGAAAATGTAAAACCTCGATTTATTGGACAGAACTGACTGAGAACAAGATGATTGGGCCTAACATAGTCAAAGAAACAGAAGAGAAAGTGAGGGTTATTTAACAAAGATTGAAGGCAGCGAGTGATAGATAGAAAATATGTTGATTTGTAGAGGAAAGTTATTGAATATATGGTAGGTGACAAAGTTTTCTTAAAAGTTTTGCCCTGCAGAAAGGTTTTAAGATTTAGGAAAAAGGGAAAAATTAGTCCAAGATTTATTGGTCCATATGAAATCCTTGAAAGGATTGGACCAGTGCATATAGTTTGGCTCTTCCTATGGAACTATCCAAGTTCCATGATGTGTTCCATGTCTCAATGCTACAGAGGTACCAATTGGATGATTCACATGTGTTATCGGTATAAAAAATAAAGATCCAACCAGACTTCTCATATGATGAAGAGCCAAAGGAAATCCTATCTAGAGAAGTGAGATAGTTAAGGAGTAAGAAAATTCCTCTTGTACAGGTGCTCTTGCAACATCATGGCATTAAAGAGGCAACTTGAGAACTTGAATCGATGATGATAATTCAATACCCGTAGCTATCCAATACAGGTATGAATTTCAAGGACGAAATTCTTTTTAAGGGGGAGAGAAATGTAAGGCCTCAACATATACCCTAGAAGTATTATAGCATGTCTAAGGTGTATTAAGAAGTGAACTTAATGAATCAAGTGCATCTAATTATAGTAAGAGACATAATCGTACTTAATGTAAAAGACATGGGTAAATGGGTAATTTGTTTGTTTCGATATAAACAACATACTTAGACATGAAATATGGATGGGAATGAAATTAATTGATAAGATCATAGGTCAATGTGAGAATTATCGGAAGAAGAAGGACCAATATGCAATTTTCTAAAGTTAACACATGGACCAATTGGATTAAGGCATGTGTGACCAATAATAATAAAGCATGTGTGGCCAATAAGAATTAAGCATGTGTGTGAGTCTTGAAAGAGCATAAATGGGCATATAGAGAGGGGAGATGGACGGCACTTTGAGGGTTTTAACTTCAGGTTTTTCTCCTTTCCATTTCACCTTCTTCATCCCATCATTTTTTATGTAAGAGATCAAGTCAATCTTAAATGGAAATCAAGGTAAAAGTTGGTGAGACAAGCAAATCCAAAGAGGAAGTGAAGGAAAAGCGTTAGAAGAACTACTTTGCCAATTTTAAGGTTGGGGACTACACTTCTTCTAATTTCTATTTGTTTGTATGTTTGAATAGATACAAAGATTCATCTGGATGTGGAATGGTTTCTGGGGTGATGCTTTGGTGTTATTTTGGTGTTACCTTGCATAAAATTGGATGAATATGACAAGAGAGTATCGTGTAGTGGAATTTTGTCTAAGGTTTATTGAACTAGTCACATTGTTTGGGTTTATAACTCAGCCTAGAGACTTATAAATTGTGTGATTTAAGTTTTATATGAAAACTAAGACATGGAACTAGAAATCTCTAGAAGAGACTCTGTCTTAATTCTAGCTTTATGACATTGGAAATTGAGATCGAAAATGGTGACCTGATGTTGTCCCTATTTTGGAGCATCTTGTGATGTTTGGTATATATATCATGATTTAAAAGTCCAAATGGATTTATTTTTAGTGCTTTGGAAATAGAGACATAGTGGAATAAATTTCTAGAAGACCTCAAAACCTAATCCAAACATTTTTATATTAAAATTTAGGAACAAGTGGAGGTGCGAATTATAGGCATGGGACACGACAAAAAGGAAATTGCACTATTTTACGTTTGTTTTCATTTTTTATTTTTAACGAATCATATCCGAACCTTTTTTAATGTGTGTGAAACTTTTAAAACACCTAGAAATAAATGAAATAGGACTTATCTTATGTGAATTGGGTGATTGAACATTGGAATTTAATATTGAGCATAATGCATACTAAAGAAAATTTACATGTATATAAATGATTTGCATGTATATTTAACCTTCATATGTGTATGGTATGATTATACAAGTGTGATTTTGATAATGGTGGTAAGTTATAACTCGCATGTATGAATGCAAATACAGATTTTATAACTTGAAATGTGTATCATAAGATTTGTTAATATATGAATTATGAAATTGGAAAATGGTTAAAGGAACTATTATAGTGCTTGCACTATTGTCTTGGTGGTGAATAGATAGGTATGCCTATAGGGTTATAGTGCAGCTGCTATAGTTTGACTCTAATGGTGTCTTCATTTCGAGACTCTAATGTCTCCACAGTTCGATGCCTTCGGGTATCCACAGTTGATACTTTCAAGCATCCACAGTTTTAATATCTTTAGATATCTACAGCTCCCGTTATCCACACCCACGGGAATGTGTAGGCCTAATACAAAAAGTAAAGAAAATAGTTATAAATAAGAAATACAACATGACAGCATAAATAATTGGCATTGATAAGCATTTGCATTTGTACTAATAATTTGTATCAATGAACATTGAATATCAATGTTTGGTTCATGAATGTGAATTTACAAAATATAAGTTGTGATATTTCTGAATGTGTGTGCTTGGCAAATGACTGCTGTGAGTGGTCATCCAAACTAAATGTTTTCACACTAAGCTTTCAAGCTTAGCTCAGGTGTTAATCCTTGTAGGTTCAGGTCATAAGAGTGAGGTACAGGGAACATCTGCAGGGACCAAGGTCAACAACTAGGAGTAGAAGTACCTTTGGAATATGTTTTGGTTTAAGATGATTGTACATATAAAGAGTAAACAAAATTGTCTGTGTTCTTTTTGGATTATCATGTAAATATAAAGTTGTAGTAATACTTTTAAATGATAATGTTAAGTGATGTGAAATTTTGTAATGTGTGTATGTATAGCATTAAATAGAAATGTATATCATAAATGTATGTACATGAAATTAGTTTCCATGTATAAAGGTGGTTGTAGATTCCGTATAGGGGGTGTTACATTTTGTGGTATCAGAACCCGATTTAGGTGGTTCTGACTAATAAGAGTCTAGTAATGTGTGATATTGGTATTGTGTTGGCCTAATAAAAATGACCCTATTTTCTTATAGCTAGTAGAGATGGAAAGACCTCGTGAAGCTGATGAGGAGTCAGCTGATAGTGTGGTAGGGAGAGATCAATCAGTTTGAGTCTCCTGAGCCTCCAAGGGGTGAAGTACTGGTACCATCAGTAGCTGGGGAGATGCTTCTAAAGCTTTCTTATGATATACTGGGATTGATGGATAGAATGATCGCGCCTAAAGCTCCCATAGAAGTTTTGAGTACGCATGAGGTAGAAGAATTTGTGGGCGTGACTCTAGAAGAATCAGATAAAGTAGAATATTGGTTAGAGCATACACAAAGGGTTTTGGATTAGGTCATATGTCCACCCGAAGAAATTGGTTACCTGTGTTGTCTCTCTCTTACAAGAGGCAACCTATGATTGGTAGAAATTAGTCCTACTACATCCTCAACTGGCTAACCCTCTGACTTGGGAGTTCTTTACCCAAGAGTTTAAGAAGAAATATATCATAAAAGCTTATAAAGCAGCTCAATGGAAGCAGTTTCTAAATCAGAGACAAAGAAACCTATCTGTGGCTGAGTATGAAAAGGAGTTCTGTCGACTCAGTAGGTATGCTCCAGAGCCTGTTCTGATAGAGGCCTTCTAATGCAAACAATCTGAGGATGGATTGCATGATTCCATCGAAGAGTATTTAGTAGCAGTAACTTCTCTACAACAAGTGAGATACAATCAGTTGGTTGAAGAAGATATCATAGTAGAGAAGCAAGATACAACTAAAAGAGAAAGGGCATAAAGGAGGAGTTTCTCTAAAGGTGGCTCATCTTCGAGTAAGAGAACCCGAGACTCGCAGGGTGCGTCCCTAGCAGAATCAATTTATATACCAGCCACTAAGGGAAGACATCAGGGAAAATTTGCAACATCTAGTACTGGTAGAGGCTCTTCAATTAGACAAGGAAATGGACTACCAAAATGCCCATACTGTACCAAGAGAAATTAGGTACGTGCAGGTGGTTGACTGGGGCTTGTTTTAAATGTGGAGGTATAGATATCCTGATGGCTAATTGTCCACAAAGCTCGGGACAGATTAGAGCATCTCAGGGGAGCAGAGGAGCATCCAATGCACCTATTGCGTCTAAAGGACGAGGTAGAGGCACAGGTGCACCAATCCCCATAACTTGTATTTGCTTGCTTTAAAACAGAAATCACATAAAGTCAAAAGGAACGTACAATCATCTAGTACTCAAAAGCAATACACTTTTGATATTTCCAAAATAGAGGAAATTTTTGACTTCTTATTGTAGGAGAATTCATTATTTTTCTCTAGAATACATTATTGCGATAAATGAAGAGATTAATGGGAAGGATTACTGTAACTACCATAATACATAGACTCTCCCTACGAAATCATGCTGGAATGTAATTATGAAATTCAATATCGAGCCAACAAGGGAATTCTAGTGTTTGCTTAAGCTGATTAGACCATGTTGATAGATGAAGATCCATTTCCACTGATTTTGATTGTCCATTACAAGCTTAATACAAAAATTGACATTTGGAGACTATGAATCTTCTAAACCTCAACCACTTAGAACTTAACTAGCTCTCATCCTAAATGCTAATTTACAGGATTTATAGTGTCAAAGTGTATAATAATGAAGTAATTCATTATTTACTTGTCTTAGCATTGTATCGGTTTGAGTGGTTAACTTGTTGGCAATTGATGTCCACTCCAATATCCCATCTTCACACCATATCAAAACTTGCTTTTACGCCCAAGCTTCCCAACATCATCCATTTTCTAATTTTGTTTACACTGTTAAACTTGAACTGCACAATGATGGTACGGGACTTCTTATACTTTCTATCATTCCTCTATTTTTATATTAGATAAACTAAGGAATAAAGTGTAAATGTGAAGATCTACGAATATCCCTTGAATTGGAATATAGAATTATTTTCCTAAGAATTAGATTATTCTAATTTAATAATTAACAAAATATGTTGCATTTGAATTAAATTATTCTCTATAAACTTGATGAATAGTGATAGTTAAATAACAAGTGAGAGACAATTTTATATTCCAAATTACATAGAAAACATTTCAAGTTATTGTTTCCCTTAATCCTATCAATTGTTTTAAGCCACTTTAATATTGCAAGCTATATTATGAATGAGGTTTTTGGACAGTTAGACTCATCCTTATAGTTTTAGATTAAGGGATAGCTAATTTATGCTACCTAATCATGTCTAAGAAAGATTTATTATAAACACCCCATAATTATGTTCAAGTCATCCGATTGTGCTGGGTTAAGCTAAGTTATGAGAGTATTATAGGAAATGATCCCTTATAATTGCATAAATATTTACTTTGTATAACCTCTTTTACTTTAGCCATACCTAGAAGAATATGTCTTATCAAAGCTCTTTCAGGTTTTACTATTAAGGGCCCTAATTCACACTAGTTATCATGTTAAATGCTTTTCCTATCTTTAACAATAGCTTTGAATTTTATTCTTACCAAGGTCTTTTAATTTTGCATTTGATTCAATATCTAAGAGTTATCAAGCTTCTTTATTTAAGTTTCAAAAATTGTTTGCCTTTAGCTGATGAGAATGTGTCCCTTTAGTCCATATAGATTCTAGATCGATGAATAACTTCTAAATGCACTTAATGATGAGTATCTTATTCATTGTTTATATTTTATGCAATCCCAAATTGCCATCATTCTTATGAACATAAACATCAACTTATTTTACCTTAGAGGCTTTACTTATAACCACATTCTAAACCATAAGAAATATGTATGCTCTCTTTTATATAGATTTAGCAATGTTCTTTAGAAGTATAATGTATAAACTCTAATAAACTTGCAATCCATTGAGGATAGAAGAAATCAATTACAACATCCAACATAAGATAGGAACTTATTTTTGCAATCCATTAAGGATAGAAGATATCAATTGCAACATCCAACATAAGATAGGAACTTTTTTTCCATCTTCCAATCCTCTTATAAATTGAGTCAAGAAGAGGTAAGCAATAAAAAGAAAGTTTGCCTCATTATTTTAATAGTACCTAACATCATGTTAACCTTGAGAAAGAATTAGCTAAGTGTGCAGCATCCTTGGAGATGTAATACTAACTCTTCCCTTATTTGATTCTCAATCCAAATAGATTGGAGAACTCTTATAGTAAATTCATTAGCAAATTTATTAAACCATAATGAGCCCATCAAATTAATAGCAAATCATTAGCGAAAACTAGACTAAGTAGATTATTTCCTTATAATTCTTGGGGAATTTAAAAAACTCCCTTATATTCAATCATGTAAGAGATAATTTTATTAGAACCTCTATAAAAAGGGTAAATTGGAAAGGGAAATTGGATCCCTTTGCCTAATACTTCTAGTTGTATTAAAAATGTAAGTTGGTTCACCATTCGTAAAGACCCCAAAAGAAGTGGTTGTTAAATATTGTTTGATCCAATCGACAAAAAGACCTAGAAATCCAAATGCCTCTGAAATGTTGAATACAAAGCCCTCTTCCAAATAGTAAAATGCTTTATAGAAATCAATCTTCAATGCATAGCCATATACAGACTTCTTAGTGTGATTATTCTTCAAGAGATCCTGAATAATGAGAAAGTTATCTATAATGCTTCCACCATTGATGATTGCACTTTGACTAAGATGAATTAGACCTCTCAAGGATTTCTCTAACCTGCAAACTAGCATCATTAAAATGGCTTTATATATATAATCATGTGTAGAAAAAGAGTTAGCAATTTTTGGAATCTAACAAATATATGATTTACTAATCTCTTTAAGCATTCTACTTTTGGAAGAAAAAAATCCAAGATAGTCTCAGTCACCATGTCTCCAATTATACTTCATGTCTTTTGAAAGAAAAGTGTATTAAGACCATCTGACCCTAGTGCTTTCTTAAGATTTTAACTAAATATAACCATTTATGCATTAACTCTGCTAAAAGGTTCGACAAGCTACTTCATCAGCTCCTGACTCAGTGTTATCCCAATATAACCCCTTAAATCTTATAAAGATTAATTGTAACAAGTTTCGCATAGTAACTTCTTAAAATGGTTAAAAGTCAACTCTTTTAGGTTATCTTACCTATAAATAAGGGCGCCAAAATCATCATAGAGAAAGGTAATCTTGTAGTGATTTTTCCTCAAATTGATAGAATAGCGAAAGAATTTTATGCTCCTATCTCCCTCTTTGATCCTCATTAGTTTAGCTCTTTATCTTAACAAGTTATTAAAAACATTGAGAGCTTATGTATATTATTGATTCATCTCTTTTTCAATGTTTTTCAATTCCAATTAATTAAAAGCTCGATATAATTCACCATGCAATATATAAGAGCCTCCTTAGTTCTCCTAAATTCTCCTTAACATTTGAGAAATACCCTTTACTTAGCAATTTTCATCTCCCTTAATGTTGTTACGCTTCCGGACATAAATGTAAGCTTTATATGCATCGACTTGCCTTTCCATTTGCTTTCTTAAGACATTCTAAAACCATATGCATAAATCTAAAACCATGTGCATAAATTAAATGGTTATTAAACCTTAATAAGCATATAGTAGGATTTAAGAGAGTAACGTTTGAGACTTCTAATAAAGCATGATAAAACAAAAGGAATTTCCAAAATAAGTCGAACTCTAGAGGAATTTTATCATCTAATAATTATTTACTAGTACTCTATCAAGTTTCTTTCAAATTCTTTAATTCTCCTATTATTTATTATCCTAATTGAAGTAATGTTCTCCATATCTAAGATCAATAATCCCAAATTCTCAACACAACTTCTCATATCATCATTTAAATGCCTTAAACAACCTCTACCATTTTCATTTTCATTTTCATTAGAGTACAAAATATTGTTAATAGATAGAGACCGGAGTTTCTTTTATATTGAAATAGCAAAGCCACAAGTTTTATTTCATTTATAATAGTAAGTATAAAGTCTCATATTTATAAAATGTTGTATGAATTTTATGCTCTATAACATCACTTTCAAAACTTGAACTTGTATTATCAATTATTAAATTAAATATCTTAACGAAGATATAATTAATAGATAACACAAGCCCTATTTTGTATAATAAAAAAGAAACTCAAGAGTTTAGAAAATGAATATATAATCTTATAATCCATAAATGTAAAGATGGGGTAACATTGTGTTTAATCTAGTAGTTTTCATACATTTTTGTTACACCAGAGAACTCTTCACACCATATTTATGTTATAAAATGCCATAATTATTATATAAACTACATCAAACAAGTCTTAAATAGTAAAGGACATCCTACCTTGAGGCAAGTTATAGCTATAATTTTATGAACAAATAGTAAGCTTTTTTAATAGATTGATTTCTCATGAATCCTCAAATATAAAAATCTAACCAACTAAATTTGGGAAGAGATACAATACAATAATTCTATTCAAAATTTCTTGTGATTGCCTCTCCCATAACATAGGAGGAGAAACATGCTTTTAAAGAATAAGTTTAAAAGGAAGTGGTTCAGCCGGATTTTGCTGAGGTGGAACGTCATTGTTTTGATCCATGGTTTGTGCGATTCTGGCTGTGAGATACCTGCAAAACAGATAACGGCGGGCCAGGAGTCGTTTCCCGAGAGGCCCCTCCGACGCTCAAGTCAGTATTTGTGAGAAGGTTTTGGTAGCTGAGAATGCAGACGAACAGCTAGGGTTACAGTCTCATACCTGAATCACGATAGAATAATACCTTATATATGTTGTAGATGCTAGGTTTACGTAGATACTTGCATTTGCATGGGAGTCTAACTCCTGATGGGCCGGACGGGCCGTGGTCATGTGAAGATGGGCCTGGGCCTAGCACAGCCGGCCCAACCATAAGCCCCCTACTTCTCGAGCCTGACCAAAGAGAAGGGTCGTCGAGGGGTTCTCGTTGATCTCCGCCCCTTTGACGAAGCTATTGAGGAAGAATGTGCCGTTTAGATGGTCTGAAGAGTGCCAGAAGAGCTTTGAGGAGCTGAAACATCGGTTGACTACTGCGCCGGTGTTAAGCATTCCTTCTGGTACGGGAGGCTTTGTGGTTTACAGTGATGCCTCACATCAGGGATTGGGATGTGTATTGATGCAACATGGGAGAGTGATAGCGTATGCCTCGAGACAGTTGAGGTCTCACGAGGTGAATTATCCAGTGCATGACTTAGAGTTGGCCGCAGTTGTATTTGCTCTGAAGATCTGGAGACATTATCT
>JANKOD010000005.1:30815865-30829937 GCA_026284645.1 Erythroxylum acuminatum | reverse complement strand
CGTAGATCTTTGCGTTTGCATGGGAGTCTAACTCCTGATGGGCCGGACGGGCCGTGATCATGTGAAGATGGGCCTGGGCCTAGCACAGCCGACCCAACCAGGAAGCATTTTCATTCTTTAGTAGTAATTTTAATTTAGGAACATGATTAATGGATTCATTAATCTTTTTATCAAAACTCTTACCGGTGAAACTTCGCTTTACACTTTGTAATTTTTATGTAACCTAATTAAGGGGCAATTAAAAAGGTTTATTTTTAAAATATGTAAACATATAAGCAATGAAAATAAACATTATTTTGTTTAGATCAATTTAAATGAGAAATAGTATGTACTTTGAATTTTAAATTTTGATTTTCTCAATGTTATCAATTTTCAAATTATTAAAAAAAATTAAGTTACTCTTTTTTATTTTACTCTTTATTACAATATCTTAAAATAATTTTTAACTGAATTATTTTATTTATAAAAATTTAAACTAAAAATTAGACACTAAAATTAAAATATTGACAGTTATCCTATTAAAAATAAATAAAATTTAATAAATTCGATGCATTATTTTTAGGCGTCAGATCCTCTGGTCCACTTTTTGTGGACCAACTCTGTGCCACTTCATCTGACCCATCCATTTTTGTGGATCCCACATAAATAGATGGGTCATATATATTGGCACATAATTGATCCACGAAAAGTAGACCAGAGAATCTGGCTCCTTATTTTTATTGGTTTATTCGCACACTTGCAGCAAAACCGTTGTTACTAATTATTGCTTCTTGATTTCTTCAAACGCTTAATAACAAAGCACATGCAAAGCTTGAGAATCTCTGGCGTAAAAAGTAATGATAAAGCCTTAGTCCATTTTTGCGTTTACAAATGATTAAACATGCTGGCCCAAAAGTACGCAGAACCGTACATGCGCGTATATATCGTCATCATTATCATTATCATTATATTTATTTTAAATTTTCGTAATAAAGCAAAGTTTTGGAATATCTGATAATATACAACCTTACTCATATATAATAAAGAGGTTGTTTTTAATAGACCCACATGTATATGTTATAATAAAAGAGTGATACAGGTTAAAAAGTAAATAAATAAAACTGCCACGCTAAATCATTAAGTAAATAAAATCACAATAAATACATAACTAAATAAAAAATAAAATATAACTCGACTTTCAAAAAATATTTTAAAACTAAAATATAATGAAATGTATCATCTTTTTATTTTTAGAAAAGCACCAATACCCAAACGATAAGAGAGCAATAAACCATCAAAAAACTCGACTTTGAATCATACAAAACACGAAAATGTAGAAACTCAAAACATCTGAAACTATAAGATCATTAAGCATAAAAATTCAATCTCGACATAAACCCAACATTTATTATAATAATTATGTCATTATTCTCTAATTATATAAAATTCTTAATCATAGTCCATATTTTGTAGGGATTTTTATAGAAATTATTCGAATACATACCGAATAAAATTCAAACAACCGTAATAATCTATAAATATTTAAATATTTATAATAAACTTAACAAATAATTATTATATTTTAACTTAAGTTTACGCAAACAATGCCTAAACTACTTGTTTCTTTCTGTTTTTAGAAATTCATGCAAATTAATTAACAGCAGAAGTAATTTATATTTGCTTGACAACATCTAATCTTTCTCTTTTTGAAATTTCATGTAAATTAATTTACATAGAGAATAATCTATATTTATCAATGTTTTCAAAATCAAACCGGTTTGATCAATTTAACAATGAATATCGTGAACTGAACTATTTTTTTAATTTTTCGGTTAATTTAATTTAATAATTTTTATAGTTAAAAATTGATCAGTGTATTAATTAATAGGCCAGTTTTTATAAATTAAAATAAGTCAATTAATTTTTATTTACTGTCTTATTTTTTATTTAAAATTTAAAATTTTTAATGAGTAAGAACAAAGTTTTTCAATTACCCGTTAAAATTTTCAATCTTATCCATTCTTTGACCAATTTTATTATGGTCTGATATTATTTGATTATTTTAAATTTTAAACTTCTTATTTTATCAGTTTAACTTATGATTTAGTTTTAAAAACATTGATATTTATAGTATTAATTACGCATATACTTTAGGTTTTCAGTAGATTATAAAATTTATATTAACTAATTATTTTTTAATGTATTCAGATTATATAATATACAACAATAAATTATTATTTTGTGAAAACAGGGCAATCTTTAAAATTTAGGAATCTATCACATTATGTGGATGTTCGATGCACACCCTCGAAGCAAAGCATTTCAAAAGTTTAGGAATCTATCACATTAATATAAACTGTGGATGACGTAATGGAAAAGACAAAGTTTCTAGTTGGGCTCAGATTTCGAAGAACGAAAACACGTGAATGCATGCATGAATCTTATCTACGTAATTTACGTGCGTATTTATAGGTAAAATTTATTAGACTTTAAAATAATAATTAAAACAAAATATATGTATATTTTTCGTAAAGATCGACTCTTTGAAGCATTGATAAAGCAGGAGACCATAAAAGGTGTGTAACTGGACAACCGAAGCAATTTTTGGTGAGACGGTGCCATAACAAATGGAACCGAAGAATCCCAATACGGACTTTTGATACAGTCTCACGTGCCAAATGTCAAACGCTGCACGCCACGTAAGCCTTTTCTGTTTTCAGTTCGCTCACGTGTTTGAGCCAACCCTCGACGCTTAGTCAGTGGTCATACTCTCTGGACATATTTGCCCCTGAACGAATACTCCATTATCCAATTGGTAAATTACTCAAAAACTCATTAATTAGACCTCGAGAATCATATCTACAATTTTGAGAACACGACACAGAGGCAAATGAAGTCGTGAATAAATTAAAGCGTAAGTTGGGTTGGGTTACTGGGAAAAGGAGTTCTCAGTTTCAAGGAATTCTCTAATGTAAAAGCTCCGGTCTTCGTGTTTGGCTTCTTTTACCTAATTTTTCTCTTGCTTTAAAGGAACACTGTTGTACATTTTCCGTTTCTCTCCAAGTGACTCAAATAGATCTCCAGCATTGACTCAATCTGCAGGTAAATTTGTTGATACCATAATCTTTTTGCTCTTTTCTACATCAGTTACAATTTGATTTTACTGTATGTAACTAGCAGTATAACATAACCGAATAAAGTGACGTTCTTTGTGATGGAATCCGCTGAAGATAATCTCTCTTACCATTAGAGATAGTTAAGGTAATTGTTGAGAATCCGTAAGATTGGTTATCTGTGCTTGTTTCTGCTTATGAGATCTGGAGATAAAGATAATGTTTGGTAGTAATTCAAAGTGAACAATGTCTTAAAGTTAATTCATGCAAAGTGGGTTCTCTGTCTGTTTTTTCTGGTAACCCATTCAACTTTTCCTTGATGTCTCTTCTCAATTCGGTTAGTGTTTTTGTGCAGGACAGTTCCCGGTAATGGGGTGTCAGAAAACGAGGTTTTTCCCAGGACGCCGAACTTCAACTCGAGCTCTGCCGTTGACCGACCTTGGTCAACATTTAAGGAAGGTTCTACTTGAAAGCAGTTAGGGAGGTGGAGCAGACTAAAAGTTTTGATTTTTAACTGGTTTCTGAAGTCGCATAATGGATTTTGGTCGACAAGACCAAAAGGAGTCGCAAATTGAGATTCCAAAAACTCCATTCAGGCCTATCGCACAGAAACTATCTGTGATCTACACAGACGAGCTGGGAAATCAGATAAACCAAGGAAATTGGATTGGACAAGTGGGGATTTCACCTGTTTTTACTCAAACAACACATGGCAATTTGGTGGATGCACGTTTGGCTTCTTCCAATTGCAACTGGGAAGCAGCTATTGCAACAAAAATGAGAACTTATACTGACAACGTCCAAGCAAGCAGAGAGCGTTATAACCCAACATGGAACAATGTTCCTTTCGAAGTTCTCTTGGCTTCTCAAGAAGCGGCAGCAGCTTCTGCAAGTTGGGCACTGTGCGAGAATGGAGGCTCCTCACTCAAATCAAAGTTATACATTAATGGAAATTACACACAACCACAATGTAAGACATTTCAGTATTTCTTACATGAAATAAGCAATGCATATAGACAAGACAGACATTTTCTATGCTATTTTAGACTCTTGGGATGATTATGTTTGCAGCCCCAAATTTGGGGTTGTTCCATGCAGTTCATTTTGCACAAATGTAATTTGCTTTGGGTTCTCTGTAAATGGAGCGAGTTATGGAGGAAACAGGACCTTGTTCCTGTGAACAAAAGGTCTTAAGGTAATAGGAAATAAACTTCAAGGAATTGTAAGGAACCTGAAATTGGCAGCATTAAATATAGAACATATCGAATTCAAAATGACTATCAACAAGCTAGACCTCACCATGGGAATGCCATCTTTTCCTGTAATTGTTTCTTTTTTCAGTGGAAACTTACTATTCAATTTAAGATCAATGTTTTTTGGGAACAAGTTTATGAAGGCTACGCCTTTGAAGTTGTGAAGTTTTCAATTTGTACTCTAACTTCAATAGTCTGAGATTATGACCACTTGCAGATGAACCTCAGCCTTGTTATCATGCTGCTGATGACCTAAACTTGCAACAAGAAATCACAAATGGATTCTCTGCCAGAACCACCTGTCACTTTGCTCCTGTAACACCAGAAAAGAGCATCAGAATAGAGCACCAACAGGTAATGGAATCACAATTCTTATGTCAAAGTGAAAGAAGCCAAGAAAGAAATGAGCAGGAGAGCAAACTTGCAGCCGCAGGGGTCAATGACAATGAGATTCATGCCAGTAAAGAACTCCACGACCTGAAGACAGATTCTTCACTTGCTGATACTTCTACAATGATTAAGGATAATCACAACTTTGAAAGGGAAGGTGGCAATACTATTGACCTAAACAAAACTCCACAGCTAAAACCTAGGAGGAAAAAGCACAGGCCTAAAGTGATTAAAGAAGGAAAACCTAGGATTCAAAAAATGGACACACCAAAACATGCTGCTTCCAGTAGGACCCAGGCAGGAAAGAGGCAAGCACAGGAAAAAGCAGTTAACACAGTGGTATATCCAACAGGGAAAAGGAAATATGTTCGGAAGAATGCAGCCAAGAAGCTCTTAACTCCAGATGAAGCAACTGGAGAGTCCACTGATTCAGAAACACTTTTACCTACCAAAAGGTCGTGCAGAAGGACATTAAACTTTGATGTGGAAGGACAACCATCAGGTGAAAGCTCTAAATTCAAGTCAACTATCAATCAGAAATCTGAAACTGATGGACAAGATGCTGCTGGAGGAAAGCAAACAGTGCATCTAGGCCCTGGAATTGAAGTTCGGCTTAGAAACACTCAAGGAGGAATTGCCAATTCTCATACCCTTTCTATGCAGGAAGTGCTTCTAAATTACTTGTCAGTTCCTGAGAAGAAAGCGCCCAAACTACCACTCTCTGTTGATAATGCTCCACAGCAAGAAAAAGAGAACGCTGATTTCGAGCCAAACCGAACAGGAGATATAGTATCTGTTCCCTGCGCAGAAGAAAATACTACGAAAGTCTTGCTACAATGTAACACTCAATTATCACCAATTATTCTTAATGGCTTCAACTGTAGCACCTATAAAACTTCGACCGTGGAAGGACAAGCACAGAGGTCAAACAATAAGCCCTACATATTTGTAGATTATCCAGAAACTTTCAGCACAAATATGACAGGAATTCAATACAATGCTTTACCTGCTTATCAATCAGTGAGCTGGTTGAAATTTCCAAGCACATGCAAGAAAAAGAGAACTGAAAAGGGTCAGAATTCAACCACACCCAGCATAGCGCCTTCCATGACTGCCCCTAAAAATTTACATTTTCAGCCATGGCCACAAAAAGATTGCAATCTTGATCCTTCTACCTCAATATCCAGCTGTGCTTCTACGCTTTATTCCAGAGGAATTCCACATGCACTCAAAGAAGCAGGAAGAGTCCTTCAGCACAAGCCAGAAGTTTTTGGGCGTATGATACATCCAACTGACAGGTCAACAAAAAAGAGACCAAAAGCTTACACTCAAGTGAGGGATTTAAATTCACTGGCTGGAATTGCACAGTGTGCAACTAGTCCAACCTGTGCAGGCAGACAAGCAAGTTCAGACAATAACCGGCAGCAATTTGCAATGCCAGGTGGATCTCTTACAGTTACAGAAGCATCACTGGTAGAGATGCCGACCAAAAAGAGAACCAAGAGGAAAGGTCCTTTGGTTAATCTAACATTGTCCAGGAGAAACCAAGAGTTGTCACTCGGAACAATGACTTTATACAATAACCACATTCCTGCCAAAATTCGAGGTATCACCAATATCATACTTTGATTTTGGATATAGTTAAAAAAAAGATCAGTTTTACAAAATTAATGTATCTACCAACTTTGCCATTTGCTTCTTAATCAATAGCCATCTCGTGCAGGTGCTCCTAATGCAATGCGTAAAGAAATGTCTTCTGCTGAAGTAGCTGAACTATTAGCACATCTTGACATAAATAGGGAAAATAATAGCATCTCATACACAGAGCAAACTGCACTTGTGCCTTACAGCTTTAAAAATGAAAAGCAGAATGCCATTGTCCTCCATGGGAGACATGACACTATTATACCCTATGATAGTTCATTTGAGCCCATCAAGAAACATCGGCAACGGCCTAAGGTTGATCTAGATGAAGAAACTAATAGAGTGTGGAAGCTTCTTCTGGCAAACATCAATAGTCAAGGTATTGACGGAACAGACGAGGAGAAAGCAAAGTGGTGGGAAGAAGAACGAAATGTATTCAATGGGCGTGCAAGCTCATTTATAGCTCGCATGCATCTTGTTCAAGGTCAGAATAGAATTTCGTTAAATTACTTTATTCAATTTCAACAGGACCAACAACCTCCTTGAAGTGATTCATGAATAGTTGGTGAAAATGTTATATTGCTAAGTGAATCTGTGCTGAAACACTAGACGTAATCTAACTGGGGCTACAAAAACACATTTCCAACATTTATCATTAAACCTGTAATTTATCCATGTTATAAATGAAACCCCTGAACATTACTTCACCAAGTAACTTGACACATTGACTATGTCATAAGAAACATAGATTCAACCAATAGAAGTCGGATAATGAACATATGCAAACATGAAGGTGTGAAATTTGGAACTGTTTCTGCTCATATATAACACCGAGCTAGTAGATGTTTCATTATATAACACCAAGCTAGTAGATGTTTCATTCTATAACCCCTGGATAATGACAGAACACATGCAGACATGAAGGCATGTTAGAACTATTTTTGCTCATCCAAAACTTAACATTGAGCTAGTAGATGCTTCTCATTCTATGACCAGTGTGTAAACTCAAACGATTAATCATTATCATCAGCAGTTATAGTTTAAATCTTAAGAAATTGAGCTTTTGTTATATTCGCGACTCAATGTTAACAAGTCTTTGTACAATTAATTTGCATTTGAAGAGCAACGTCTTTATGCAGGGGATAGACGATTTTCTCCATGGAAGGGATCTGTTTTAGACTCGGTTATTGGGGTCTTTCTTACTCAGAATGTATCAGACCATCTATCAAGGTGAGCGTTAGTTTTCTACATATTACTACTAAATTCTCAAATTTGAGGAAGTGTTGAAGGGAAAAGTTTTACTGTTTCTTTCCAATTGCTCCTTTTCCTGTTTTCTCTGCAGTTCTGCATTTATGTCTCTTGCTGCACACTTTCCAGTTCAGTCAACCAGTAAACATACATCATGCCATGGAGGAAGCATAACAAAAACAATTGACGAGCCTATTGTGTGCATACTAGAGCCTGAAGACACCATAAAAGTGGATGATATGTCAAGCCAATTGATTTGTGATCAGAGTTCCATGACTCTTGAAGAAAATGAGCTTGTCAAAGAACAGGAAGTAGTCAACAGTAATGAATCATCTGCAAGCAGTTCAGGCATCCTTGGCTCAGGACTCAACAAGGAGACATACTACCAATCAATAGCAGTCAGATCAACCACGAGCACCAATGACAGAGAGGGGAGTTACACAGGAGAATGCAGGATAATAAACAATGCTTTTTCATCTCAAAATTCCGGACTTTCATCTCAGAATTCTATAGATACCCCAAATGTTCAAACTGCTGAAATGAAAGAATCGCTTCAAGAAAGCAATCCAGTAGCATACAACCTGACTGAGGCATTTCAACTTGACAGTTTCTTTACCTCTACTCCTTGTATGGAGCTATTGCAAAGATTCAATTCTACAGCTGAATCCAATATGCTTTACGAAGTTAGCAGTCAACTAATCAACATGTCATCTGATCAGAGTTTGAATAGTAAATGTGAAACAACCCCAAGTCTGCAGAATGACTTCCTGGGCCAAAAGGTGGATGGTTCACATCTTACCTCCAATTCAAAAGTTCAGGAGGTTGAGCACATTGAGGTGGCCACCAATGAAATTAGAGGATTCAACTTATCCAAGGAACAAGGCCTAAACAGTGTGAAAGATAATAATTTTATTGCAACACAATCTGGCAGTCAAAGTGCAGCTCATAAAGAGCCAAGAATGAAAGTTCAAAATTATTGTACATCTCCAACAGCAAACTTGTCATGCAACATTACTCAAGAAGATAAGCATACGAGTGCCCAGTCTCAAAACCGCCCACATAAAGGTTGTTTTGTTGACAAACAACTAGCTGAGTTTGGACAGGCTCTAGATATCATGGAGAGTACCAGTACATCTGTTGAGCAACAAAAGAATTCACTAGATACCATAGTGTCAGACTTGACAGAGCATACTAAACCTGAGATTAAAGAGCTTAATAAGATGGATGCAGCCAGAAAAGCCAAAGGTAGAAGGGTTGGCAAGGAGATACAAAGTAATGTTGACTGGGATTCCTTGAGAAAGCAGGCAGAAGCAAATGGCAGAAAAAGAGAGAGAACAGAAAACACAATGGACTCATTGGACTGGGAAGCTGTACGATGCGCAGATGTTAATGAGATTGCCAACACAATTAAAGAACGTGGGATGAACAACATGCTTGCAGAAAGAATAAAGGTAGAAACTGTACATCATACAATAATTCATTTAATCCAATCCAATTACCTAAAATTAGAGTCACTTGATTCCAACAATCACATCGATAATCATGCAGGAGTTCCTTAATAGACTGGTAAGAGAACACGGAAGCATTGATCTTGAATGGCTAAGAGATGTTCCACCAGACAAAGCAAAGTAAGCCCTAGAATTAGTTCTAGACTTCAAAAGCACCAAACACTTATCTCAGCCATTAATATATATATATATATATATATATAAAAAAGGCCATGCTGATTTTTAGAGTTTCATGTAATGAATGCAAAGTACACAAGTTCATTGGTTTATAACTTTACACGGTCAAAACAGTAAGATACTTGCTTTCAACTCACCTTTGCAGGGAGTATTTGCTAAGTGTGAGGGGATTGGGGTTGAAAAGTGTAGAGTGTGTACGACTTCTAACACTTCATCATCTTGCTTTTCCAGTAAGTTCCAGTGAACTGAACACACATCGAAAGTAAAAGATTCAGACCTTGTTGATAGCAGATCTCAATTAACTAAACTGTGAAACAGGTTGACACAAATGTTGGACGCATAGCTGTCCGACTGGGATGGGTCCCACTTCAACCACTTCCAGAATCTCTACAGTTGCATCTTCTGGAGCTGTCAGTATAATAACTAAAAGATTAGAGATGCTAACTGATATGTTTAATACAAAGTTACTAACATTATGCCTTTATAGGTACCCGGTGCTGGAGTCAATTCAAAGATACCTCTGGCCACGACTCTGCAAACTTGACCAAAGAACACTGTAAGGATTTTCCAGTTGGCAACTCAAACAAAACACTGAATGCAGCTACATATGAATTGTCAAGTTACTTGTAAATAAAATCCTTTGCTAATCAATTTTAGAATGAGTGAACAGGTATGAGCTGCATTACCAGATGATTACATTTGGAAAGGTGCCCTCAAGTTTCTTTAGATATTACCTAACATTTACTGGTTTCTGTAATAAGAAGTTGAAACTATGAGACTATTTCCTTTGAGACTTAATGCAGGTATTTTGTACAAAAAGCAAACCAAATTGCAATGCCTGCCCAATGAGAGGAGAATGCAGACATTTTGCAAGTGCATTTGCAAGGTCTGTGTATTCTTTTTTTTTTTTCAATTATTACTGCCATGTAGTTGCCAACCAGAAAAACCTGACATGTAAGATCAAGAAGCCAAGTGAAATAAAGCCAAAGATACTAACTGTACCACAAATTTACATATAACCAAAAGTAGGAAACTTAGTTTCCTGTTTATCTTGTACCACGGGGTAAAAGACATCCACAGTCATCAACTGTCTCGTTTGCTAGGCAATTCTACAAAATGAAAAGTTAGATATGCCAGCTAATAATGAAACCTTGTTTGCAGTGCAAGGCTTGCCCTGCCAGGGCCGGAGCAAAGCAGTATTGTAAGCGCAGCTGAAAGCAGAACTACCCAAAATCCTGATGTGTTGGTTAAACCAGTGCCCCTATCTCTACCCCAAGCAACTGAACCAGACAAAAATTTTCAAACAAACAAAAACCAACAGTTACTAACAAAAACTGAGGGAAAAAGCTGTTGTCCAATTATTGAAGAACCATTATCACCACAAACTGAGTACAGTGTACTGGCACCAAACGATATCGAAGAAACATTATGCGAAGATCCTGATGAAATTCCTACAATCAAGCTCAACATTGAAGAGTTCACCCAAAATTTACAAAACTATATGCAAAAGAATATGGAGCTTCAAGAAAGTGACATGTCAAAGGCATTAGTTGCTTTGACTGCAGAAGCAGCTTCTATACCTACACCAAAGCTTAAAAATGTGAGCCGGTTAAGAACAGAGCACCAAGTGTAAGTATTTGCATCCATCTCTTTTTGATAGAATAATATTTAGTACCAATATGATAGCTTTTAAAGCAAGTATTTGCATACAAAAAGATATCCATGTCTAAGACTCAGATAGTTGAATTTGAGGTGATAGGTAAAAGTTTATAGTTATTACTCCCCATAACTTGGAAATTTTTGTTGCTTCAATGTGATTTTGCAGCCAGTTAAAGAAAATAAAATTATGAGACTAACACTCTCCACATTTGCCATTCTCAAATTTGATCAACGACATATTGGCTTGTACAATCTTAGAAAAGTTATCCACTTTGCACTGAATTTCATCTTCTTGAACTACAGATATGAACTTCCAGACTCTCACCCTCTTCTGCAAAGGGTTAGTTTCTATATCTTCATCAGTAGGGAAGTTGTTTGACCTCTCCCCCCTTCCAAAATGATATTTCTTAATTGATTTGACTTTGGTTCAGTTGGATAGAAGAGAGCCTGATGATCCGTGCTCATACCTTCTTGCCATATGGACACCAGGTAATGCTATTATTATATATTTCCTTTCAGTTGAGCAAAATTTATCTAGGAAAGACTAGCAATACAACAAGCCAAAGTGCTTGGTTTGGCTGGATGAAAAAGCAACCCCATGCAAAGCCTCAAATAGCATCATTATGACCAGAACAATTTGAAACCCATTGGAAAGTTGCGTGCACTATATACAGGCAATCATGGTACACTTAAAATTTATTCTTATTCCAAATATTATCTGGAATTGCTTTGATCAGGTGAAACAGCAGACTCCATTCAAGCCCCTGAAAATAAATGCAATTCTCAAGAGTATGGCCAATTGTGTGAAGAGACAACATGTTTCTCATGCAACAGTTTGCGAGAAGCAAATTGTCAAATTGTACGAGGGACACTTTTGGTAATAATATCTGTTTCAGTTATGATTTTGATGTCCTTAGACAGAATGTATCCAAACGATTGCAATCACCAACACTTATAATATCTCAAAAACAGATACCATGTCGGACAGCTATGAGAGGAAGCTTTCCACTAAATGGAACATATTTCCAAGTAAATGAGGTTAGTGCAACACACATCTTAATTCCATTGAGTTGTCTATTTTATATTTCAACAGAAAATACATTTTTCCTATGCAGGTATTTGCTGATCACGAGTCTAGTCTAAATCCAATTGACGTACCTCGGGCTTGGATCTGGAACTTGCCAAGACGAACTGTTTACTTTGGGACATCCGTGCCAACAATATTTAAAGGTAAAGCTTAGTAATTTATGCTGTTTAAATATTTAGCACACGTCAAACAACACTGAGATTGTCTCTGGGTTATCAGGTATGACCACAGAAGCTATTCAACAATGTTTCTGGAGAGGTGAGTAAAGCTGTCAGTACTCTTCTATGCAATGTTGAACGTTTTTGTGTTGATTATTACTTGAGGAATGCATATAAGTGTAAAGCCAGTATACTGACATTCCATACCATTATTTAACGCATATTCAGCACATTGATTCCATAAACTATCTAGTATTACAAGAAAACCGTCTTAGGAGGAGTATTTTTCTAATCATTATCTACTCTATGCATTTCCCTGCCATTTATATTCAATGGCTTTTGTGATTTTACAGAATTTAGTTATTTCACAATATTATCTAGAAATATGTGAAAGTTCATTATTTGCTGATAAGTTCAACAATTCAGGATATGTTTGTGTAAGAGGATTTGATCAGAAGACTCGAGCCCCGCGTCCTCTAATGGCTAGGCTGCATTTTCCAGCCAGCAAGTTTGCAAAGACAAAAGTTAAGAAAGCGGAGGGTTAGATAACATTTTCTGCAACATTCACTTAATAATTTTGTGGCGCATCCTGATTGACTAAGACCGTGTTTGGGGGACAATAACTAGCACCTTTCCATGCCATTTTTAAGTAGCTTGACTTAGTTTACAGAAGAATAGGTGCAAAACCAAAGTGTACAATCCCATTAGCATATGGGTATGTAGCATGTACATGTGTAACATGGTTTAAATCTTTTAATATTAAGCTCATCTTTCTGAGCCATTCATCCGAAAACGCTACAAAACACGACAATGTCGAGCAATGCAAGCTGCTAATTTGTTCTTTCCTTTTCTCTTTCCAAAAAGATAATCAAGGTTTGCGGTTGGCAACTATAATTGTGGTATAGTGTTGAACAAAAATTGTGATATTGTGTTCTTGCACAAATAGTGTCAACCATAGTCCCCTGTTAGAACTTCGCTGACAACTATCAGCTAGTTAAAAGTAAAAGGCTGGAAATAGCGACTGTAGATATCGTTGCTTCACTTAAGCGTAAATGAATTAAAACAAAAACCGTGCTTCGTCGGAGATTTACAGTGACGAAGATTGTTTCCATTTGTCAGTCTGATACTATAAGTCATTGAACTCCTTGATGGATTCAAAAATATTCATCACTAGAACATCAACACGTTACGTTTATCACTAGAACACTGCATCGCATCGGTACAGATACCACAAAATAGGCAACACACAGTGCCACTGCAGAAGAATCAGACATGAAACAGCAACTTAAACGCAGAGCAGACTCAACAACACAAGTTAAATGGAAGCCACAACCATTTAAACTTAATGAAACCACAAAAACATTAACAGAAAAGGGGAGAAGAAATAAACGTAAAGGCTAATTCACTGAACAGAGTGAATCAATGAAACGAGATATGGTCGACTATGGATCGAGAGCGTACCTTTCGATTTCATGGAGATGGAGGAAGAGGAAAGAAGAGAACAGGAGAAATGAGTGTCTTTGCTTTTAGCGCCTTTTTTTTAAGCGCCCTTACTGTTTTCGTTTCCCTCCTAATTTTTGGTTCTTCAACCCACACGTGGAAACTACTGGGCACTTTTGGTGGATTTAACGGGCTTAGTCCAACATGACCAGTCACATTAGTATCCTTTTAACTTCCACTGATTGCAGGATTATGAGCTTACACTGATTGTAGGATTCCTCAGACGTAAATGTATGTTTGTTTCAAAAAGAAAGGCTAGCAAAATCCTATATGTTACAAAATCGAAATTAAAACATAAGAATATTTGGGAGAGGATAATTCTTTTTATGAATTGGTATAACTTACATCAAGTTAAC
>JANKOD010000005.1:30793416-30807679 GCA_026284645.1 Erythroxylum acuminatum | reverse complement strand
GGGGGGGGAATGGAAGCTGGAAAAGCTTGGCGAAATTGAGAAGCAACCTGGAGGACAAAGGAGGGATCAACGGACGGGGACGAAAGGGGGATAGGGCCTAGGTCCCTAACAGGGATGGACGGGACCGGTGAGGGGATAAGACTAGGAGCCCTAGTAGGCGAGGTAACATGGCTGTCGAGGACGTTGACCCTAAGAGAATGGGTTTGGCCCGCCAGTGGAGTCGCAGGGGTTAGTGGAAGAGCGGTGGGCTAACCGGGGCCCAATGGGCTGTGGGTGCGTGAAGGCTTCTTTGGGCGTCTAGAAGATTTCCCAAGCTTTTTAACTCTGCTGCTACTTCCCACGTCAAAATGAAACGCTGCTGCGGGTGCCGTCTCCTGTCCCAAGTCCATCCCATTGTGCAGGGCGTCAACCTCAAGCGGAGCCTCAGTAAGCACATAGTAACGGTTAGGCGGTTGACGCTGACTAGTAGAGGATATGACAGCCTGCTTGGGTCGCGAAGAGCGAGAGGGCTGTTTCGCGACAACCATACAGGAGCCAACCTCCAGACTGACGCTGTGTCCATCCTTAGCAACTATCACATCTGGGGTAGGGCTCGTGTCATTGTCCATCAGGACCTCCCTTTCAACAGTCGTCGCCAGTAGCCCCAGCGCGGGAGGTTGTGAGCATTTGCCTTCAGTATGACCAAATTTTCCACAGGTGAAACAGATAGTATGAAGGCCTTCGTATTCCACATAATGCGTAAGCCCATTGATGACGAGCTGACCAATGAGAGGTTTATCTAAATCAATCTCCACGCAAACCAGAGCGAATCGACTGCAATTAGCCAAGGTAGTGTTCTTATCAACCTTGACCGGTCGTCCAAGGCCAGTTGCAAGCGCTAATAATAGGTCTTCGTCATAGTACTGGACGGAGACATTAGGCAGCCGAGCCTAAACAAGTGTAAAATCAACCACAGCATTCATTGTCGAGAAGCCCGGGAACCACTAACGAACTGTCAAGTAGCGGTCAAAAATCATCCAGGGGCCCTTATCCATGACAAACTTGAAATATGCATGATGATCAAACTTAACCAGAAAGTACTCGTGTCCGATGTCCAGAACATCAAAGCCGCCAGCCAGTTTCCACAATTGCTCAATTTTAGCATAGAGGAGCCGATAGGAAATGGAGCGACCCATCAGCTTAACATCAACAGATTGCCTCCACGGGGCTTCAAGGGATTCCAGGTACGCAGGGTCCACGTGAAAGATCAAAAATTGCTTGTTCCCGCCCTTGTACTCCCTAGTAACAATCCCGACGTCAATGAGGTTCACATGGACTCTCTCCTTCGCCTCACAAGCAGCGGCCTTAACCTGTTCCTTGTTGAGAACCTTATCTTTCCATGACATCGATTTCAAAGCAGTACTACCATGACTTTGGGGATTGGGGGCAGGGCGGCCGTGCCAGGAGGAGGATCCGGTGGTTTGGTGCGTTTGTGTGGGCGAGGAGCAGCGGGGGGGATGCGATCGCGAGTTGCAGAGCTCAGTCTTTTTCTTCCTTCGTTATTCTGAACTTTGGATGTTATTTGTATGTCATATTCTAGTATCACACTCTTTAACTCAAATAATTTTTGTGGGTGTCCACTATTGCTGCACTCTACATATGTCTACATATGTATATTACTTGACCTAACATCTTTACGTATGTACATCACCCTTAACATCTTATTCCTGCTCACTTTCCTTTTACAAGCTTCCTTAATAAAAAATGTCGTTCTAGTGCATTGTCGCATTATAAGAAGGAATTTGAATTTGATGGAGTATCGTAATAGGAGTTCTATTAAACATAATAGTGTAAAAGTTTTTTTTTCATAATACTTATAAAAAGTGTGATTGATATACTATTAAATTAGATACGTAATATTAATATCATATAAATTAAACCATAATTATTATTTTTCTTATTACACATTTCTACAAAATTCAATGAATAAAATACAATTTAAATTCTTTAACTTTGAAATAGATATTAAATACTATTTCAATAAGGTATTTAATTATATTTATTAAATAACTATTATCATGTTCTTAAATGACACAAATTATTTTTCATAAATATTTTCAAATAGATATTCTTTTATGTCATAAAAATTGACACAATCGATTTACCAAGCATCACTCTTTTATTTATTGAATAAAATATAATATATTATCTTCTAATTCTCAATGATATACTCTAAAAATGAAATTCAATTTATTTACATGTAAGGTTATAATTTACTAGACTGAGCTTCAAACTCGAACAAATTAACATTTTTGGATGTTATATTATGGAATGTATGTACAATATATTAACAAATAATGATAACATTTGTTGACTATTCTTAATCAACTTATTTAAGAGTTCTATTCTTATTTTTTTTTAAAGTTCAGTAAAAAGTTTCCAATTTTAGTTTTATTGCTTATTGCTTTCATAATTTATAAAAATCATAAAAATTAATGTTGATTCTTGGTTTTATCTTTTTTGCAATTTAATTATATTATTAACTAAATATATATTACTTAATTATTTAATACTAATTATTTACTCGTAAGTTTAATTTTAAAACCAAATATTTAAAATTTTTATTTTGAAGTTTGATAATTATTTAATAAAAACTATTTTGAATTTAGATATCTTGAAATACATAAATTTAGAAAATACAAATATAGTAATAATTTTAACAACTAAATATTCTTAGCAGACAAATGGCTACCAACCTTTATAATTGAAAACATATTGTAATTTAAAAATCTCGTAGAAAGTTGTTATATTTTGTGAAAAGTTATAAGTTATTCCTTAGTCTCTCTAGTAAATTTTATCATTTAAAATATATTAATTTAACATATTTATATACCATTACTTATATTACAAATATAATAATATTTATTTTATTTTAATATAATTTTATCACACAATTATAAATTATTGTAATACGTTAACCATCTTATTTACTTATTATTATTATTATATAATAAAATAAAATTTACAAGGAAATTGTTTTAAACTAATTAATATATTATTAATTATCATTAAAATGTAATAAATCATTAATTACCAATAAAAATAAATTATGTTTTATATAAAATATTTATTTAAACTTTTTGATATAAGTAATGAGATGCAATTATTAATTTAACTATAAATTATTTATTAAAATATAAAATATAAATAAAATAAGAAATTGGTCATTTTATTTATTATTATTCCATAATAATTTAAAATTTAGTAAGATATTAAGTTTAATATCATATTATAGATATAACATAATTTTAATAAAGTAAATTAATATATTTTTATTTTTAATATAGCATTAATATGTAAATAAGATAAATCAATATGTTTGATATATATATATATATATATATTACATTATAACTTGCTGTCAAAGTTTTCTTATTTATTTTAAAGAAAACATATTCAATTTTTATTAATCAATATTTTATAAGAAATTGAATAAAATTAGTTATTTAATTAGTTTATCTTTAACATTTAAGTTTTTTAAATATAACAAAATTTTACATACGAGGAAATAAGAAAATCACGAAAGTTTAACCAACCAAGTTTGCTGATAATGGCATGCAAATGTGACCATAGAAAGAGTAAACGTAAAAGTAGGACTTCATAAAGTATTTACCACAATAGTGAGACTCTTCAGTATTGAACGTTAGTCGTATTTACTATGTACCTACAGGGAAATTACTTTGCTGGCGACTTTAGTTTTTAGATCTACTCGGTCGGACTCAACTCTAAGGGGCTGAAGAAAGAGGGCTGTGTATGTAGAGTTCAAAAAGAAGAGAAAATAGAATTTTTTTTTAAAAAGAGGGTCAATTATATTTATAATTTTAAAATTTTTAATTATATAAATAATTTAAAAAAAATATTTGAAAGGGCCCTCTCCGTAAACATAGCTCCGTCCTAGGCAATAATGTTAAATTCTGACAATGGAACGTCAGTGGCCACTCAACTTGTTTTCTAATAAGGCAGTACACAAGTTGTTCCCTTGGGGAGTCAACTTGGTATTTTCCAAGGCACAAATTTTTAAGAGTATAATTTATCGACTGGAAACTTCAGTTGAAAAAAAAAACAAAAGAGAATAATATTTGTGTGAGGGTATTCCATTTCCGTTGCTTTGGACTGGTTAATGTTATTGACTAAAATTATTAATTAATACCAAAAGTGCAAAAGATTGTTGGAAATTTAAGAAGGTGAGATGTTCTCTCTCAGTCTCACGTCATGAATAATCCAAAAATGTGTATAATTTTAAAAGGTTAAGAAGCAAGGATTGGACCGTTTACTTTATTGAATCTGCCAAACAACAACAGAAATTTCAGGAAACGTAGCAGTCACTCACTGCCCAGCAAACCCAATAAGCCTTCGGCAATTAATGTGTGAGCGACTAGCGGAGTAAAGTAACCATTTCCCAAAAACTTTAATTAAAAAAAAAATCAAAAGGAAGAATTCTGTTTGATATTACGATTACGCCACCGAATAAAACCGCACCGCTTTCGCTCTCCGACAAGAGAATTCTAGAGAGGGAGAAAGAAAAAAAGAGGAAAAACAATTCTAGAGAGAGACTCATTCCATCAGGTTCAGCTCACCTTTACAAGACCTCCGTATTCCCCTCTCTCTCTATTTTAATGGCGGTTCTTCTAGGGTTTTTACGCTTCTTTTTTAGCTAAGAGCAAAAGTCTTCAAATCGGAGATCTCACATGGAAATGCCTGGTCGGAGATCCAACTACAAGCTTCTCACTCAGTTCCCTGACGAACAGTTAGACCCGCCCCAGTACTATGAATCGTCCATTTCGGGCGAGTCAAAGAATAGTAAGCTCAAGTCAGAGAGAGGCTTTGATTGGGAGTCCGATCATAGGCCGAATCAACAGTCTACTAACAATCGGATTGGGAACTTGAACTTATACTCGTCGCCGATCGGATTGCAACGGCAATCGAGTGGGAGTAGCTTTGGAGAGAGCTCGTTGTCTGGAGAGTATTATCCTCCCACTCTGTCAACGGCCGGAGGAAATGAGATTGAAGCGTTCGGCGGTTACATGCATGAGGACGGCAATTTGATTAGGGCCAGGGCGGGGGATAGTACCGCGTTTTCGGGGACGGGTTCTTCTGGAAAGAGCTGGGCGCAGCAGACGGAGGAGAGTTATCAGTTGCAACTGGCTTTGGCGTTGCGGTTGTCGTCCGAAGCAACTTGTGCTGATGATCCGAATTTTCTGGATCCGTTTCCTGATGAATCTGCGCTGCGCTCCTCCAGCTCTAATTCTCCGGAGGCGGTGTCTCATAGATTTTGGGTGCGATTATTATTTCTAATTTTCGTACTTGGCATTATCGTCGTGTTATTTTCTGCCTTTGACTGCGTGCGTGTGTCTAAAAGAAATCCAAGTGCGCAGATTTTCATAGTTATATGGTGTAGATATAGAAGTGTTCCGATAAGTTACTTTTAAATCCTTGAATATGAATTGCTTATGATACTGGCATATGAATTCAACTTGACAGGCTTAATATACTTGTTTTGTCGCCGGTAATAATTATTGATGTTCCCTCCCATACTTTCTGGTTCCTGGCTTCCACATGTATGCGTTTTAATTGAGGCGGAGAACAACATCCGTCCAACTTTACTTGCAAAGTTGTTGTCATAGTTTGTGGAGGAATGTCCGCTGTAATATTGTTGGTAGTTCGATGATTGAAATTGATGGACTTGGCAAAATATTAGTACTTGTTCAACTTTGCTGTCTTATTATCCATCTCTAAGAAATACGTGACATTGCTGATGCATAGTAAAATTGTTTCTCTAGATGATCATTACTAGTGGCATCACTGATATAACAGGAATTGAATGTACCAACTGGTATCTTTTTGAGGAATTTACTTTTGTTGACTTCACATTTGTTGCTGTTGAAATTATGCGGTTGTTTTGCTAATAGTTTTGATGAAAATTGTATAGCAAAATTTCTTATGTAGGAAAGAAAGGCCCATGCCCTCCTTTCTCATCCTTATGATCCTTATTACTGAATATGGAATTAATTGCTCAACTTGAGAACTTTTATCCATATTATTTCTACCTTTCTTTTTCTTGAGAAGCCCACATAAATAACAGCATAGTTAAGTTAGGACATTAATTTTTCCTCAAGGGTACCTGACAGGCAAGGTTTAAAAAGATTAATAACTTATTACTGTGATTTTTTCCCATTTCTGTTTCGTTACCTTTATTTACATTGAATCCTTGTCATGGTAGTATACTATATTAGCAACCAAGTAGGGTTTCTCTTTCCATCTGGTTCTTAGCATAGTTCTATAAGGACAAGTGCTGTCATGCCAATGCTTTGAATAGAGAGATAAGAGGCAAATTTATAAGTGGAATGCCATAGATTGTTGAGACAATAAAGGGACTGGTGGAAGAAACCAATGGGTACACAAGTAATGTTATTCTTTATTAAACAATTGGCACAGGGAACTGGAGATGATGTAATATGCTACCTTGGGTCTTTTAACTCCTCTTCGTTGACATTGTGATCTGTGGAACTAATTGCACTTAAAATTCCCATGACTTGAGTAGAAAATATGAAAGTCAGGTTGTAATGGTGTTACAAAAGACCAAAGGATTGTTTCAAAAAGTTTCATGGCCAGGGAATTTCATTTGATTTTGTAATGGTGTTACAAAAGACCAAAGGATTGTTTCAAAAAGTTTCATGGCCGGGGAATTTCATTTGATTCAGGCAGGTTTTTTTTCGATCCTTCAACTGTTTAAAGTGGGGATACCAACAACACATTATTTTAAAGTCAGCAAAAATCATAGTATTTGATAGAAAAACGTTTTGGGCTCATGATTGGGTTTGCAAGTTGTTGATTTTAGATTTTAGTGTCAAATCAGTGTAGCTTTGTATGGTATTCTCTGTTTCTAGGTTAGAGGGGGTTGCATGTTCTCATGTCAACATTGTTTTCTTCTGGAGTTCTTAATTTGTCTTATATACTCAACATTCATCAGGTGAATGGTTGCTTGTCATACTTTGACAAAATTCCTGATGGTTTTTACCTAATTCATGGAATGGATCCATATGTGTGGACGGTGTGCACTGATCTACAAGAGAATGGTCGCATCCCATCGATTGAATCTCTGAAATCTGTGAATCCGAGTGATGGTTCTTCACTGGAAGTGGTTTTGATTGATCAACGTAGTGATCCAGGCTTGAAGGAACTTCAAAATAGAGTTCATAATATTTCTTGCAGCTGTAGAACATCAAAAGAGGTAGTTGATCAGCTGGCAAAGCTTGTATGCAGTTGCATGGGGTAAGTAACATTCATATTGGAGCAGGTTGAAGTGGTTTTTATATTGCAATTGATATATAATACTTTGTTTATCATATTTTTTTGTTGTTACCATAAGGGGATCAGCTTCTGTGGAAGAAGATTTACTGTTGATCTGGAGGGAACGTAGTCATGATGTAAAAGATTGTTTAGGATCCGTTGTGGTCCCTATAGGCAGCCTTTCCATTGGCTTATGTAGACATCGATGTTTACTATTTAAGGTAGATTCTATCTTGGTGTTTTGTAATTGCTAATTGGTTTTCTGCTTTGCTGTTTAAACTTTTGGCTGAATCCTAGTATTTTGAGTATGCCAAGAGTGTAAGAGATTTCTTTTAATAGCTTAACCAGATTCGATACTCTGTCTTATGTAGCTTATCTTTTTCTTCCTAGGAAGAAAAGAGAGTTAATGGTGAACTGTGTGATCTTGTCTAGGTTCTAGCTGATATCATTGATCTACCTTGTCGAATCGCAAAGGGGTGCAGATATTGCAGAAGAGATGATGCTACCTCATGTCTTGTACGTTTTGGTCTTGAAAGGTATTCTTTCTTAGCTTTTATGATATCTGTTGGTTATATATGTAAGAATTGAAACACACGGTCAAATCTTGTTTAGTGGTCTATCTGAGAAGCAGAGTGATACTGTTTACTTTTCAACTCTGGGTATTGTTGTCTTCAATCCAATGTTTACCAAAGTGCTGATACGGTTGTGTTTGGATTTCCCAAATACTTAAGCTGTAGCATCATTTTGAATTTAAAAGTCACTATGTTCTTGATCAGCTAAAAATTTGCTTAAAGTGTGTAGCGGTAGCAGGTAAACGTTACATTTGTTGAACATGTGTCTTGATAGCTTTTTCAGGGAGCTAAAAAATAAAAATTCTTTCAACATTTAGGCTCTCGGTAATAAATTTTTTTATTTAATTGTTTTCCCAGTGCACTATAATGTAATTCGAACTGTACCAGTAGTCTCTAGTTGTTTGATTCTTGAAGCCAGAATCTATTAAAGACATCTTACAAATTGTATTTCTCCCATTCCAGAGAATATCTAATTGACTTAGTAGGGAAGCCAGGCTGTTTATGCGAGCCCGACTCCTCGCTCAATGGTCCTTCTTCCATCTCAATTTCTTCACCATTGCGCTATCCCCGAATGAAATCAGCTGAACCTACCGTTGATTACAGGTCAATGGCCAAACAGTATTTTTCGGACTGTCAGTCACTCAATCTTGTCTTTGATAATACTTCAACAGGTAATGCATCGACAGGTCAACCCGCGTGACTCCTTCTTTGGCTTGTCTCTAGTTAATTCTTCTTCTATTTATTGTCTTTATCTTCTGCTTCTGTGTATGCTTTGTAGTTGCTGGTGCCTACATTGTTTCTAGTTTCACATGTTCCAATCATGATATTGAAAGTTGAGTCCTCTTTTAATTGGTTCTTCACATACCAATCCATCTCCTTGCTTCTATTTCAATGATACTAACTCCTTTACTGTTTCTGGAATTTGTTAAACCTTCTGCAACTGATGGGTTGAAATGCTTGTTTCAGAATGCTATAGATTGACATTACAGACAGAAGTATAAGAAAGAGAACTAAAATAGACAAGCTTCATACATATTTCTAGCTGTATCACTTCGGGTATTTGATTTCTTTTGGATCTTGCACATTGGAAGTGCCTTATTTGGCAATTCATAGCAAGTGCAATGCTCTAGAAGAACCCCCACCCCACTCTATCGGATTTTAGTGTAACTCACATTTCAAGGTCTCAACTGTTGACCTTTCAGTTGTCTCCACAAGTTGTCATATTTAATAACAGCTGAGATTCCAGTTGAAACTCAAGATTTGCTTTATTGCAGTTTGGTCCCTTTGTTCTCGTTATGCATTTGGATTGTGAAGAAGATTGATGCTTCTTTTATTTTTGAATGCTTAAAATAATGAATTAATTAGATCATGGCTCACATTGGTAGAGAAGACTGATGTAGTAGTGCAAGTGTTAAAAAGTTTTTTTCCTCGCTCATTCCATGCAAGAAAACTCTAATGTTATATATGCAATTTGTTGGATTTCTTGTTTCAATCTTTTACTTCATCTCTTCAGGTGTTTAGGCTATTGTAATGTAAGATTTCAATAATAACTGCTGGTTTGTTGTGTATTTCCAGGTGCTGTTACTGAAGAAGATTCTGGAATTTCTATTTATTCTCAACCAGTTGACCTGGCAGGCAATGAAAGAAGTAATATTGTTCAACAAGAAAGAGATTCCCAACTTTCCAAACCATATAATCCTTCACATAATGCTAAACGATCAATAAACATGACCAAAGACCCAATCCCTGCAAAGCATATTCCATCCACTGGGCACAGGCATGTCCAACCACTTTTATCATACGAGATGGTGAATACTAGTAAAGATTCGAGGTTCTTTGACAGTAGTCAATTGGTATCTAGTAAACAAAGTAAAGAACTTTCACATGATGTAGAAGATTTGGACATCCCTTGGAGTGATCTTAATTTGAAAGAGAGAATTGGAGCAGGTAGAGTATTTCTGGTATTTATGCCACTTCTTTGACAGAAACAGTAATGCCTACTAGCTATATATTAGCTAATAGTTGTTCCTTGTGGCATGGTGATTGACATTGAATTGGTTTTTCTTGTTAGGTTCCTTTGGAACAGTCCACCGTGCTGAATGGCATGGCTCGGTAAAGCTGCCTCTCTTATCATAAACATTATCTTTGAAGACATGTCACACATCTCTTTGTTTCCTTTTTGCTTTCATTGTGAAATTTAACAATAAATGCTAAAACTTATGGAACTTGTGATTGTGCATTTAGTGGTGAAAATTGCCTGTCAAGGAGATATGAAGGTGAAGTCTATGTCACTGAATTGATGTGTCAATCCATTATTTACCATAGTGCACTATAGATGAATTATGTTCAAGAAATTTCCTTAATCAGGCCTGGGAGATTCTGAATGTTTAGAGCGCCGTGTTTACCATTTGTTTGCAACTTGACCTGCCCACTAACAGGTTGTAACTAGTTTTATTGAATATAGGTCTTAATGTTCGGTACTATAATCCTAATTGCTAGAATGGCAGCAACTATACCTGATTAGTAAACATATTATGGGTTTTTCTGGGGATTTGTTGGTTTTATGAGAGTGAAATTTGGTTCTATTTTTTGCATAGAAGTCTTTTATGTTTGGTCATTCTTTTGTGTGATCTATCAATGTCTTATTGTTGAGTTTTATAATAGTAAATAGTGTTATTGTAGCTTCCAGTACAATTAGCTCAAGTATGTTTTAAGTTTTCTCAAGGTGTTTTAACTGATTAATTGAGTTACAACGTTATTTGTACTGCCTCTTCCTCTTCTTCAGCCTCCTTATCCTTATTCTTTTGTGGATAATAATCTTAACCACAGGAAGTTGCTGTGAAAATTCTCATGGAGCAAGAGTTTCATCCAGACGGGTTCAAAGAATTTTTGAGAGAGGTGAGTGTTCACTGTGAGTTCGATAAAATTTCACATGAACTTTGGACAACACCTTGCTTTTTAATCTCATATGTATAGTTGTTTCTTTTGCTTGTTAGGTTGCAATAATGAAGCGTGTTCGGCATCCAAATATTGTTCTTTTCATGGGTGCAGTAACGCAGCCCCCAAATTTGTCCATAGTGACAGAATATTTATCAAGGTTGTGGGTTCTTTCCCTTGTGACATTCCTTTTGTTCTATTTCTCTCAAGCATGGAGTTTAGAGAGAATCCCCATCTTCCAAGATTTTTTTGCTAGATATTTAAAAACTTTTTACTTTTGTGGTTTGATTAAATCTGTGGTTTGTCATTCAGAGGTAGCTTGTTTAAGCTGTTGCATAAGTCTAGTGCAAGAGAGGGGTTAGATGAAAGACGACGTCTGAATATGGCTTATGATGTGGTATGCATTTTTGCTTATATGGTCACTACCTTTGCTTTGATTTTAGCTTGCCAAGAGCTTTTTGTCGTATCTTTCAAAACTAATCAAGGTGCTTTGAACTCTCACAGGCAAAAGGCATGAATTATCTTCACAAGCGAAATCCTCCTATTGTCCATAGAGATTTAAAGTCTCCAAATCTTTTGGTTGACAGGAAATACACAGTAAAGGTTAGACAGTTGACTCCAATTTGGCTCGTTATAGATCTCTTTCATGGCCTGTTTGATGATTGTTTTATGCCTCAGAAGTGAAGTCTTGGGATTAAACTGGAGCTCCATCTAGAGTGAGATATCCAAAAATAGAATTTCTTAACAAGGTTCCTGTGTATACCTATGGATGTCGCAGCACCCTTAAGTTGTTTTCCAATGTAGGCAGTTGGTTGTTTATCGATATGTCACATGGATGGAGACCTGGACATCATCCAAACCCTATCAAATCCCGATTAGTTTCTTGCCATTATCAACTTGGCATGGCTGTTTATGCAGCCCTATGCAATTTACAATATTCCTAGTGTCTCCTCTTGCCATGGATATGTTACTGTTTAGAATTGTTACTTGGCCAAAAGGCGATTCTTTTTGTATATCTCTTAACTAAATAATCATGTTTGTGCTGTTTGAATTTTGTGATGTGTAGAGTTTTGCTGCTGAACCAAGTGCTGATATTAATTATGCAGTATGTCTAGGATTTTCTGTTTATTGCACTTAACTCTTTTGTTTACTTTCTTTGACCTGATCAGGTTTGTGATTTTGGCCTTTCTCGATTAAAAGCAAATACATTCCTGTCATCAAAGTCTGCAGCTGGGACGGTAAGTGATTCTGAACTTATTTACTGTCTTATAATTCTTTGTTTTACGTTGTTATGAACATGCTATTCTGATATTATGATCTTATGTTCATTTGTCCTATCTATTAGCCTGAGTGGATGGCACCAGAAGTTCTCCGTGATGAACCGTCAAATGAGAAATCAGATGTATACAGCTTTGGTGTCATCTTGTGGGAGATTGTAACACTGCAACAGCCCTGGAGCAATTTAAATCCTGCACAGGTTTGTGTTCTGGAGTTGTTAATTACTCCTGACATCATACAATCTTAATGTAGTCTTATTCTGAGTTGACTTCTTATTTATGTTGTTTGGGAAGCAGAATTGAGGAAGTCTAGCAATTTGATAGTGAATAATTGATATTTTGGGCATACCACCGGATCAGTAAAATAATATATCTGCCAGTTTGACTCTTTTAATAAGTAGAGAACATATTAGTCCTTTTTGTTGACTAGCTATTTGATGCATACCCTATCTTGTAACCTTTTTTGGTCCTTGATTGTCTGTTATGATATACCTCAGCAATTGGCTGACTAGGGGCCCAAGCGCAGGGCATCTATTTAGTAATGGATATCCGTGAAAGTTAAGTAGCTTCACTTACTGACTATTTAGACATCCCAGGTTTACTATAGCTAGACATGGAAACTTCCCAGCAATTCCCAACTTGCAGTCTACCTGCTGGGAGTGTTGTTCCAGAATAATAATCTTCCCTTTTGTTTGCACTTTTTGATTTGTAATCATTTTGGTGCTTCTCTTTCTGCATTTACAGCTGGAAATTTATGGATATGATGCCTACCTTGTAGGTTGTAGCTGCTGTTGGTTTCAAGGGAAAAAGGCTTGAGATTCCAAGAGATTTAAATCCTCAAGTGGCCGCCCTTATTGAGGCTTGCTGGGCAGAGTGAGTTCGAAGTTCTAGTTTTGGTTTTAATCCTCATCTCTCGTTAAGCAAGAATGCATGGTGGTTATTTGTTTGTTATTATTGTTATTTAATTTTTATACTGTCTCAATACAAATGGTTTTCCTGCAGTGAGCCTTGGAAACGTCCCTCCTTTGCTAATATCATGGAATCTCTGAAGTCTTTGATTAAATCCCTTGCACCCCATTCTGGTCCTGCTGATATGCCATCACTTGCGTGAAGGGTGGAACACCGCAGGTCTTATTTATGCACATAATACAGCATTCTTTTGCGATTCAATATCTGGCAAGGATAGCATCGCCTAGATAGTCTCAGGTGCGCCATATTCTTCAACTCTGATTTACCCATCCCGGTTTAATAAACCATATATTTAGGTCGAGTCACTCTCGTAAGACTTCTGGCAGATGCACTTAAGCACAAAGCTCGCTGATGTACTAGCAATCAGTGAGCATCAGCTATTCCTTAAAAAGAGAAATGAATGCTCTCTGCAGTCATTATATGAGTTGCAAATCTGGTCTGATGGGTTTAAAATAATTCTTCATTGTAGCCTGCTTTGATCAACTGTCCTGATATTTTGATTAATTTACTTGGCCGCAGAATCATTGATGTACATGTCTGTCATCTCGAAACTCGAGAATTTCGTGTTTTTAGCTCTGCCAGAGGAACTACATCGATGCCTTAAATACATTTTCTTTTGCCTGTAACACCGGTTCCCTTAATGGGAAGTCTGTATAAATCTGTTTCATAATTTTGTATGTAAAATTTGTAACTTAAAATTAGCTCAATGAAATCGTTGGCATTTTTTCTTCATCATGCAACTGTTCCATTCTTTTTCTTTCCACTGCAAATCTCGAGAACGCATCTCCTTGCATCTCCATTTTACGTTTCTTGATGTTCAACAAGTAAAATTAAAAAAGGGGCTATGAAAATAGACAGAGAGCGGAAAAAGGCATTGTTTAAGACTATCTTGTAACACTCCATTCCCAATTGACATATGCACGTGTCATAGGATACACGTGTACATGCTTGTTAGAAATGACATGTTAACTGTCTTACCTTCACTGTACATAACATGGCATCATACACTAAACCATCAATCACACATTTTTTTAAACTCTAAATATTATCACATTAGTCAAAATCTATAATTTAGATCGTTTCATACAACATAATATCATCAAAGGTTTACAACATTATCCTATGAGCTTAAACAACTCAGTACACACCAAATACAATAAACATGAAAACAAAAGCTAA
>JANKOD010000005.1:30782492-30793316 GCA_026284645.1 Erythroxylum acuminatum | reverse complement strand
TGCAAGCAAAATTCATCACCAACTTAGGATGAAAACAAGTTGATTTTGGACAGCAAGATGAAGGTAGCTTTCAGCTGATTTTCTTGGCTATTTTGTGTAAGGTAAAAAGCTGGTTTTGGTGCAGCAATTTGGCTAGGGTTCAGGCAAATTAGAGAGGAGAAAGTTGGAGCAATTTCGTGAAGAAAGGTGAGAGAAATAGCAGAAACATTGCTGCTGGAATTTGCACTATCAATATGCTAGGTGTCAACTTTACAACACAATATTTGTCCTAAGGCATGCCTTACATTTGCCAACACAAAATGCTGCCACTAATCCACTTTAGATGCTGCCATATGTCACCAATTAATCAGTCCATGTCTCCTAATTATTGGTCCACTTGTCACACAATAATTGATCAATTTGTCACTTAATTACAAGTCCATTTATCACCTATTATATAGATATACATATTTTTTGGAAATTTCTAAAATTCTCCAAAAATTAGAAATTTCCAAAAAATTCGAAATAATAATAACACTCTCCAAATAAATTTTCAGCTCAAAATAATTCACTAAAAATTTCAAAATATCCAAAATATGTCAAAATTGCCAAATTATAATTAATCCATTACAATTTAATCCAGAATTTTCACTTCTAAATTCAATTTACCCGAAAATGCCAATGAATGCATGTACAATCATATGAATGTGCAAAATAAATATATATGTCACAATTAACTTATGCATGACGCGTTTTTTCCTAATTCCACATAAATTTATCATAATTTACTATTCTAGCCTTAACATAGGTAACGAGATGTTACACATCTGCAAAATGTTTCATGAACTCTCATTTTGGGAATACAGTAATGATAAGGAAGCCCGGTAGAGGGTATTTGGATTCTCGCATTACTGTTTATTATGCCATCATTGAGTTTTCTACAACTTCTTTTCTGGGGATCTTGTTCCTTATACGCTTGGCAATTGCAAATTGTTTATTTTATGGAGCGAACAAAGACTCGACTCTGCTCTGTGACCATGAGTTTAAGCCTGCCACCAGTTTTGTTTGGGTTTGCTCGCTTCACTTGGATATGCGGGGAATTGTTGAAATTTCCCTCCCTATTCTCCAACCCCTTGATGCAAACAGCTAGCTTACTCTTGGAGTTGGAGTTAGTAATATGGTATTCTTATTAAGTAAATTAGTGTCATGTTGTTCTAGTTAAATGGTATAATCTAGTTTAGCAAAAAGCATTCCTCACTTAGTGATAAATTGTAACTTGATCTTATATGTTCGGTTCACAATATTAGAACTGAAATACCCAACTATCTTTATGATATTTGCCAATTTACGAGAAATATTACCACCTACCTTGGCCCTTGGGAGTTTGAGAATTTAGTAGGTGTTTTCTCCCATTCTCTTGCATTCAAGCAAAAACTCCATAGCTAGCAGACTCTGCTAGTGCACTGAGGAATTCAAGTCACTGTTTACACAAAAATAAAATTTATCCACCTTTGGAATTCAATTCCGAAAATTTAAAAGCTACTGCTCTTAATTGTTTTTTAGTTAATAGCACATTAGATATTCATAAAGTTTTATCTTTTTATATATATATAAGAGGGAAAAGGGAACCGATTACATAACGAGTCGCGAGAAACTGATTCTCAAACTATCCTCTAGGAGGAGTACATGATACCCAATAGATGGAAGGGCAAAATAAGTAACGACGAGCGCAAAATGCTCTGTATAACCCGCTAGTCAATCCGCACAACGGTTGCGCTCACAGTAGATGTGGCGCTGGGCCACCGTCCAATTTCGCGTAAAAAGCTCATGAATCCTTTGAACAATGGGGTTACGAAGCGAGGACCGGTAGGACGAGGAGGAGAGGAGTTGGATGGCCACAACCGAGTCAACTTTCAACTCAACCCGACGATACCTAGGTTCCACGCGAGTGTAAGTCCTATAAACATGCCCCAGAATTTTGCCGAAATCAAAAAACACCATACAAGATTACGAGTGAACCCGCTGAGCTAATTGCCTAAGCTGTTTCTGAGTAGTCCGCCAGCGGAAGCCGAGGTGTAGGACCGGAACAAGCAACATCCGTGTTTCTAGTAGCAGGTGCGGTAGGCCATCTTTGTTTAAAAAGGAAACAAATCTACCCTACAAGATTTGCCTAAAATGTTATTGGTCAGTTACATAGCTTCGCCACTAAGTATTACGACCAACTGCAAGTGGGCCACCATTCTCAGACATGTAACAGTAAACTACCAATCACGTACCAGAAAATGCAATCTTAAAACCTGGTCAAAAATATCTAGCGCCCACCTGTCTCCTAACCACAAAAAAAAAAAAAAACACCTGCAATTAACAAATATATCACTACCGACCAGTTAAGGTCGGTGACTTGAATTGTGCTCGTCGTCGTTTCAGAGAAAGTGAAAATAATAGACGGAAAATGGCTCGAAATTCTTATGGCCGTGGTCGTGGCCGTGGAGGAAGATGCAGCGAGCCTTCACCGCCTCTTTTAAGATTTTTATGGAACAGTTTGTCGGCGATCACTCTTATATATCATTTCAGCCCCTCGAATTTCACGGATACGCTGTTAATCCCCGTTTCTTCGGCCTCCTCTTTTCAATTTCATCCTACTGAAACCACATTTAAAATTCTTTGATCGTTCTGATGAGCTCAGAAGACGCAGAAAAGTTCCATAAATCACCCCGTAAGCCTTCCTCTTCTTCGTCTTCCGAACCGGAGACAACGCCGCCGGTGAGCGGTTCTTATCATTTCCCATCTGGGTCTTCGTTTATGGAGGACATAAGCTTCTCTGCTTCTCCTGTGATGGATTTCGAGGCGTTCTCTGCTTTCAATCCTTCGAATTATGCTCCTCCTCCGGTGTTTGAGTTCAAAGCAAGCCCAGTTTCAGAAACAGTTGTCAAAGCTGAAGAAATGGAGGAAGAGAGTAGTGGGGTGCCTCAGCCATTGGACTGCTTACAAGGGACTCCAATTCCGCCATTTTTGTCCAAGACTTTCGATCTTGTAGATGATCGGAGTTTGGACCCGATAATTTCGTGGGGTGCAAAAGGAGCGAGCTTTGTGGTTTGGGACCCTGTTGAATTCTCTAGGATTGTGCTCCCTCGCAATTTCAAGCACAACAATTTCTCAAGTTTTGTTCGTCAACTCAATACTTACGTGGGTATTGCAGTGTCATAACAACCTTAATCGGGTCATTGTGCTCTTTCTTTGATGTATATTTGTTCCGATTTTGTGTATTGTTTTGGGATTTTGTCTGACTTTTGTGGGTTTTGCTGACAATGTTTTCTTTGTGATTGGATTAGACACTGATCAATCATTAAAATTTTGTACTATAATAGTGTTTATGGATGATGTATATATTTCTCAGGTTTTGAATAGGCGCGTGGTGTATCGTTGTGTTAGTTTTATAGCGTTGGTTTAAGACTATGTAGTTTGGATGGTTTAGCTTATGTAATTGGGGCACTGTTCATGTAAAGTGGTGTTCATTTGGAATTGTTGTAATGGGGTTTACCTCTAGTGAAGTAAATACATTATTGGAAGTAATCAAGTTTATTAGGTGTATTTCTTCTTCGTGAAACTGGTATAGAAGATTTTTAAGCAAATGATTAAGGGATCTGCATTCTGCTGATATTCATACTGCAAGGAAAGACATCCTTCCCCTCTGAGTCTGAAATGGAGCGGGGAGTTGCATCTTTCACAGGTAGAATTTCAGGTTTCAGTAGAGCAAATAATATAACAGTGAGCTGCTTGTTATATATAACGGCATTCTGTATGTTACAGAATCCTGTTTTGTGTTTTACAGAAGATTTTAAAGTTACAACTCAATTCTTTCTGTGCATTAAATCAAATGGTTTCAGATTATCTCTCATGATCCACATCTTTGTGACTAATGTGCAGTACAATAAACTTCAGCTTCTTCCCAATTCATTCTTGAATCACTTTCATCATGTATTCAGGGTTTTCGCAAGGTCAACACTGATAGATGGGAGTTTGCAAATGAAGCTTTCAGACGAGGTGAGAAACATCTGTTAAGAAACATACACAGGCGCAAGTCACCACATTCGCAGCAGATTGGAATCTACACTGGGTCCTCCACTGAATCTGGAAGGGCTGGACTAGAAAGTGAAGTTGATGAATTGATGAAAGATATGAGTGTGATGATGAATGGCGTAGTAGAATTGCAACAACAGCAGTGCGGAACAGTTCATTTCATGGAAACTGTTAATCAAAGGCTTCAGGAAACAGAGCAAAAGCAGAAACAAATGATTTCTTTTCTGGGGAAGTTGTTTAAGAATCCTACATTCTTAGGTCGACTTAAGGAGAAAAGGCAACAGGGAGAAATTGCTTCATCTAGAGAGACAAGGAAATTTCTTAGGCATCAACAAAGTGAGCCAGATCAATCTGAGTCATCTATTGTGGAGTACAAATCTGACGGGAGAAACCTAACATTATCTTCTGCAGCCCCAGCTACAAGTCCAATTCCTGTTGAACGACCTGATTACACTTTACACGGTATGGTAGAAATGGGTCTAGGAATAGAAGATGTGCCATTTCAAACAGAGAATGCTGTGTCAGATGATTTCGCCATGTCAGATGAATTAATGCTATCACAACCATTAGGTAAAATCACAGAACATGCTGTTGAAGGGGTGTGTAGTTCTAGAAGGGATGATACTTACAAGGGAAAGAGTCTGATGACCCCAAAACAGGATACTACTCCTGAATATTTTGTCTCTTTCCCTGAGGATTTAACACTGAGAAAGAATTTTTTGGAATACTCATCGCCTGGGATGGAAGGTATGGTTAAACAAGACAATGAATGGACTACTGGATTCGAGAGTCATGCTGGTTTGCCTAGTTCTAGCAGTGAGTTATGGGATAATATTATCAATTATAGTTCGCCAGAGTTGGGGCCAACAGGCAGCTTCTCAGATATGTGGGATCTAGGTTCTGTACAACCAGCAGGTGGTTCGAGCTTTGATAGGCAGCCAGCTGAGGGAAAACCTGTCGATGAGACGGGGAGTCACTCTACCCAGCTGAAAGATTGATAGATTACAAAACTTAGATCCATAGGGCTTCATCTGCATTAGCTCTTGTTGCCCTTGTGGAATTTAGCTATTTTTTGGCCGATAGGGTCTATTGACTGAATTTTATTATGAATATCAACTAATTGATTACTAGATTTTATTTGTTATGCCTGCCCTTGTGGAATTTAGCTATTTTTTGGCCGATATGGTCTATTGGCTGAATTTTATTATGAATATCAACTAATTGATTACTAGATTTTATTTGTTATGCCAAACATGTTTGTCATTTATAATGTCCAATTACCTTCATTTATTTGCTAATTCTTTTATCTCCATATTCTTTCCTCGAGTTTAATTACACCATTCTATGCTAAATAACAATTCGTCTTTATTATACATGTTGGTTGTAGGTACTAATTGGTACCTAAGTTGTGAACCTTGCAGGTGTAACTAGTGAGAGGATTCACAGCTGGTGGGCTAGTCAGAGGAGGCATTCTAATTATCCTTCTCCTGTAAATTTTATGGTTGGATACAAGAGGATGTTTACGCCATCTCTAAGATGCAAGAGTAGTAGTCGCAGCAAGCACTGCATCCCTGGAAAATAGGATGGACTACCTTCTTTGAGAGAAAGCAGAAGGAGAAGCAATACCTGCTTCTTTGTTTTTTGTGCAAAGACAATAGGTAGGTTCTATGTATAATGTTGTAGATGGTTTTTAAGTAGTAGTAGTTTTTGTCTGCGGGAAAGGAGCCAATCCATCTTTAACTATTAACTGATAGAATGAAGCTGGCGCGTTAGGCTCCAAAAACTTTTATCTGGGTCTGTGGGATAAAATTTCATCTTTTTAGTCTGATAGTTAACATGCATATGATATTCCTCAACTAATGTCTGCTGCAAGTGCAACCCCTGATGCTCCATTATCATTTTGAAAGGAATCTTGAGCATAATTTAAATGTTGGAGCCTTTTGCTATATATGATTCCACTTTATTTCTTAACGTATGAATTTGGTTTGTGCTTACTATAGGAATATGTTAACAACAAAGTGGATGTTATGTTTTTATGCTTACTCCAATCATTTTTAACCACAGCCGCACTCCCTTCTTAGGAACTACTTTAATTAGGCTCACCCATTCACTATTAAACATAAGATAGGGAATTTATTCCAGTATTAAATAGGTTGACCACCGCTTTCTTAACAACTTATTTCATGTTAGGATCAGTCTTTTTTGGTACTTTATAGGGATGTAATCTAAGGACTTCCAACTATTTTTCAATTTCAACTTTACTTAGACCTGCGTTTACAGTAACAACTCACAAGATAAGTAGAATTGGATCCAAGAAATTTATATACGAGTGGATGGAAAATGTTTTAAGTTCTACCTGTAGAGCTTTCTCCACTCTCATTGATTTGGGAGCTTTCATTTACCAAACACTTTTTAAATAGATCATTTGAATTATGCTTAGTGAGCTTCTACATCACCTACTGATCATTCAAGTCAATCGTACAATAAGAATCTCTAAAAGAAGAATATTTAATAGCAGTAGGCAAATTAAACTCTACTCCCTCATCACCAACACTCAAATAAAGCTTTCTATTATTCACATCAATAACAACTCTGACTATAGCTAGGAAAGGCCATTCAAGAATGATAGAGAGTTTTGAATTATATAGCATACACACCTCGATAAAAGATATTGTTTTATAATCTTTAAGCTTCCTTTTTATTAGACAATGTCTCCCTCAAAGACTTTGCATAAGAGGGCATTTGTTTCCAAGTGTATGTGAAGGTAACATCAATGTTTATCAAGACACTTATATGATCAACTCTCTGAGTCTAAGCATCAACTTTAGTAGCAAGAAGACTTAAAACATCAATATCATACTTACATTGAGTCTTTTTTGGGACTTCTGTTTCACCTAGCCATTGTTAATGATTTTGAATCATGTTCTTAATCAAGTTGTTCACTTTGTCGACTAGTATTATTCATGATAGCACCACCAGTAGCAACATCCACTAAAATCTTGGTATTGAAGGTCATTCCACTGAAAAATGATCACCTCTCAAGCCTTTGACGGGAGCATGACTTAATAGGTCTTGGTACCTCTCCAGGGATGGAGCTATGTGGGGCCCATGGTGCACTGCCTCCCAACATTTAAAAAATTAAATATTTTTATTTTTAATATATATATATATATGTATGTATATGTGGACGGAGTTATTTGAAATTCATTGGTACATTGGGCTCTTCAACATTTAAAAAAATTAAATATTTGAGCCATTCTATTTTAAATTTCTGGCTTTGTTACTGTACCTCTCCCAAGCTTTCATAAAGTGATTCACCTTTCTTTTGATTAAAAATTGTGGTTTGATTTCTAATCAAAGTAGTCTAAAAACAGTTTGGGATATTTGATCCTAAGTGGTAATATATCCTACTAACAAAGTTTACAACCAACTTGCCTTATCTCTTAATAAAAAAGGGAATAACCTTAACTTGATGGCATCTAGTGAAAAATCATTAAACTTTAGGGTATAATGGTAATCTAGAAATATTGAAATATGTAAATTGATATCTTCGATAGGAAGATCACCAAACTGATTTTATTATACCACAAAGAGAAGAGAAGGTTTCAACTTAAAGGAGGGTCTCAACTATAGAAAGACACCTTTAAGCCATTCATATTCAGACTAATTTTCGCTCGAATCGAATAGGTTCCTTGCAAAAGACAAAGCTCTGTCCAACTTAAAATTGTTATCTTCAATGTTGGGCGTTACACTACTTAAATAAGCAAAACAACAATTTATATAAATATATATATAGCGTGTAAATCTGGATTATTAAAGATAACTTTAAACAAGCCTAATTTCTGAAAACAGGCTATAGTATAGTATAGTTACGATTAAAAAACAAAAAATATACTCCCATTAAAAGAGAAGGTCGTAAAGTAGAACAGCCCATCAATCCAAGGTCCTAAAACCCACCATCTACCATAAGCCCCTGAAAACCTAAAACCTAAAACCCTGAACTTCCCTTTCCTTTCACAGCCAAGTTCTTGGCTTCTCTCTGCAGACCGATTTCTGTTCCGCCTATTGGTAATATGTTGAAGGTTAAAACTCCCAAGAAGGGAAGAGTTAAGCGTGAGCTCGAAAAGCGTGCTCCTAAACTCGTAAGTCTTAATAACCCTTTCATCTTTTCTTTGTTATTGTATTCAATTTATCTGTTTGTATTCCTGGAAAGTTGTGTTTTTTTATGGTAGAAACTTAATGGGTTTTGGGCTTTATTGTATTTTGTAGGTTGAGACTGGGAAGAAGACGCTGATACTTCAAGGTACAAAGACGAGCAACGTGTTGAATTCGGTGTTGACTGATATTTACCATCTTAAGAGGCAGAGTGCTTTGAGATTCACGCGCAAAAACGACAATATAAGGCCATTTGAGAGCGGAGGCGAGACTTCCTTGGAGTTCTTTTCTCAGAAAACTGATTGCAGCATCTTCGTGGTGAGTCTAACTAAGTGATGCCGTATTTTGGGCACGTTTTTTAGTGTTCAGTAATATCTTCATGTGATATTTGTTGGAATACTATTATGAAGAAATGCGCCTTATAAGATTTTTTATATGATTTTTGCCAGTTTGGCGGAGGGGCTTAATGTTCCTTTCCCAGTTTATGCTATCGTATATATTTGTTTAATTTAATTTCATTAGCTATTCTGAAGTTTTAGATTGATTTAAGAAGTTGTTCAACAATAGGTTTCTCATGATTTAGAACTAGGTTGTAAAAGAAGATATTGGAATGTTCCACTTGTTCCAGTTCATTTTTGTTTAACTTGGTTGCTGTTCTGATCAGGATAAGGGATGTTCTGCTGTTTAGTGGAATGGTTATGCTTGTTAAGATGTGATTTTGGATTTAAGTTACTGCCTTATTTGCTTGTTTTAGATTTCTTATTTAAGTTGGCAAGGCAGTAACTTCCATAGTATAACACATGGTATCACGTGAAAATTTTTCTCAACTAACTGTATGACTTTCCTCTGCAGTATGGTTCGACCTCAAAGAAGCGCCCTGATAATCTTGTCATAGGAAGAACATACGATCATCACATATATGATCTTGTAGAAGTTGGGGTAGAAAATTTCAAGCCCATTGGGTCTTTTAAATATGATAAGAAACTAAGTCCACAGCCTGGCTCCAAGGCTTTCATTACTTTTATTGGAGAAGGATTTGAGATTGTTGACGAATTGAAACATCTGAAGGAGGTTTTGCTTGATCTGTTACGTGGAGAGGTGTTTCTCTATGGCCATTTTGACTTTCCTGTTTGTATTTATCAAGATTGCAAAAATAATCACTTATATGTTATATGCAGGTTGTTGAAAATTTGAATCTTACTGGGATAGATCGTGCTTACATATGTACAGCTGTATCTACCAATCGGGTGCTCTTCACTCACTGTGCTTTGCGCCTGAAAAAGTCCGGTACAATAGTCCCGAAGATGGAACTTGTGGAAGTGGGTCCTTCCATGGATCTAGTGATGCGTCGTCACCGACTTCCTAATGAGAGCTTAAGGAAAGAAGCCATGAAAACAGCTAAAGATCAACCTAAGAAGAAGGTAAGCTAGACTGGTGAAGTTGCTTATTTTTATCAGTGTATGAAATGGCATGTAAAATATGTTGTCTTCTTTCAGATTAAAAATGTTAGAGATGATGCCATAGAAGGAACCAAAGGGAGGATATATATTCCAGATCAGAAGGTGAGAAATTAGTTACTCATGCTGTGGCTTACCTGCTTCTTTTCATCCCTGAATCTCACTGTTGTGACAGGCAGCATCTTTAAGTCGTATTGATATAACTAATTTTGGTTCTAGATTGGAAATGTGGCACTGCCAAACAAAACAAAAGGATTGAAAAGAGAACGACGAGAAGCCAAAATGAAGCCTGAAAAAAGCGAACGTCCACCGAAAAAGCAGAAGGAAACTTCTGCATAGTTATACTTGGGCCGCTTCTGTATCAAATTTGTTTTTCCTTTCTTTTGGAACTCTTATATTGTTACTTTGGTTTCATCTAAAGCCATTAGTCTCACCAGAAACATGACATTTTATTGCTGAACGGCATCAGTCACTTGACATTCATGGTTGAGAAATTTTGTCAATGTAATGATTGTCTCGAAAGGGGTTGCCTTGTCTAATTGGCAGGAGGTGACTCTCATCTCTCGCGCTTGGGTTCCTAATGTAGAGTCACTTGAATGGAACTTAAAACATGATGATAATCATAAGTCTTCTAAAGTCAAATGTAGTATTGCTTAAAATTAAATAGTTTTAAGATTTATTTTTAAATATGATCATAAAATTAGTAAAAAAAATTGATTATTTTTCTGTAACTTATGTTTGGAATTTAGTTTAAATTGTAATGTTTCTTGTCCTATTATTATTAAAAGAATGATGCTTTAATTTTTTATAATATTCGGTGAATATTACAAATAATATACAAAAATTTGTAAGGCTTTTTAAAAAATTAAGCAAGTTATATAGACTACAAGAGACTAGAATTTTATATTGTACTTTTGGATAGTTAAATTCGTTTAGTTCAGGCAAATCAAATAGTGTAAAAGGTTTATGTAATTAAGTACAATACTATACCGATACTAATTAATACCAAATATCCTTACCGGTAATTATTTAAATTATTATAATATATATATATATTGGTTTCCCACGAGGTATCTTAGTAGTAGGGGTGTTCATGGTACGGTAACCTGACCCGTTCATAAATAACCTAAACCTGAACCTAAATGTCAGATTC
>JANKOD010000005.1:30757611-30768236 GCA_026284645.1 Erythroxylum acuminatum | reverse complement strand
AGATCCTGAATTTATACCTCCAGATATATTTCAAGATATTGAAGTTAACTCTACGCAAGAAGGCGTTGAAGAACAGAAAACTCGAGAGATGACAATTATTCATGATAATATTGCTTCTAATTTAATGACAGTTAGACGTCGTTCTTAAATTATCAGAAACCTTTGCTTTAAATGATGATATTCATTTCTTTTGCTTTATTTGAAATTTATTGTTGAACGTCATTTGGATTCTTTTATTTTATGTTTGGATATATCATTATTATTATTATTATTATTATATATTCTACGCTTTTCATTATAGTTATAAACTTAATTTTTATAGAATTAAATATCTAAATACTAAAATATATAATATTCATATACTTATAATTTTTTTAAAAGTTATTTTCTAATAATTTTTTTTACACATAAACAGATACTAATAATTTTTTTAAAAGTTATTTTCTAATAATTTTTTTTACACATAAACAGTAATACTAAATAAATAATTTTATCAAACATCTTTAATAAACAGATAATGTTATCCTCTGATCAAATCAATTGATATAATCAGCTATCAACTAACAGTTAAATACATTAAATTGATTGCCAAGGAGACCGTAACCGACGAACTAGCCATTGCCAAACAGGACCTTAAACGACGAACTAGCCAGCTTCTGCTCTCTACAATCTACATCCCTATATCTTAATCTCCAGTCTCGTCTGTCACTCCCCTTGTCTACTCCCGCAAACTTTTGTCAATTTTCCATTTCATATTATCTTTTTTCTGTAATTCCAATCTCTAGGCCTTCTTTTTGTAACTCTTTCCTGTTTATTTATCCTCATCATTAGTTTAGATTTTCAGTCCGTGTCTGATGAAGTGCTGATGATTCGCTTGTACTATCAACGATTGCATATGAGGAAAACGATTTAGGGTTAGGGTTTTGCTTACAATTCTTTAATATTGTCCTGGTAATGGAAATGGAGAGTGCGCGTAGATCTTTCGACAGATCGCGAGAACCAGGTCTCAAGAAACCCCGTTTCGCCGGTGACCAACCAAACCCTAACGGTCGTCCATTCGCTCCCAGACCGTCGCTTCCTCCGCAGCCTAGGTATGGCGTTGCGTCCACTGATAGAGACTCCGAGAGCAACGATTTCAGCCGCGGAAGCGCTGCTGCGTACCATCCACAGCCGACGCCGTACCAGGAGCTGGTGAGCCAGTACAAGACGGCGTTGGCAGAGCTGACGTTTAATTCGAAGCCTATAATCACGAATTTGACTATAATCGCCGGCGAGAATCAGCATGCCGCTAAAGCAATTGCTGCTACTGTCTGCGCTAATATTCTTGAGGTGAACTCAGTCTTAGATTTCTATTGTTCGTTTTGGCTCCGAACTTTGTGATATTACAATTTTTAAGTTTGTAAATAGTAGATGTTTAGACTGTAACTTCAACTCAATGAAAAAAATTTTGTGATCAAGCATCACATGCTTGTATCTGCGGTTTTGTTTGTTTATTTGAGTTCTTTTTTTTGAAGAGATCAATTTCATTGAATTGTCCATGAATATCGCCCAAACTTGGGGCATTGTTTCTGATTCCCTGAAGTCTTACAATTAAAGAGAGATGATACCAACTAAAAAGGGCCTTTCACCTAGCAATTCACTTTTTATGGAGCCAAATCAATTTATTGTTTCGTTGTTTCTTAGCTGGTCCTTGTAATTGTGCGGCTGTTTCTGTAAATCCAGCATGTGATTGAAGCTGCCAATTCGATTTTAATAGATGCTTATAATCTCCAAATTGTAATTTTATCGGACCAAAAAAAAAAGATGAGTGAAGCTTTCGTCTCTCTTTTGCCTTGTTTTGGTTGAGGGTGGTGGAATTCAGGACATGTTATCTCAAAGCTAATACAAAGGCAAGTTCTGGTCTGAGAGTTATCAATTGAACGTATTGCATCCTGCTGTTTCACAACCTAATTGAAGATGCATCAAGTTCTACAATTCAGCTGAAGGAATGTGATCTTCGTAAATGGTTGGAAGTTTGTCTGTTCTGAAAATTCTAGTTTAATTTGAAGGTTGTTTCTTGAAGTACTATGGACGGTTTCAGATCTATGGTCATGATACTGATGGCAGTTGATGTGACGCCTTCTCTTGTTGTCATCTTTTAATACTAAGTTTAAAGAGGTGCTCAAATTGTTTCAGGTTGCTCCTAAACTTTTAGAAGAAAGGAAAAATGATATGATTTTAAATGCAGCTGTGTTGTTCTTAGTTTGGTATCGTGTGCAAATATGATTCTTGTTCATTTTTCTGTTATGGTTCTCCCTCGGAGGCTAAACTTTATGCTATTGAGGTTATTTAATCATGAACCAACTTGCAGGTACCCAGTGATCAAAAGCTGCCATCACTTTATCTTCTAGACAGCATTGTAAAGAATATTGGGAGGGATTACATAAAATACTTTGCTGCCAGACTGCCCGAGGTAAGATTTTTAATTCCTGTAATGGAATCTATTTACTTGAGATGCTTTTAGGATATCCTACACTAGAGTGTGCTGTGTTATACAGTTCCTGTAGTGTCATTACTTGACAACCTTTTTCACTAGGATTGCTAATGCCCTAAATTTTGGAACCTTTGTTGGATGAATCAACAATCTTAGGTAACTCTTTGCAGATCAAATTGCTGCAATGTCTGTATTGTTGTTTCACTTGTTATTACTTGGTAATAGTCAAATATCGTTTCTATATTAGGTATTTTGCAAGGCATATAGGCACATTGATCCCTCTGTTCATTCAAGTATGGAGCATCTTTTTGGAACATGGAAAGGAGTCTTCCCTCCTCAGACGCTTGAGATCATTGAGAGGGAACTTGGCTTTGCTTCTGTTGCTAATGGATCATCATCAACATTGACTACATCTAGGCCAGATTCTCATTCACAACGCCCTCCACATAGCATTCATGTAAACCCCAAGTATTTGGAAAGGCAACGTCTTCAGCAGTCTAGCAGTGTAAGTGGTTAGTCAAGGAAAATTGGAATTAATTATCAACTCACCATAACTGTTTAGTAAAAACAAGAATTTATTTTGATTGAACTTCTGAGTTTGGTTCGTCTGCTCTGGTATATGACCATGTCTTGAAGTGCCTTTAGCAATACAAGCTTAAATATATTGCCGAAGCTATACTGAGCTATCTACCAAAATCTATATTTTCCAACTCTCGATTAAAATTGCTGTTGTCCTGTTTTGTTTGCTAAGTTTGGTGTGCCATACATACCCTGTTTTAGTCTTAGAAGCTTAGCTGATGTATAAATTGGCACAGACATATGTATGTCGACTGCATGTTTCATTGAAATACGTCACCTCAGAATTTTTTTATTTTTGCAAGGACATTACAAACTTCTATAGTCTTTGATTAGATGAGATAGTATAGGGCTACTATAAAATTGATTCTATTTCTCTGTTGACATGGTTCTATCTCAAGGCAAAGGGAAAACCTGATTCCATGAATCTACATATAACCAATTTGAGTGGAGATGTGGAAAGATCGGAAAGATCAGCTAGTATTGGTTCTGGACGTTCATGGGGGGGTGGTACTATCAAAACTCACGTAAGTAAATGATTGATTCGGTGCTTATTTTGAAAATCAATGCATTCCTGGCCTTATACTATAGTCATGTCTTTCAGAATGCCCAACGATCCCATAAAGAAGTCATGGGTGATCCTTTTCTTGAGAAGAAAATCAGTTCAGCATGTGGAGACTATGAATCTGGTTCTGATGTTCAAAGAAGCTCAAGCATGGGAGGTGCAAGAATTGGGAAGGTTCTTGAGCAAGGACATGATAAACCTTGGTATGATACTGGCAGCAGTATTCCAGGGGCAATATCTGGCCAAAGAAATGGTTTGAATCTGAAGCAAGGGCTTCCAAAATTGTCAGCAACCAAGGCTCCTAATTTGCATCTTGAGCCTCCTCAAAGCATTAGCAGCAGTGGAATGTCCCCTAGCTGGAAGAACTCAGAAGAAGAAGAGTTTATGTGGGAAATGCACTCTAGAGTGTCAGATAATGATATAGGCAATTTCTCTAGTAACTCCAGAAAAGGGTGGACTCCTGTTGATACTGAGAAATCGGTAAAATTCTGTAGACTATTGGGAAAAAAAAAACTTTTTTCTTTTTAAATTTTTTGAAAGAGGGAAAACAAATGAGTAAATGCGTATTGAACTTTAAACTAGAGTTTTAAATTCCTATATCTGCAGTTTGATGATCTAACATGAGAGTAAATAATTTTGAAGTGGGGAATTCATTTTAGTACTTGTGGATTTCTTTTGCAATAGAGATAACGGGTGAATTTAGATTGAGGCTCAATGTCATTGTCTGCATGCCTCATTAAAGTTGTTTCTCTTTGTAATTTTCATGTGCAGGACTTTGAAAATCACCTCCGAAGACCACAAAGTGTGCATGAATTTGGTTTAAGATTTGATAGAGAAAATTCTTCGGAGTCATTATCCTCTGAACAGAAAGAGCAATCTGGTCTCAGACACCATCTGTCCTCTCCTTGGCGATTGCAGGATTCACATTCAGGAGATGGACATTTGCATTCTGGAGGTCTTATTGCTGGTCATTCAGATGGTCATTCAGCCAGTCCTGGTGTGCTGGCTGTGAATGCAGATTCATTGACCAAGATGGCAGTAAGACCTCGTACCACCAGTTCACCTCAAATTGCAAACTCAGAATTTGGATTTTCAGCACATGGATTATCAGGATCCTCTGGAATCGTACCACAACATAGCTTACCTTCTCTTGGAGTGTCACCATCACTATCTGCAGAGTCCCTCACGCACCAACGTCCACCCTCTCCCTTGTTTCCAGCACGGCACGTGCATCAAGAGTTGCCAAATCCATCTGACAGAGGTTATGTACAATCTTCTCATCAGATTAAGAAACCACATTTGCAGCCTGTCTCTAATAACGAAACTTTATCAACATCAGGAAGTGATGCATCTGACCATTCAAATTCACCCACTGTAGAAACATCTGGACAATCAAGCACTAGTAGCTTGTTGGCTGCTGTTATGAAAACTGGAATTCTTTCTAATATTGCCTCTGGTGGTCTTCCTGCAAAAAATATCCAGGATGTTAAGCAAGTTCCACCTAAATCAAGTATTCAGCTTCCTATTCCTAGCATAACTAGTGTGCGAAAAAACTCAAAATCCGAGGATTCCTCTATACATTTGTCTGCTCCATTGAGGCACGATAGTCCATTGACTAACCCCAGTGTTTCTCCCAGGAAAGAGGAGCAGCTTCCACTGCCTCCTGGTCCTACATCAACACAAGATTCAGATGTTCTGGATAAGGGTGCAAACCCTCTTTCCAATCTCTTGAGTTCATTAGTTGCCAAAGGTTTGATATCTGCATCCAAGTCCAACACATCATCGCCTTCACATACTCAATCACAAAACAAGAATCAGAATCAGAACCAGAACATACGTACTACTACACCTAAGTCTACTTCAATTCCTTCTCTTCCAGACACCACTTCTATATCTTTGTCCACTGAAGAAGGATTTTCTACTCCTCATCCAGCTTCTAAAGGATCTACTGCCTCCCTGCAGTCTAGCACAGTGGAAGTGGAAAATCTCATTGGGTTGGAGTTTAAGTCGGATGTTATCCGAGAACTACATCCACCTGTAATTAGTTCCCTCTTTGATGACATTCAACATCAATGTGTTGTATGTGGCCTTCAGCTTAAACTTAAAAAGCAGCTTGATAGACACATGGAGTGGCATACCCTAAGGAGAGTAGATTTGGATTGTACAAACATGTTGAGTAGGAGATGGTATGCAGCTGCAGGAGATTGGGCCACAGGGACTACGGAACCTCCGTTTTTGGTGGAATCTCCTGCTCTTTTAAATGGGCTTGGAGAGTTGATTGCTGAAGATGAACCAATGGTTCCTGCTGACGAAGATCAATGTTTATGTATTTTGTGTGGTGAGCTGTTCGAAGATTATTATAGTCAAGAAAGGAATAAATGGATGTTCAAAGGAACAACTTACTTGACACTCCCTTTGGGGGATGGTAACTTGGATACTAACAAGAGCTCCAAGGGTTCCATTGTGCATGTGAATTGTGCATCACAAAGTTCAGTTTCTGACTCAGGAATGGAAAACCTCATTAAAATTGTAAGTTTCCTTATGTTATTATTGATTCTAAATATTTGATAGCTGCTATGTCTTAGTTCTGCATCAGTTGAAGGATCAAATCCATTGTTTCATATTTTCATCCTTCCAAACAACATGCTTAGCCTTTTGCTTTACCTGATTAGTTTGACAATTTTTTCTTTGTTTCTTCGCATCTTCTGCTGCTGTTTTTATTTTGCTAGTGGCTGTTGGAATAGTTTCATTTGTGATTTGGTTTTGGACATGGATTGTGATGTGCTTATATATACATGGGGCCGCATATCTGGTGCATAATTTCGCTGATGCTGCACTATTGTTCTAGTTACTATATTACTCAAGTGGAAATTGCATCTATAACTAATTTGATTTGTTGCTTCATAAATCGTTGTCACCAAAATTTTCATACTTTCAGATTTGATGCAAAGTTTTTGTCTTGTTAATGTGGAGTTCCTCATGTAGAATGATGTTGATGTGTTAGTTTCATAGCTGGAATTGATTCAACATATATATAGCTTCCAATGATCATGCGACTACTGAGGTTATCTTGCATTTCTGGTATCTGAAGTTATTTTGCGCTTTTGTTGAAGTCGTTTTCTTTTCAATTTTCTGGATAGGAAAAGGGTGCATGACGCTTGAAGATCAAAAGACACATATTGAAGATCAACAGCTATAAGACCAAGGGATGGGGGGTCTGAGTTTTCTTTTGGAGCACAGTTTTGTGAGTGATCCTGTCATGCTTTTGATGTTCTTCATCAACATGATGACAATAGTATCTTGTAGTTTCCTAATACCTTCTACCATACTCCAAAAATTTTTATGCCAATAGAGATATATTGAATACCTGACAGTTTACGTCTTAACTTTCTGCACTTGGATGTTTGGTATATGCTATCTTTTGGTGTGATGTTCTGTATTTTCTGTAGCGGCTCTTCTGCAAGGCCACCATGTAATTTCAACACAACAAGAAAGGGAATGCAACCCACTTTTATGTAAGCTTCACAATGTGGTGATGTTTTTGCGTAATGAGAATAAGATTGAGGCTGGATGTGCCTTTCAATATCCTTTATGGATTTTATCCTGTGGTCTGTTTCTTTTTTGGGTAACTTACCGTAATGCTAGTGCAGCGCACTCAAATTATATCATTAACTATAACATAGTGGACTATAATTTGCTTCCCCTGATTGTGAGAACAATTAATTATGGGTGGATATATGGATTTGTTTGACTTCTTGGGCCGCTTTGGCTACCTATAAGTCGAGGCTATTTTAGCAGCTCATACGCACAATTCTTGCAGTGATCATCAGTGGTCCACAACCCGTATTGAAGACAAGTGTCCTGTAGGAACAGTGGATTAAACATGTCGGAAATTTTTCTGTAATGGTTTCGAAATTCTGAATCCTGCTATTTTACGCAAGAGATAAGATGAACCCAAAGAGGACCAAATAACAACCTCAAATAAAAAAGGGATTAGTTGGGTTAATTACAAGGAGATGCCAACGATCCCTGCCGCTGTCTTAATTTAGGTTCTGAAGCACATGGCTGGAAGCAAGCAACGTCTTGAGTCAATTTGGGGCATTGCTTGCATCCATATTTCCTTTAAAAATTGAAGATAATTTGCCCTTGGAAATCGGACTAAATGCCCCTTAACAAAGATAGCAATCAATTGCCCTTCTCTGCTTACACTTGCCGACCGACGCAGGCTGACAGAATTAATTGACCTTCACAAGTAAACAAATTGCTAGTGAAACGATTCACCGACTCTGTATGCCAGTCATATTTAAACTGCTTTATTCTTTTCCTTTGCTTCTCTCGACAGTTCCAAGACGTGCATGCTTACTTGTTGGCATCCTATTATGCAACAATTTCATGAGTTCCGCTTTTTATACTGTTACTGAGCTTGCAACCTTTGCAGGAAAAGGGAACAACGATGAGTTACACCAACAATCTATGTACACATAATTTGATATACAGTTCCATTCCACTTTCTTCAACCCAACTTTTCTATAATACAAGTTAAAAGCACATCAATTTTATTCCAAGCTTTGGTAGTGACCATTAACTGTTTCAAGGATTATGGCGTTCGGTGTAAACGTAATCCAAGTGGGCCTCCGCCATCATTCTTCCTCGCAGGCATTCTTCGTCTCTCTCATTGCAGTACTCCACAGCACCCATGTTAAGCTGCAAATTTGGTTCAAAAAGGCATAAAAAAAGAAAAGGAAGAAGAACAGAACATAATTATAAGTTTATAAGCCAACAATCTCACATGATGTGTCCAAACAATCATAAATATAAAATTCCAATCTTAGTTACTAAAACCTTATTAGTTTCTTCATGAGCGTCTGTGACTGAAACCGTTGGAGCAGTTTCATCAAGCTTCGCCTCGTTTTCACCTGTAGGATGGTGCAACCAATTATAAAGTTCCAACCTTGATCTTGCATTGATTTTGAAGTACATAATAGCTTTGCGGGTGACAATAAAAAATAATAATAATTGCTATTACCTTGTCTAGGTACTAGAAGACGAGCAGAAGCAGAGGAAACAAGTAGACAGAGAAGGCAAAGGCAAAGGCAAAGGAGGGTGAGAAGCAACCCAGGTGGTCTTTTCATTGTTATCAGTTCTTTTCTTATTTTTCCAATTCAAGAGAGAGATTTAGTTGAATGGGAGAACTAGAAGAGAAATGGTTGTGCTAGCTTACTGGTATGCGTAAATAAAGCAGAAGAGAAAGGGTAGGGTTACTTGCTGCCATTAGGTCACTTGTAGTAGGGCCTAAGATAAGAAAGTAGCTGGTGGGTCCAGTCCAATTCTACTCTCTTCTTTATCATATTATTTTTAATGGTGGATAAGAAGAGATCATGAAACTGAAATCAATCCAAAGAGAATTTGTTTGTCACTGTCAATGGTAGTCCATTATGACTCCACATAAATAAACTACTTCTGTGCTCTAAAATGGTGGGGAAGTAGTATAGTAACCCAAGCACAACAACCAAGTCAACCTTGTGGACTGCTGCTACCGACAGCTGTTGCTCATCTTTCCTTTCCTTGATCTCTTCAATCGTCAGTCCTGTTCTATCAACGACTTTCATGTTATAGGACTTATGAGAGAATCAACCCCAAAAGTTAGCTTGAAGGGTAGGAGAGCTCATAAGTCTATAAACTCCACATCAGCTTCATTTATTACCGATGTGGGACAATTTTTATCATAACATTCGCCCCCCCATAAGGACCAATGACCTCATTGGTCACGGCCATGTTGGTCACGGCCACGTTGGTCACGGCTGGCACACACACACACATCCAGGCCACCACTCCGCGGGCCACCACTCCAAGACCGCGCTCTGATACCAATTGTTACAGGTCTTATGAGAGAGCCCACCCCAAAAGCTAGCTTGAAGGGTGGGAGAGTTCACAAGCCTATAAACCCCACATCAGCTTCATTTATTACCGATGTGGGACAATTTTTATCATAACATTCGGAAATGTTACGAAAAAATATGATCGATTGCTATTATACAGCTGTAACTAGTATAAATATACTTGTAACGGTTTCTCTCAGATATGAATGTAGCCAATGTTTGTGTGTATGTGTCTCTCTCTCTCTCTCTCTCTCTTTCTCTCTGCGATTCTCTCTGTTTTCTAGACTCTTCTCTTCTCTTCTTCTCCTTCTCTTCTGTTCTTCATTTTATTTCATAACATTTGGTATCAGAGCTCTCGAATCTGGGAGTCGCCATGACTGAAGGTACAATGAATGCTGAGTTACGCAAGATGGAGGAAAATTTGAAAGGTTGGATGGAAAGAAGGTTAGCAGAAATGCTCTTAGAAATGAATAACAGATCAGAAAAGGCGGAGAAGGAAATGTCCGAGTTGAGGAAAATGATGATGCAAACGCTACAGAAAATAGGAGGAGATGCTAAACCAGTAGATCCGGCGTCTCACAGTCGCTCGGACAGGTTGACGGAAGGTGAGATGAGTAAAGCCAGTGGGCTCTCTGAACCATATAAACATATTGAAAAAGAGATTAGCTCGTTGCAGATAGATTCAGTAGAAATTGCTAATGGGTTGTCCAAATCAGAAGAAAACTCCAGGTCCGAAGAAGTTGACAGGTGGGACAACACTGTTTTGAACTATCAGAAACAGTGTGTTGATTCAAAAGTGGAGAAATCTACAGAAGTATCTGCTCCACAAGTGATTGGCGCTTTAGAGGTGATGAAAGATCAAACGAAGCGACATTTGAATGTAGTATTTAGTAGTCATGGTGATGTTGAGAAATCGACCACCGGAGGGCATATACTTTTCCTTAGTGTTCAAGTTGATGAAAAGAAGTTCCCATGGTTGTTTATTTTTTGTCCATTCTGTAAACCTCCATAACCTTGAGGACAAGGTTTTCTAAAGGAGGAAGAAATGTTACGATAAAAATAATGTTAGCTGTACACAGCTGGAAGGGAGTATAAGAATAGAAATTGTAACCGTCTGGGGGGATATGAATTT
>JANKOD010000005.1:30713228-30724032 GCA_026284645.1 Erythroxylum acuminatum | reverse complement strand
AAGTGACAAGCCCATATTACTTTTAATGAGCCTTTACCACTTCTAACACATTTAATTGCATTAACTCATGCCACCTAATTCATTAATGCTACCTTACTAATTAATGTCAACTTAATTTAATCTATCAAGGCTCCAATTTCCTCTAATCATGTGTAAATAAATAAAAAAAATTTCAGGGGCTAACATATACAAAACTTCCAAACTTCAATACTTTGGTGAAAATATCAATCACTTAACAATCACTTTTCACATAAGAAAGATCAACCTCTTTGTTCTTAATGTACTCTCTTATGAAATGAAACTTTGTATTTATATGCTTGCTTCGATCATGGAACATATAATTCTTTCCCATTACTACGACATATTTTTTATCCATGAAAATAGTAGTAGGTTCATCTTGAGCCACATGCAGCATCTTCAATAATCTTCTGAGCTATATTGCGCGAATAACGCAAGAAGTAGTTGCAATAAATTCAGCTTCACATGTAGAAAGAGTCACAATGGATTGCTTCTTCGAACTCTAAGTAAACGTAGAATCACCTATGAAAAATATGAATTCACTTGTGCTCTTTCTATCATCAATATCATCTCCCCGATCTATAACCAACAAGTTTGAAATTGGGTAAGGGAGAATAGTGCAAGTCATAGTCAATAATTGACATATTTCATAATTCCTTTAGCCATTGTTATATGAGTGATAGTTGGAGCTCACGAAACGACTTACAACTTTTACTCCAAAAAGAATGTCAGATCTCGTGCAAGTCAAATATCTCAAGCTTTCAACAAGGCTTTTATAAAGAGTTGGATCCACTTATTCACTTTATCATCCAACCTTGAATTTTTTTTTGCATAATCAATTAGGTTATTAACAGACTTGCAATTCTTCATTTTGAATTTCTCAATAACTTTTCTTCCTTAGTCTCTTGAGAAATACAAATTCCATCTTCATCGTCCTTTACTTTAATAATAAGATAACATGACATAAGTCCCATATTAGTTATTCCAAATTCTTTAGCTGTTGTCTTCTTGAATTTGTCAAACATCTTTGTTTTGTTGCTTGTGAAGATTAAGTCATTAACATATAGGCATACAAGAAGAATGCTTCTATTTTCACCTTCTTTGGCACAAAGAGTATGTTCTTGTAAACATTTGATGAATCTATGACTTTGAAAACATTTGTCAATACAGATGTACCAAGCTCTCAAAGCTTATTTCAAGCCATACAATGTCTTCTTCAACTTTAGCACTTTATCTTTATGTCCCTTCATGACATACCCCAATGGTTATTAGATGTACACCTTCACCACAAGGTAGCCATTCAAGAAGGCGAACGTGACATCCATTCGATAGATCTTCTACTTCTTTTGTGTTTCCATAAAGATGATTAAACAAATTGTCTCAAATTGAGCCACGGGAGCAATCACTTAATTATAATCGACTCAGTGTTACTGAGTGTAGCCTTTAGTGACAAGCCTTGCCTTGTACCTCTACTTTTCCTTGAGCATTTCTCTTGACTTTATATATCCACTTCACACCAATCGCCTTTTTCCCCTTTGTAAGAGTAAAAGCTCTTATATATCATTCATTTGAATTGCTTAGATTTCTTCATCTATTACAAGTCTTTGTTTCTTCTTATATTGCTTCTCTAAATTATAGTAGCTTAGAATCGACAAAGAGATAAAATAGAGTTGTATTTTCTATCGTCTCTGTGGACTTATAAAGATCTCTTAAAATTCTCATTTTTCTAGAATCCTTATGCGATCTAGAAGAAGATTCATCTCTTAGTGAGTAGGGTGTAACACCAATATCTTCATGCTTTTCATGGTTTTATCCTCAAACATAGGAAATGAAATACTTTCTTTATTTTGAGAGGCATCCCACTTCCATGAGTTTTCATCATAAAAATCAACTTCTCTCTTAATTACAGTCTTTCAATTAGTATGATTAAACAACTTATAACCCTTAGAATTTGAGCTATATCTAGACGTACTGTTCACTTTTCATTTGACTTTGTCCTCATCTCTTTTGAAACTTGCACATATGAGACTCAAAAATGAGAAACCATAGGATTCTTACCAATTCAAGCTTTTTGAAGTGTCATCCTATGAATACTTCTGGTGAGGATAGGTTGGAAAAGTACATAGTGTAACTGATAGCTTCGACCAAGCTTTTTAGGAACACTTTTGCTTTTGAGCATGCTTTTTGTTATGTGAAGAATGGATATATTTTTATGTTCCACAACCCCATTTATGCGGAGAGTATGTAGCCATGAGAAAAAGACGAATATTATTATTTTCAAAAAAATTTTAAACTTCACAAAATCTCCTCCTCTATCTATTCTCAAAGCTTTGATAGCTATCCACTCCGATTTTCAACTTGGGCTTTGAATCTTTGGAAGGCTTCAAAATCTTCATCCTTACCCTTCAAACAATAAACTCAAGTTTTAGGGGAAAAATCATCAATGAATAGTAAGAAATAGTTACCTTTACTATAAGAGGATGACTTGATTGGGCCACAAATATTAACATGAACTAGTTGAAATGGCTTAATGGTTCTTGAAGTGAACTCCTTTGGAAATAACTTTCTCACTTGATTCCCCAAGAAACAACCTTCCAATGATTGATTGAGTTAAATGATGAGAGGTAATCCATCCATCATGTGCTATTTTGACAATAAATTTAATCGTCTAAAATTAAGATTACTAAATCTTACATGCCAAAGCTAAGAGAAATCTTTGACACATATCTCTAAGCACCTTGGATGATCAACTTTGATATTGAACAAGAACATTCTATTCTTTAACATAAGAACCTTTGCTATCAAATTATGTGCTCTTTCTTTTAATGTGTAACAAGAATCTTTTAAGTAGATATCATACCCTTCCTCTAGTCCCAAACTCAAGATATTTGTTTTCAGAGAAGGATATAATAGACATGTGAAATAATTCTATGGCTACCATTTTTTGTAAGGACAAGAACACCACCTTTACCTTTAATAGGAAGATTTTTTTTCCATTTTGCTTCTCATCATGAATAGCTCCTTGTTTCCACTCATATGGTTGCTTGCACCCATATCGAGGTACCACCTGAATTGATTTTTGTCACCTTTGTTGGCTAATAACAAGTGTTCTTCTTCTTCTTCTTTTTCTTCCACAAGATCAGTCTCTCCTTGGTTGCCAATAGAGCTCCAATATTAATAGGAATAATGACCATATTTATGACAATTATGGCATTGGATATTAGATTTATCATACCTTCTTCCACCTCCTTTCTTATAGTCATAGCTTTCACGACCTCTTAAGCTTTGTGGTTGTGGGCTTGATTCTTCATTATTGAATTGATATTTGTTTCTTCCTCTTCCTCTTCCTCTTTCACAATCACGATTACCACCACCATGATATTTGCCTTTTCATGACCTTGACATCGACTTCTTCCTCTTCCTTATGAGCTAGAGGGCCTTTGCTCTTTGTCTTTAAAAGAAACCTCAGCTTGAAGTGCTTGAACTAGGGACACCTTTTTCTTCAATCTTTCTTCATAAATTTGTAAAGATCCTTGTAATTGATCAATGGTTATGGCTTCCAAGTTTTGGGATTGCTCAATAGCCACAACAACAAGATCAAATTTTAAATCAAGAGTTAGAATAATTTTCACCACCACTTGAGTATCTTCTAATTTTTCACCATATCTCCTCATTTGATTGGTAGTCGTCAAAACTCTTATAAAATAATCATGAATAATTCGGAATCCTTCATTTACAAGAATTCAAAATCACCTTTTAAATTTTGAAGACGCATCTTTTTTACCTTGCCAACTCTTTTGTGAACATTTTGAAGAATTTCGCAAGCTTGCTTTGCCTTTGTTGAACTTAATACTTTCTCAAACATTTCATCATTTAATGTTGCATGAATAATGCTAAGAGAATGTTGACTCATTTTATAATTCCCTTGCAACGTGTTCATTTGGGCTTGATTCAATACTTCTTCATTTGCCAGTTCTTCATATCCTTGCTTTACTATCTCTCATGCATCTTAAGAGTCAAGAATTGCCTTCATACGAACACGCCGATTATCGTAATTCTCGTTTGTGAGTATGGGAATTGAAACAACGGAATTAGAATTTTTCAAACCACCTTATTCTGGTACCAATTTGAAGGAAAATAAGGGAATAAATAGAGAAGGGAAAACACTCAAACTCTCTTTTTGTGAATTCACTTTAATTTGATTTCTTGGCTTCTTCTCTTGGTTTCAAATGTACTAGAAGTATTTATAGGTGTACAAGACAACTCGTAATTCATGAGATATAATGAACTTGTTGAAATTATAACTCTTAGAAATTATAAGTTTTTGAATATAGAAATACATGCATAAAGAAAAAACGTAAACCTAGTAAATGAATCAAATTTAATTAATCACTTCACTAACATAATTGATCCAATTTTAACATTATTGCCATATCTGGGTGAACTCGGGTGTGTGTTTTTTAAGTGTACAAAATGTGGATATTGGGCCACTTGACAAAAATGAAAATAAAAAGAAAGAGAAGATTAAGGCATCTTTTCGTTAAAACATGGTCCAGGCTTAGATGTCCAAAGAAGGATCTCTTCTGTCATATCACGCTTTCAAGAACCTTGTAGCGTGATCCACCTAGTAGGGCGATTGTTCACAAAAAGTAGGGCCAGGCTGAGAGTAGGAATTTCAGGGTGTTGCAATTATGTCTCTATTCCAAGCTGCCTAACTATTCTTACGGTTCAGAACAACTGCTTAAGCCCATGTCAAGAGTATGATATCGTGGCTTTCGTTTCTTAGAGATTGAACCAGTGATGCTTGGATGAGAGGTTCTTAGCAAACAATTTGTTAAAGCTAACTAAACAAAGCTCGGACGATATCCTGTTTAAGGACTAAAAGCAGAAAAACAACTTAACGCAAATGGAAACAAATCTCACCCTCTTGCAGAGATGTTCATTCCATATCATAAGCCTGAAACATAGTATAGTAGAAAACTCCCTGTCACTAATTACAGGCAAACTTGGGAGATGCAGAATTAGCAGTTTTTATGTTAACTTCAGTAATAAGTCACATCAAATGGCAGAAACCCTAAATCTAATAAAAGCCGGGTTTTCGACGTTCTTTATATGATTATCAACTGATAACTTTCCATTGATTTTTAATTAAAAAAACTTCTAAACCCACTGCTGCAAGCAAAAGAGGAAAAAAAGGACAATCAGCATTGAAAAGAAGGGGAGAAAAGTCTGAAACAAAGCAAGCATACTATTATTGGCAGTACATTTGCCGGTTTTGGTCACCGCAGTGCAATGCCTTGGCTTCTCCTGACGGGAAGCTTCTTTACTCTTTCCTAAGTACGAGTAAGTCCGTATCTACGAGGAAAAAACATGACATTGCATCTATCTTGTTTCGTATGCAATTTGTACTTTCATGTCTGTTATTGAAGGTAAGTTTGAGATGGTTGGACATCAATCTTTTCTTTAACAGTCTACGAATTTATCATGAAAAGTTGATACTGTTATACACCCATTTTCTCAAAGTTCACACGCTAAGGTTGTGTTCAGATATCCCCTTTTTCAGAGAAAAGAAATGTTGAAAGCTGATAATATATTAACTTTAACTGTTTCGAGGAAAATAATAAAATAAAACTTTTCCCTGAAGATGGAGATAGGTAAACCATTTCATGTTAATTTCTCTAAAGATCGAGATCGGTACTTGTCCTTTTCGTTTCTTGCAACGTTTGAAATAAATGTTCACCTGCTTTATAAGGCTGGATTATACTTTATAAGATGCTGCAGAGATTAATAAGTCGGGCTTGACCTGAATAGTTAAGAACGAAAAACGAAAGACTCGACCGAAAATTTACCACTACTTACCATGAAGCTTAGTTAGTGTTGGGAGGATGACAACCGTTAATCTTCGATAGGCATTTTGTCTGAACTCCGTAAAGTATACAAAGGTATTTTGTATAGATACTGGTAAGAGTCACTATTAAGGTGGTCTTGGTGACACTGACACAGCCTCAGCCGGTTGCATCATACCTAGTTAAAGTGTACCAAAGGATTTAACTCATCTTCTTCAAGCAGGTTAGTTCTTGATGCGTCTGATCGAGTATACTGAAGAAATTTCAAAGAAATACAAGTACGTCACAGTAGAATGTCGATGTAAGCCACCAGAAGAGAATTGCATTTTGTTATCTATACACTGAGTTAGCTCCCAGAAACCCCAGATCGTTTTACAAAAGAAAGTCTAGTTAGTTTCTAGTTGAGAAAATAAATCTTCAGGTTACAGCTTACACATTGTGAAATTATTCCAGTACATCAAATTTTAATCTTCGGCTCCCAGAGTCGGTGATTCAGACAAAAAAGATTACCATTTGAGAATGAAAAGTACGATGGAAATCATTCTTTAATGTTATTTCTAATATGTCAAAAATAAAAAAGAAACAAAAACATGCCACAGTTTAATGTCAAATAGATAAAATTGTAAGAAGGGATTGTATATTTGTATCCTTATACTTCTTCAGTCCAGTGCGACAGCTTCTTTTAAACATGGGATGAGATCTTCTGACCAATATTATGGTGTCTTATTTTGTTACATAAATCTCAGTCATTTATTTATATGAGCTCCGATTCATATAAATAAATGACTGAGATTCATAAAGAGAATAAGACAGTAATATTAGACAGAAAATTCAGACTCTTTAAACACAGCCAACAAAGTGGATTATTTGAACACCTAATTGTTGATCACTGGAAGAAAGAAAATAGCAAAACATGGAACATCCATGCAATGGAAAGTTGAAGTACCAATAGAAGGCAACTGCTTCCACAAAGAAATTTTATTCAAAAAAGTAAAATTCCAGTGCTTGATTCAGAACCTGTCAATCAACAGTCGTGACGTTGCAAGTCTTGAAGGAGGAAAAACTTGTTCGTTTTGAATCAACTCTATACCAACACATCTATCATTAGGCCCCTATGTCAGCTTCTCTCGCTCAGTATTGCGTACCCGCGTCAACTCCGTACGGTCCTAATTGGTTAAACCGTCTCCTCCTACATGTTACATTACCTCCAGAGGCCTAGTGAGTAGATGAATTGGTCAGTTGACTTCCTATTTTGCTTTTACAGGTTTTGATCTCCTTTATTAAGCTTCAAAGCAAAGTTGCCCCACAAGTTTTCTGATCCATCACTCATCAGGAAAGGAAAGCAGCTATCACTCACCATATTCCCAGCATTAGAATTTTCTGGAGGAGAGCTATCGTTAGGTTGAGTCCTTACAGTTTCAGGACCTTGTTCGCTAATCTCACAATATGGCACGCCTGGATTGTATACAGACTCATTACTTGGGAAGTAACAATAGTTGCTTGAATTTTCCTTGCGTTTCTTGTTAGACGGATTGGTTTTCCTAAGAGAATTGTTGACAGTATCCCATTTGTCTTTGCACATTATTGCAGTTCTCTCATAACCAAAATATGCCATTTTTCCTGCTATATCCTCCCATAAAACTTCTTCTGGACACCCACTTTGCTGAAACTTATCTTCCAAACTATTTCTCAATTGAATTAACCTTGTAATCTCTGAATCAGACCAGATGTTACCGTTGTTTATTGTCTCACTTCCATTATCATTCTGGTTGTCACTATGATTCTGAACTTCAGCACCCGCAAACTCCTCAGAAGATGGCACATTCACTTCTCTACCCATTAATTTGTTTAAAGCTTCCATTATAGCGGCATCACGAGCTTCAATCCAAGCTCGCTCTTTGGCCCAAAACTTATATTCTCTATCTACCCTCACAGCTTCTTTCTTCCGCCACTCTTCTTCTCTAAACATCCTCTCTTGTTCCTTTCGTTCAAGTGTCTTTGTCAATTTCTCGAGCCAAGCCTCTTGTCTCTCCATTAGCTTTGTCATCTGGGAATCAATGAACTCTCTTATCTTTGTCTTCAAGATCATCCCGCCTCTTTTTTTCCTTCTCTTTTCAGTTGAATCATTCTCAACTATTGTCGCGGTGCTTAGATCATTGTCCTCGGACGAGGAAGTGTCAAATTCAGAATAATTAGAGAGGCTAAGGCTATCACAGAGCTTTTGAGAATTAAATGCCACTTGGTTAGCTTGTGTAGGGGTGTTGGTTGTAGTTTGAGTTCTGCCCACAAAATGAGTTTCATGGACTGAAACTGAACTGCTGGTTTCTCCATAAAGAGCTTCAAGTTGCCGAAAGAATCTATAGTGCTTACCATCTTGTCTACCGGCTTTCCCCTCTTTAGTTTTCTTATAGTACTTGTATAAATTTTCAAACTTTTCTCTGCATTTCTTGCCGCTTCTTTGGTATCCATGTTCCTCAGACATGATCCTAGGAAGTGAAATTGAGATTTTAAAAAAAAAACTCATTTAAAAAGTGGAATGACAAAATCAAAATTTGGAAGAGCTAAAACTAATAACAGAAGGAACCCTAATTTGGATTGAAATTAGGCTGAAGTCAAGACCAAAGAATGGCAACTTTTAAGTGATAACAAGCAGTGGCATTGTTGAGCAATTACATAAGATCCTGTTGCGGGGTAGTTGGAGTCATCCCAATATAGTACAAGACCATTCAATTTGTCTAGACAGAGAGTCTGTGGGCAACTCCCGATAACTACTTCGGGGAAGATATTAGTTTTTGAGTAAAAGAGCAATGGAACTTGCACTAGAAAGAAGGATACATATTTTCAAAGCCCGATTCCATCCACGAATGGAACCATTCACTAGCCATAATTAGCTATTCTTCGAGCACGAAACACCAAAAAGAAGCAAAAAAGAGTTACATAACCTAGGTCTGTGATTGAGCAACATATTGCGGTCAAACCAGTCGCGCATTTGTAAGATCATAGCATTGCCACTGATTAACAAGAGATATATACGAAACTATCTGAAGAAAAGATGGAATAATTAAGAAACAGAAAGGGTTTCTTGAACCTACGTCAAACGGCAAAGCCGGTCACCTAAATCATACAAAAGCATACGACTTTTGCGCATAATCATCTTTGATGACGCTTGAATTAATCTCGAAGGCAATATTGAAGCAAAAAGGAGAGAGCTTGGAGTAAAACAAAATAGTAACAAGTGAGGACAGAAAGCGGAAAAAAACCAACAAAGTAGAGAAGCAAAAACAATTAAAAAATTAGGGTAAGTGAATACCTAGAAACTTCATCCCACAAGGGTCCTTTTTGATTAGCCTCCTTGAACTTGGAATCAAGACGAGATCTGATTTCAAGAAGAGTTAAAGTCTCTTGTCGAGGCCATCTTCCAGTACCACCGTCGCCACCAAAATAACCACCACCTTCAACTTCTAAGCTACTAAGTGATGGAATTACAACAGAAGCAGCAACAGTGTTATCTCCACTATTAGCAACAGTAGCAGCAGTAGAGTGAAGAGCAGTAGTCATACAAGCATCAGAGCTAGAACCAGAGCGAAATTCATGCAACCCACAATCTCTAGGCATGAGCATCATCAAATCACAGTGTTGTTGTTGAGCTACTTGTGGTTGTTGTAGATGATGAAGGTGACGGTGATTTCTATGAGCAGAGAGGAGGTCTTGAGGTGGCTGTGGTTGTAGGATTGCTGCAAAATGAGTTGGCCTCCTGCTAATGAACTGCCTTAAATCGATCCCTAACTGATTATGGTTATTATGATCTTCCATTTCCATGGATTCTTCAGAACAAACTAGTACATAGAAAGAAAGAGCAAAAGGGATCGAATTTAACAACAAGAAGTTAAAGACTTTGAGAAGGAGAGAAAGGAAGAGAGAAGGGAGAGAACCCGAAAGGAAATAGGATCGTGTCGTCCACGAAAAAGATCGAATTTTTGCACAGAAACAATGGTCCCATATCTGTATCAACCTTCAAGGGTATGTTCTCTCGTCTCGTTTCAAGCGCAGCTCTGTCCCTATACGTATAAGTTTCACTTTCGCTTCATGTCACGTACTTCTGATCTACCTTTGCTGTCCTAAGAGCAAAATACACCACAAAATGAAATTTCCCATATTTCAATTATTCTTATCGGTTTTATTTCGGTTAAGTGTAGCAAATTTATGTAATGACTGTTTTTAGAATATGAATTGAAATATTTATCCAATTATACGCTAATTCTTTTTGAAATTATTAGTGGTTATTTATTATAAAAATTTATTTTTTATTATTTATGGTCTAAATAATTGCTAATAACCACTAGAAATATTTATCCAATTATACGCTAATTCTTTTTGTAATTATTAGTGGTTATTTTATTATACAAATTTATTTTTTATTATTTATAGTCTAAATAATTACTAATAACCACTAGAAATTCGCTACAAAATTATTTTCTTAAAATATTTATCAAGCCACATTTGCATATAGGTCTATCGGAAACAAACTCTTTACTAAGTAAGAGTAAAATAGTATACTATCAAATTTTTTCAAACCCTGCATTTATGCTAGATTTAACTGAGTATTTATAATGATGATCAAAATATTTATCAAGTATAAATTGAACAATATGAAAACCAGTCTTTCTATTAATTAGAGGTAAGGTTGTGAATTACTGAACTTCTCTAAATTTCGCATGTCAATGTAATTTTTACTGGATGTTGATGTTGATGTATGAAATTATGTTCACCTTAATCTTATCTATGCAATATATTGGTCTCTATAGCAGCACTTGGAGTGACATTACACATATAATGCTGTTGGTTTGGGTGGGTTCCGAAGCTCACAGGGGAGTAGCCCCCGCATATGGATCTGCCCCGAGCCGTGGCCCGTTAGGTATTGTCCGCTTTGGTCTGCCAGG
>JANKOD010000005.1:30692945-30704831 GCA_026284645.1 Erythroxylum acuminatum | reverse complement strand
CTGCCTGCTTTTTTTTTTTTTTTGGTAAAGCAGAAAAAATCAAATTAATAATCAAATAAATACAATAAGGTTCACAGACAAAGCCGCAAAAGGCGCTACCAACGAAGCCTCAGAACAAACCAAAATAGCCTAAGGGACACCGCAATATAGGAAAAAATAATCTGAAACCCAAACTACTGCAATAACAAGAAACCCACGAATTTAACCTTTTTTGCCCTCCTTTTCTATAAGACTATAACTATATGCAAGTACATTGCTATTTGCTAGCAAACTGATGGAAGGTGCAAAATTCTCATCTACCAATAATTGAAGAATTGTCTTAGCACTATCTAAAAACCCTAGTTAGATGTGGACCCTTGTTCATCTGTGTCCATTAATTGGTATTATACGAACACGAATATCAATCAAGCCCATGTGATCACACGCAAATTTGACGGTAGGTGCAGATATAACCGTACCACATTACTACTGGCATTTTGTTTGTACAATATACCTCCTTTACCATTTAATATAGCTGCACTGCTGCAGTGGCTTCAGCGAGGAAAACTTCTTGTGCACTCAACTACATCAGAAATCAGTGCCAAACTCATAACTGCTACACATTGAAAAACCTTATATGAAGAAGACCATTACTTCATTGTATTACTTTCTCAATTCTGGTAAAGAATGAGGCTTTAAATTGATAATAATTGTCTTTCTATGTAAAGTTGCTGTTTGAATTATCATTTTCAATGTCATAGATATGGTACAGTAAAGGTTCAGTTTTGGACTTACATATCTGCTGTAATGACGCACAAAAGTTGGAAAGGGTTAGTGTCTTGTAGTTGTAGTGTGTATATTATGCACGTCTTGTCAAGTTCTGGCCAAGAATCAAAATGAACTCGATCGGATAAAAGTATGTCAGTTCTACCTATGCCTGTGATATAATTAACGAATGGCTATCTTTCCTCGTGTGTTCGTTTTTAGAAGCCACAGCCTTCCATTACAAGAGAAAAACTAAAAGTACAATATCAGCTTAGCGGCAGCACAACAGTAGTAGTATCAACTTTCAACTATTATTATACTCAACAAGCCTCCCGAGTCTCGAAGAGTGATTCAATGCAAGTACTGTTAGACCTGCATTTCCCTACAGTTTTAAGAAAAGCAGACAGCTTTTCCCAGACCTCTTCAAAATTTGAAGGTTTTCATTCCTTTTTTCCTTCAGAAAAACATTGTTCCGTGTATTTGGTTATACAGTGAGAATAGAAGTCGTGTTGACCAATAAACACCAGCATGTCAAAGCTATGCTAGCTACCTGGGTGTCAGTCAACTACATCTGTGTCTTGTTGAATGATTATCAGAGATTGAGAGGTCTATGGTCAAACACTTACAAGCTTATATATTGCATTCATAACATAAGCCTGCCCATAAAGAAACAATAATGAAGACTAACAGTTTTCCTTTAATTACGGTCAAAAGAATATGACAAGATAATAACTATGAATACATAGAAGAATCTCCGTACTTAGAGATTGTGGACAGAAATGCTAAGTTCCGGCCTCATTGTCATAGCTTGCGTTTTGAAGTAGCAGAACGTTCCATAATCTACACATGCATGCATATACATCATGTAAAATAACACATATTACACATAAACTTAACAAAACACCAAAAGAGAGATGCAAGAGCGCTTCATAATCCACGCTGATCAGGTGCTGCAGCAGCCAATGAACCCTCTGATCTAATCCTGCAGCAGCTGACATGGCGCATCTCAAAGTGAATGATTAGATCATCCCGTGTTTGCTTGTCGAGACAAATATGGAAATGTGTGGGGCCATTTTTCTAGCTGGCTATCATGATTGGCTTCTGTTGAAGGATGAATGGATAGGATTGCTGCATGCACATTCGAGAGAATGTGAATATTTCTACACAAGACAGAGATAGAGATGGAGAAAGCTAGTTGCAAAAGACTATTCTTTTTTTCTTTTAAAAAAAAATCTCTTTCTCATTCTGCTTTATTGAGATTTGATTAGCTAACTATGAAGCTGGCAAGCAGCCCTGTCAAGATAAATACTATAAATGAAATATTATTTTATTTGTGATTTTTTTTATGGAGTGGGTTTTAGGAAGGAGGGTTACTTATAGCAGAATTTGAACTTCACAAAAAAGACAAAAGAAAGCATCTTTCGTATATAGTCAGATCTTTTTATTTGCTTCACTTTAAACCTTATGTAATTTCATTGCTGCTTACCATGAAAGCAATCTCTCCAAATTCAAGAAAAAATTGGAAAGACTTTGTAATTGAAATTCAGTTTGTCATGCAAATGCTAATGCTAATGCTAATGCGTTTTCGTGTCAAAAGTCATAGAATATTATTACTTTGTTTTCATATTTTAAGTACCTTTCTCTTTTAGCCTAAAGTTAATTTTAAAGAACATTATTAGACAGCTAGGGTCTCGAGAAACAGTTTTGACTTTTTCGTGGTTACTCATGATAAGCAAAATCATTTTTAATAGTCCGTCAACCAAAGCAAAAGGAGAATACAAATCATAGTGATTTGGGATTCTTAAGGACTTATTGACATATATAATTATTCCAATTCCATGAACTCTTGTATCAACTTTTTCCGATTCACAGTTAACTCACGAGACTCGATTCATATATGCGTTTTTACTAAATTTACACAATGAGAACACTGCCATAGTTTATATTGTGTGAAGATATTAGAAACCTTCGTGATTCAGGAACTTTCAAAAGTAAATCTTGTAAGACTATTTTATGTCCCATGTCACTTATAAATTTGAGTCCAATTAAAGTACCCAAGATAATGGTTATTGGGTATTATCAATATTTTAAAAACCAGACCGGACATCGAACCGGTCAAAGGAAAGGTTTAAGGTTTAGAGGTTTAACCGGTAGTGAACCGCTATCAAACCGAAATATAATAAATAAGATGAAAATTTTATAAGAATAAATAAAAATAAAAAATTTTATTGAAATGAAAAATATACCAATGTTTATTAATGAAGATCCTTCACAACATACTAAGAGAAATTGCAAAATGTTGAGAGGACAAAGACAGGGAACAAACAAAATACTAGAGGGGAGAAGAGAACCATTTATGATTAGTGACGAGCCTTTCAGAGTTTCCAGTAGATGGCAAATCAAACAAAACACCGAATTTCCAAAGGAGAGAAGAATTGCCACCACCCTTACTGTCACCCCACAATGGCAACACTTCCACTACAATCTTCTGCAACATATTCTGCTCAATTCCCTCCTTCACTAGGTCTTCCAACTCATCAAAATTTCCCCTTAAATCTAGCAAAATACTGCATAATCCCTTGCACTTATAGAATTCCAAAATCGCATCTAAATTCTTAAGATCTAACACCACAGTTTCAATCCCTTTTTGAGCTATTTCTTGTTCTACAGATGTATCCTTGTCAATAAACAATATCACTTTTGAAGCTACTTCGTTGGAAGGAATGGAAACTGGAACTAGAGGACAAGGATTTTTAGCTATTATGATCCTGATGGACTGATTGGCACCAGGTTCTTAAGATGTAGGAAGTGACAGTTAATAAGGACAAAACTATAACTGCATCATATTCCTGTAATATTTGTGAGCAGTATCCAGCATTCCCTATGACACCTCCCCCATGTTGATTCAATAAATGGTCATTCATTTAAATGGAGAACCTGCAAATTAAAGGCAAGCCAGAGTTAGAAATGGTCAACAAAACATAAGATCTTAAAGGAGTATATAAATCACGACTTGCTATGTATTATCCGAACAATACAATGAAGGTTTTGCCTGAATTTCCTTTCTACCCTCAAATAATTATCATGGATAATTACCTAAGAGTAAGGAAAGGCTTCCCTGTCAGCATCAGATGAATAAAGGCCTCGTTGAGCTTTCTGCACATCTCTTCTTCCACACCGAGGAAGACATCAATTCCTGCACCTCTAAGTCTATCTAATCCGTTTGAAGCAACAAGTGGTTGGGACCAACCATTCTAACGACCACTTTCTTTACTTTAGCTTTGATCAGAGTTTCGGTGCAAGGTGTTCTTCCATAGTGATTATAGGGTTCTAGGCTCACATAAGCTATTGTATTCTCTGCCAAATCCCCAGCATCTCTGAGAGCAAAAACCTGAAGGCAGTTTCCAATAACTGTTTGACATACATGATACTTTCTCTCCCCCACACACAGGCTTAAAAGATCAAACTATACCAAACTCATCAATTCAATCAAAATTAGCATTACAGAAATTAACATGTTCAACATTGGATTTAACATAAACAGTACAGAAATTTAGTGCCCTCTCAAAATTAATTCATTCTCATGCAAGAACTAGTTTCAATAGCGTATACAATCATGCAAAATAGGGAAAATGTACAAGTTACCTCAGCGTGAGGCTGTCCAATTTTGGGGTGGAAACCTGGAACAACAATTTTCCCATCCTTGACAATAACATAGCCCGCTATAGGATTAGGACTGGTAAACCCAATCGCCTTCCTTGCAAGTTCTACGCATCTTTTTATGTAAAAGCTATCATCTTTATCATTACCATCTTCAACACTGACTCCATAATTGACCATGACCAGTCTCCCGCATTTCTCGAAATTAGTTGGCACGCGGGTCTTCTTCTCCATCGAATTCAAAACCCAAAAAACGAGTCAGCTTTAAGCACCGTCTTGGATGAGACATCCCGCAATGAAAAAAGGTTGGAAAAGGGAAATGCGAAAACTTGAGTGAGTTGGGATTGAAAGTTGACAACGTGAAGGGATCTAAAATTTGTACCTTCGGAGATCCCACAATAACAGCAAAGAAAAGTGAGAGGAGACCCAAGACTTGAACAGATGCTAGTGACTTTCTTCCTGAAACTGTTAGGACATGTAAATTAGGGCCAGATCCGAAAGCAACCCGAGCTCCTCCGACAAGTACCCGGCAATATCACCGTGGATTTGGTGCGATGGAGGCATCTGAGAAGAGAGATGAGAGAAAAGAGAAGCGGTGTTTTACCCAAAAAAATGAGAAGCGGTGCGATGGAGAGAAGTCGAGAACTGTGAGAAGACAGAAGAGAGAAGAGAGGAGAGGACGAATCCGGTTATCAAATAACCGGTTAGTTAGAAAACCGGCCGGTTCTCTGATAAACCGGCCGGTTTTTATACTCAAGGGTTATTACCCTAAACCGAACCGGACACATGGCCGGTTCAGACTTTTTTCGGTCGGACCGGCCGGTCCGGTCCGGTTTTCTCAACATTGCTATTAATAAATCCAAAATTTCAATTATATATTTATATTGCATGTTGACTTATCTAGTCCTTTCACATTCAAAAGATGGAGACTACTACACGAATTTTTGTCAGTTCATAAGTTTTTTTTAAATATTGATAAACTTAAAATTACTAATTTTTAGGTACATATATATAATAAATCATAAATGAATCAAATGATTAGTTATCTTTACCCTTTGATGCATTTGTTTATAATTTTGGTTATGTTAAGAGATTCATAAACTGGAGTGATCGGATGTGGACGGACAGACGAGAACAGATGTTCACCTTCCCCGCACATTTTTACTTTTCTAAACCAATACAACTAAAGACAATTTCCAGCTTTATGCAAAAGAAAAAGACGGGAGGAGAGGAGGGATGGTCGTAGTACACTGTACACGTCTCTCTCAGGATAAATTAGCAATATCTACGGCGTCTGGTATCTTGAATGTATTCGCTGCACCAAATTTCCTCCTCTCTGCCTCCTCTTCTTCTTCATCACTTCTGTAATTGTCGTCAAAGCTGGCTAGAGACGATGGATCAAAAACACTTCTAGACCTGCAAACATCAGTTGCAAGCATGTTGACCTGGCCATTTTGAGAGATTTCAACCACCACAGTTTCATCATCTAAAGGTAAGTGTTGCCTCCATCGTCCTCCATCAATGCTCATGCATGTAGAATCAGCAGCACTTTTGTGAAACTCAAAACGGACCCTGTTTACCTATTGCCAAAAGAACGTAATTAATGTAATGCACTATGACATTGCTCATAAAAACGTGCAACTTTACCTGAGCTAGACGAGTTCCATGGCTGTTTGGGGCATGTAAAGCAAATGCTTGCCAAGCATCTCTAAAACCAACAATCTCAAGAAGCCCATCATCAATATATGGTGGAGTCATGTCTCTCTGCCACATTTTAGGGGGGAGGGGGGGGAAAAAAGCGAAACTAGCATAAAACTAATTGCTGCATCACATCAAGAAATTTCAGGCAGACAAGCAAGAGAGTGTAATAGGAACCAACATCGCGCCTTTTCTTTCTGTTCGGCATTCCCCAAGGACTAGTTCCACCAGAAAAGTAGGGCAAGTTAAGACATAAAATCCATCTGATTCTGTTCACATAGAAAAGTATACGTAAAGTGAGCAGGGGGAAGATGATTGACTAGGCATACTGTTCTTGGGGAGTAAATTACTTGTAATCCATATTACTAGCAGTAGGAAGTAAATTAATGGATAAAGTTTCCTTTTTCGTTCTCACAAATCTTTCAAGGATGTTTACTACTTTTTGATGCAATAGCAACAGAAATGATGGAATTGTTATCTTAATATTCATCCCAGTAGCAATGAATCATATCTATCAAACCCTGAGGCTCTCATATTATTAGTATAACAGCAAACTAGCCTTGCAATGAAAGAAACTAAATACATTAGTTAATCATTACAATTCTATGGAGCTGTGCCTAAGAAGCATTGTAAATCCATAGAAAAAGGGTATTCTTGTGAATAGGAGTATGCATGAGAAAGCATTTTATTGGTTTTGATGAATAGAGCTTTCAAGAACCGCAGAAAATGACAGAATTCTAAATGCAGCATTTCATATTCTAGTGCGTCAGATTAAATTAATATCTTCAACTTCGCAAGTGAACTTATGAAGAGACATTATTTAGTTTGACTCATGCAAGGGGAAAAGTTAATTTGCACATGAAGTCTCATCTGCATCTTTAGATGAAACATAAGTCATGTTAAAAAACCAACAGCGTGTATAATTTGAACACAAAATATACGCTAAAGTATGTTTATATCTAAAATATTCAATCATCAAGTTACCCGTGGGGCACATGTAGATCTTGCCAATGACCATATCTCTTCATGACCTTCACCTGTACTATGTTAGCTAAGTTCCTGGAACGAAAGATTGTGTTTGTTATCAATTTTATTAGCGCATACCACTGAAGAGTAGCTCACAAACTAACCTTTGCATTCAGCATACGACATGTGGGACAAAGAAAACTTAATTTGAGGTGTGGGAAAAAACTCATTTCGTTGTGTCATGTTAAAGAAACATCATATTCAAAATCTTATCTTTTTTTTTTTTTTTTGCATCTCTCATTTTTCTTTCCATGTCTTTGGAAGAAGTCTATCACCCAAAAGAAGCTATAAATGGGATTTGCTCAAGTCCATGAAAAAGTCAAAAGAACGATCCAGATAGAGGCGTGAAATGTGAAAATATTTTAGGTACCAAGAACTTGCTTGTAGTGAAGATGTACTGAAGTAAAGACAGTCGACAAACACATAATTAATAGAAACCACCACTAACATTGTGAAATTCGGATACAGAAAAAGCAATCATAAAGATCTAAATTATGGATTCCTGGCGAAGACAATGATAGTGATATAGGATAAGTCAAGAAAGCAGTAAAGATTTCTTTTTTACAAGAAATAATAAAATGTAACAGCATAATTTGTCAAAAGTAGACTTCATCTATTCAGACTAAAGTTTGGAAATAAACGTGAAGTGAAGATATAGACCCTCAGAAAAAGTAACTCCTAATAGGAAGTTTTGAAACGCTGTACTTAGTAACAGTAAGGAAAAATTAGCAGAAGAAAGCTTAAAAAGGATAGGCACTTCTCAATTAAATGGCAACTTCAGTTTACTAACCTTGAAGAGGGATACACAAAGGAAGCACAAAACCATCCTTGTGCACAGCAGAGCCGCAGATGTTCATACTGGAAGGAAGGAACATATTCACAGCAGTACTTAGACAAGCCTAAAACAATTTCTTTTGCATATTATATAAATGCTTATAGGAAGAGAAAAAGAGACAATTGAAATGACTTGTTATTAACTAGATTGCAGTCTATTTATTTATAATGGGATAATGCAAGGCTCCATGGAACTTATCCTTCTCCCAACTGTGATTTAGTTTTGCACAAACATAAGTGGTTATAGTATGAAATGAGGGAAAGATCAATAATCATCCGATTACACCCTTGGATCACTATACAGCGTGTGATGCATCACATACCTGATTGACTGTTTGTTCAGGATTCAACATCTGCGCATCCATTCCTGTATAAACAAAAAGAAAGTGATTGGTATGTTTGTGTTTTTGTTCTCTTTTGTGGAATTGAGAAATTGTCTCAAAACTATAGCATGACATGTGCGTTACACCATACACCATGACAAACATCAAACCAATGAGAGAGGTAAAGACTTGGAATACTACATCCCAAAGTTCCGGAGAACCTTGGTCACATTGTTTACGATTTCTATCTAAAGGGAAACATGCCTCGCCTCCCAACTTTAAATTGAAGATCTACTATGAAAGTTAACACAAGTCATTTCACACAATCAAAAATGTTCTCCAATTCCACGAACACTTTTGGGATAGACAGGAAAGATAAGCTTCAGGAGTATTAACAATGGTCTAGGAGGAGGATTTTAACCTTCTCTCTAAACCCAATGGTTCCATATCCACAAGGAGTATTTGAATTAAATAAATTAATAAATAAAGGCTTCACAGACTTGTCTGAGAGAAACTCTTACCCATACTAAAGTTGCTCCAAAATCCACCGCAAAAAGTGAGGTAACCCTCCTGATAAGCATAAAAATTACTATTAGTCATAACCCACAAAACCACTTATGAAGGAGAAGTCAAGTGTGTACACAATAATTTTGCCACCTTAAGACATTAAAGGTGGCTTTGAATTTCATATACTGGATATGTCCACTTTCTTAATAATTTGTAGAAGATATACCAAGCAAACTTTGCAAAAGGACTAAACACGATACTTCTAATATCCTTCTTGGGATACTAGCAAGAAAATTGAAGATATACAACATCTTTGAATACTATCAAGAAACCATCATCCCAGGTCTAGGAATGGAAAATAGACTAAACACTCCCCAAACACATCAAAGTAAAACACTCCCCAAATCCACCAAAGTAATTAGACTTACGAGGTAAGGAGATAAGCAATGAAAATCAAAACTTGGAATGAGAATGACAATATAATTTTGGTAAAAATAGATTTGAAATAGGAATTGGTATACCTTAAAAAATATCTTTAAAAATAAGTTAATAATTGAAATTATTAAAGCATCATCTTAATTAAGTAAAAATATGACTTATTATAGTTATATCAACTATTATTTAAATTCAAATATCATTCGATATTAATTTTAGAAGTATGACTTATTATAGTTATATCAACTATTATTTAAATTCAAATATCATTCGATATTAATTTTAGAAGTTGATAAATTATTTTTTTATTTATTATAAAAATACAATTTTAGGTTGTGTATATATATTTCTTTAAAAAACTATTCAATCTTACATAACATCTAAATATAGAAAATTAAGAACACATTCTCCTGCAAATGTATAAATTCTTTTTGTTCTTGAAAATTTTATCAATTCACTCGTTGTTAATTGAAAATATAAATTAGTTAATATGGAATAATTTATTTAATATTTATAAATGAATTAATTTTTATGTATTTTTTTGAATAAGTTTTAACATTTAAAATCTTGAAATTTAGATAACATAAAAGGGAGGATTAAACAAGTTATATTTTAATTATTGTCATTTCCCTTCCATAAAAGTAAGTCTACATGATAAAGGTTGGTGGATATATATATAGTTTTCAAAAAAGTAAATCAACCTATATCAAATTTTTAGTTGATAAGGAATGAGTTAGGGGTGCTTGGATAGTTGGTATGGGAAGAAAGGAATGGGTAAGGAATGAAAAAAGATACTTGGTAATATATAATGATTGGATAAATAGTGTTTTTATATCCCCTTTTGGGGCAATACTCCATACACTCCAATATAGTGAGGAATGGAACCCGTATCCTTAATAACATTTTCGAAGATAAAAATTAGTATGTATAAAATGAGAAGAGAACGAGTTTAAGCCATCTTTATGTAAGATTAAATGAATATTTATACTTTTTTTTGAAAAAATAAGAGGAAAATATATATCTGAACCAACATTACAATGAGTTCAAGACTATATACAACAAAAGAAAGCAAATCTAACACAACTTATTTACATGACCAAGCTAAAGGTGCCAACTATACTTCATGTCATCAGATAAGGTAGTGTGCAGATTTTTTGCTATTAAAGAAGATCGAATCCAATTAATTATGTTCTCCGCAACCTGATAGGCTCCAGTTTCCTTATGAGCAAATAATCGCGAGTTACACTCCTTCCAAAGGTCGTAGATGGTAGAAACAACAGTGCCTTGATAGATGATAGCATTAGGATAACCCTTCCGAGAGTATCTAATAGCCCAAGCAAAAATGTGCTCCCAAGAGTAGGGAGAGCCCGTTCCCAGTAACAAATGTAGGTTCCTACTCCAGACCACTCTTGAGTATGAGCACAAGAAAAAGAGGTGATCACGATCTTCAACTTCCAATTTACACAAAGAGCAAGTAGTGTCAACATTTCCATGCAAATGACGTTTAGTCTTGAGTCTATTGAGGATAGCAAGCCACGATATGAAGGACGCCTTAGGTGAGGTAGAATTATGCCATAAAAGGGAATATCAAGGTACGGAAAGTTTTCATGTGTCTTATTTAAAGTCGTATCATGGGGATCCTCTAGTTGGGACAGTTCCATCATTGCCTCCCATTTCTTCTACCGTTGAGGCACCTCAGCCACAAGCGGTTCTGGACCACCGTACTTTCCATGGTAGTCAACAGGTGCTTATTCATTGGCAAGGACTCTCTCCAGCTAACGCTTCCTGGGAAGACGTTACTTCTATTCGCAACTCTTATCCTTCCTTTTCGCTTAAGGACAGGCTCATTGACAGGGAGGGGAGTGATGTTATGGGTCATAAGGTCTACCGACGCTATTCTCACGAGAAGTGGGGCCAAAAGAACGTTGCAGCAGTTGAGGAATAGTTTGGAATTGGTCATTTTTTAAATTTTAGCATTCTTGCAGTTACTTTTCTTTAAGTTGCGATAGTAGTTAATTATAGAAATTGCAACAGTGGCATTAACGCCTATATCATATGAATAAAGGAAAACGGCAGAGGCAAGTTTTTGCCTACTCCAAATACATTGTTCCAGAGATCAGAGTGTTCTCTCTAAATGAGCTCTCATCCCTTTCATGCCCAATCCTAATAAGAAAGGAAGAAATACTAACAAGAGTTGTTCGTATCAACAGTTCCACGAGTACGACTGCACTCTTCAACGACCCATAACCAAATCCTCTATACGGGACCATAACAATTGACTTAGTAAAGAGATTGTCAACTTCACATTCACTATTAGTGTGACATCCCCAATATAAATCATAATATAATTGTTGAGTTAGTCGTACTGCTCCACTCAAACTATCAATATTCCTTATGAGTGCCTTATTTGAGTTGTCAATGTTATGGCTGCATCAACATTGTGTACACCAAATCATCTTTTTCCCTTCTCCTACTTTATTGTCATTGGTAATTATTCATCATCATCTCCTTAATCAAGTCTAAAGCATCTTTACGAGTCTTGCTATTTGTTAGAGACCACAGCTCTAACAAGGATTCTGCTCAACACAAACCTTCTCCAATAACAATTGCAACACACACAACCACAGCACAGATCACACAGCAGTAAATGAATATAAAC
>JANKOD010000005.1:30673918-30684468 GCA_026284645.1 Erythroxylum acuminatum | reverse complement strand
CTCCACCTAACACACCACATTAATTCTAATTTCACCTAACACTTCAATTCAACTTAAATTTCTATTTCTTCTTTCAAATTCTAATTAAAGACAAAATTCAAAAATTTCAAACCATCAATTAAACATAGGGAACCAATTAAGCAAAATTTCAAACACAAATAATCAAATAAACAATTTAAGCAATTAGGACAAAGCCTAACAGTGATAGATCTCCTCTCCTCTACCGCCCATAGAGGACTGACCCTCAATCCCATCGTTCGGGGCATTCATGAGCTTTTCACGAGAAACTGGACTACTGCTCATCGACATATCTACCGAAAGGGCAATAGATGTGCTGATTGGTTGGCCAACTATGCCAGCCATTTTGATGTCGGCGTCACATATTTTGTAAATCCACCTATAGGGTGCTATATCATCCTGTTAGAGGATGTATCAGACAACATTCTTACGCGTTAATTTGTAATTTCCCTTTCTATAAAAAAAATTAAATCTAAATTTAATTGGTTGATGTTAGTTTTAAAATTCAAATATGAATTTTATAAAATCATAATGATTTAAGTTCTAAGAGTTTAGGAAGTACATAGTAAAATTAGATTATATTTTGAATATATATAACAGAAAAATATTAAAATTGTGTATCATTTGAAGCTAAAATCGTAAAGTGAATTTAAAAATAGAAATCTAAAATCAAATATGAAATAATATTTTTGATAAAGACAAATAGCATTTTTACCAGTTTTAACAACATAATTTAGCTTTATTGACTCTATTTGTCTATGAAAGGAATTTTGAAATTTGTAGCATACATGTTATCTGAAAATAGATATTTTTCGGACAATTTAAATTCTCATTGCTGCCTATGTTCCACTAAGGGATAATTAACTAAAACACACTCCACCTTTAGTCTTACATTATGAAAATTGTTCAAAAAATCGTCTTAGAAATAGTCTTTCTTTCAGTAAAAAGGGATTCCAAGGGAAGGTGTTGATTAATATAATCAATCAATTAATTATAGAATTTGTGATATAATTAATTAAAATAAAATTTCTTTTAGGCATTTTTTTACTAACATATAAGATAAAGTAGTCGACTTTATCGACTGAAATATGAAAACATTTAATTGTTAGAGTACAAGTTCACTAAACTGACCTTATGAGAATTATGCTTGGAACATTACTTGAATGACTATAGAAATAATTGAAAAATATTTTGAAATATGTGTAAAAGACACTCAAATGTTTCTTGATGCTATAACCAATGATAAACACCTATTTATAATTTTTTGGGACCCAAAATAGGCATTAAAGCCAAAAATTAGTTGTTACAATAGCTATAAACAATGTACTGGTTGACCAGTATGCATTTATAGTACCAAACTCACTAGCCTTTGGGCATTGGTTGACCATTACACATATTGCATCAACCAATATTGCTACAAACTCACGGTATATCAAATTTATCAACTTTAGCTATATTGGTCAACTACTAACTCATATTAGTTGACAGATCACCCCAAAAACATAATTTTAACAATTTTAAGCTCAAAACCAATTTGTCTAATAAAATATGATTAAAACACTTTACAAAAGATTATTTGAAAGATCAAGAGGATTTTATATTAAAATCAAAAGCTTCATTGCTTTTTGATGAATGTAAAAATTTATCCAACGAAGTAAAATGAATTGATTATGCATGATGAGCCTCTTAGATCATCAAATTAACAAAACGAGCTTACAAATAATAACATAAAATGTGAAATGAACTTAACGAGCCTTGATCTTCTTTTATTTTTGTTCTGATCTTCATGTCATCGATTGCAAACTTCAACTTCTCTTTGTAAGCTTTGTACAATATCTTCTTGAGTTTATTGCTTCATTTTGATTTTAATATTACTTTTCATCAAAATAACAAACATAGTAGTAGTAATTATGTTTTGTTATTGTCAAAACATCAACTAGAACAATAATTTAATGATGACAAAACAATTGTGATATTAGAGAACAATAATAATAAAATTAAGTACACAAATAAATATTAAGATAATGATTGCCCCCTCTTAGTTCATGCATAAAATATAATCTAACATGAAGAGCATAATTCAATAGCAAGAACAAAAGAGATATTTAAAATCAAAGAAATATTTATACATAAAGATAACATAAATTTACTCAAGGATATTATATAAAGTACAAGAAGTACGAAAACAATAAAACAATAACTCCCTCTAAATGTAATTACCCCCCTTAAATCTAATGTAACCAAACTTTATCTCCTTTTTTGGAATCATAAAAAAGAAATCTATTAACTGACAATACATAATATAAAGAGAGATGTGTAAAGCTAACTCACTCAAAAAAGATGAATTTGATAAGGATTGCCAAACTTTCTCACCAGAGAGTGATATTGAATATTTAAAGAGTTAAAAAAATCAATTTTGATATAGACATCTATAATTATGACTAATTAAAAAAATACATAATTTTAATATTGTCTCTAAGTTAACATGATTCGTTGAAAGCACCAAGGGCATGTTTTGACAAAATTAGAGGTTAGAATTATAATAAATAAAAGCATAATTGCAATATCCACCCATAATTTCATAAAAGAAGTTATAATTTTGAAAGCTCCAAAATTTCAAAAATAGAAACATGAAAAAGTACACAAGATACCAAAATTGAAAAAAAATAAATATGTATTGATATAATTGAAAGGAACATAACCTATAATCATTTTACAATTCAACAATGAAGGCATCAACTTGAAGAGATACCTTTTAATTAAAAAAGATTAAAAGTCCCCAAATAACAAAATTTTAGTTTGATACAATTTAATGAGATGGGGGATGGTGTTTTCCAAGAAAAAAAAATGAATTGTTTGGGGTTTTAGATGTTATAAACATAAAATATGAGATCAAAAGAAAAGAGGCAGAGAAGATATTAAAAATATGAGGACTAGTTGATAGCATGTCTCGACTGGTCGATCGATATTTATGTTTCAGAGATAACCAAAAGTAAGGAGTGGAGGTAAGGAGAAAAAAAAGGTTTGGATTAATTTTTTTTTTACTGATCGACCAATGAAATATATTAGTTGACCTATGTTGGTTATTTATTGACTAAGGATGGTGACTGAACTCATTGCAAATTCTCAGGAAAGTTGGGAGTCTCAAAATTAGGAACATTGGTCGACCACTGAAGGATATTAGTCAACCGGTGTGGCTATCTAGGTGATCAAATAAGCAATCAAACAAAGAATAAACTCACTAAAAAGGCAAAAAATATGATTTTGGTTACACTATTCGACCACACTGAGATATTGGTCGACCAATGTATTTTGAAGAGAAAAAATTGCTTTAAAACTCAAATTTAAACATAAAAACACTTAGTGGATCATAGTAATATCAATTAAGAAATATCAAAAATCTTAAAAGAGACTTCAATCACACAAAATTTATTAAGAAAATGAGAGGGGATTTTTATCATATAGGATTTCCATAAAATATCTAATTCTCTTCTAATTGAGTAAAATCTTATCCTTATTTAATGAATTACATAATATTACAAAATTGATATAAATTCTATCTTAGTATCCTTATTCTTCAAATAGTCTACAATTTTAGGTAGTAAGGTTCACACTTTAAAAATAATTATTAAACACCTTATTCATAATTCAAACCAAACAATTATCATTCCGGATATATACTCAAATTCATATATAAAAATAAGCTATCACATATTTCTAAATTATGAACTAGTAATTACCTGATGTCAAACATTGCTTATAAAGTATTTGAAGGAAGATTTTTCTTGAGTTTAAAATCTATTGAAGCTTCTCATCTCTCTCACTTAGCTCAACAATTGTCTCTTTCAGAAGGTCTTTGGTGGCTAAATTCTCCACATCTTATACTAACATCTTGTAAACTTTTTTGGAGAAAAAAGTTAGATTCGACAAAATGCATAAGGTCCTTAATAATACTAAATTCAATAAACATTATTTCTAGTACATACCGTTTGTTTTTTTCTTCTAATATCTTTACAAACTAAGGTAATCAATGTATTTAAGAACCTAAATAAGCTTGGCTCCTTAGTTGTTAGGTCGCTTCTTCTTTTTAACTCAGATTTTCAAGGGTTTGCCTGACAGTCTTTGTTTAAGAAAACAAAATCTATTAACATGTTTATACTTTCCATAAAATAGATGTACTATATTATATGAATGACGATTATACATTTATTCATTTATATGTATATGCATAATGAGAAAAATTCTTTTGGACATTAAATTTTTTTATTATTCTCCTAGGGTAGTGAAATGTCCTATGATTATGTTTGATGCTTAGTATGGATAAAAGCTTGATATATGTTTCTTTGAGGCCTAAAAGGATGTGAGTGGATTTACATGTTAATGTAGAAGTAATGCTTATTCTTTATTTAATAGTATTGAATTCTTGATCTAAATTATGAATGATACAAGAAACTATGAAGTTTTCTCTTACGTGAGCCTTAGTGAATGCGTTGTGTGTGTGCTTAGATGTGGATGCTATATATTCATTTATCATCCTAGGCATTGGTTCTTCACTGTGTAAAATCTTTACTTTGATAAATGTGGTTTTTGGTGCTAAAAGCATTCTCATGACTATATCCAATTGCATGCCTATTATTAGAACTCTTTTAAGCTCCTAACATATTTTCTAATTTCTTACTTCCTTTAGTGAACTTGGACAATGAGTCCTTACGAGAATCAACTTCCTTCTTCAACTTTTTATTCTCATGCTTTAAAGCACTTAAGTCATGATTATCCTCTATGGCTACACCTTTTGAAGCTTTGATGTTATACAATTCACTCTTTATCTTTCCATTTTCACTTATACATGTCTAGAATATTTTTAACTTCCTTGGGCTTGGAATATATCCTTTTCTTTTTTTTTCTTATAATTTACAGACCCTTAACAAGTTCATCATATGTCAAATTAATGTCCCTATTATAATTATCACATGATTTAAAGTTAGAGTATACTCATCATCATATTTTGAGTTAGAGTATGCTCATCATCATATTTTTCTACGAAACATATTTGACCTACATCTCCTTCTGACTGTTCACTTTTGGAGTTGCTTGTCTCATATCAAGTGGAGGCTTTAAATGCCTTCTTTTTCCTTTGTTCCTATTCTCTTTCTTGTAATTTTTTTTCATAATTTTCACTTTCTTTGAGGAGAGGGCATTGAAACTTCATATGTCTAGGTTTCTTTATTTGCTTTGCATTTTGTGTCTAAAAGGCCATTGAGACTTCATGTGTCCAATTTTTTACATTCAAAATAAATAATATTATTTAATTTGTGTTTTAAGTTTATCTTACCACCTTTGTAGTCCTTTCTTCTTGACGAGTTCTTCTTCAAGAATTTCCTAACTTTTTTACTAAATAAAAAATTATCTTATTTATCACTTTCACTAGATGATATTTATTCCTTATCATTTGATTCTTCCTTTGAGACTTTGAATGCTAGATTCCTTTTCTTCGAATAATTTCTTTTATAGCCTCATTTTTATATAAGAAGAGATCCAATAATCTCCTCTAATGGTAAAGTTATTAGGTCCTTTGCTTCTTGTATAATCGTCTCTTTAGCTTCCCATAAATTTGGTAATGACCTATACAACTTCCTGACCATTTTAAGGTTAATGTAGGTCTTTCTAAGACCCTTGAGAGCATTGATAATATTAATAAATCTACTATCTATGCTAGAAATGCTTTCATCATGTTTTATTTGGAACAATTCATATTCAAAAGCCATTTCTAGCATAGATGCTTTATTGAATTTATTTCTTCCCAACACACATCATCTACAATTTTAGTACGAATGTATGGATCACTTGAGACAATTTTCCAAAAATTGAAAATTTAAGCCATTGAGAAAATTTTCATTCTTGTTTTAAAATAAAAGGACTTATTTTCGTCAAAGATAGGAGCTTTGCTAATGTTTTGACCCTCTTAATTAAAGGATGATAAAGATACTCCTAGGTATACCATTATAACCTTTACTATAGGACTTTGTTTGAAATACTAGCCCTATAGACCTACTCAGACATCACTTATTATTCCCTAATGACACCTAAGAGGAGGTTGAATTGGATGAATTCAAGATTTTAATTAAAATATACTACTTATAAGACAATGTTTACAAATTATGACAAGTGTAAACAATAAAGTAGAGAGTACAAGAAGAGAAACACAAATCAATTTATAATGCTTCAGCAAACAATCGTTGCCTACTTCCATGCCTAAGACTCGTCTTAGATTTTCACTATAATTCTTCTTTCAAGGCGAAGAATAACCTTTATACAATCCTTTATTTTACCAAGAGGAACCTCTTTTTCAATCTTTCTTTAACGTAAAGAGGAATCCCAAACCAATTTTAGATAAACCTAATACAATGATCACAAACCCCAAAAATATCTTACAATTCAAAATTGCTCATTTAGATACTTTGATAATCACAAAAGGATCACTCACATAAGATGAGACAATGAATGCTTAAATGATTTAAAAGTACTGTGGAATCTATGTAAAAGACACTCAAATAGTTCTTGATGCTAAAATCAATGAGAAAACACATATTTATAGTGGTTTGGGACCCAAAGTAGGTGTTAGACCTAAGAACTAGATGTTACAACAGTTATATGCAGCGCACTTATTGACCATTATGCATTTACAATACTAGATTCACTAATTGATAGATATTGGTTGACCAGTACACATAATGGTTGACCAATGTGTCATATTAGTTTACCAATACATTAACTAATGTTGCTACAAACTCACAGTACATCAAATTTAACAACTTTAGACTATATTGGCTGATTACTAATCTATATAGGTCAACTAATCACCCAAAAAACATGATTTTAACAACTTCAAATGCTCAAAACCAATTTTTAAATCCAAATATAATTAAAAACTCCCAAAATGTTCCAAAGCATTATTTGAAAGAACAAGATAATTTTATATTTAAATTAAAAGTTTCAATGTGTCTTGATGAATGTAAAGACTCATGCATTGAAGTAGGAAGAAATTATTAACCATGGTAAGCCTTTTAGATTATTAAATTAACAAAGAGAGCTTACAAATAATAATAAAAAATGAAATGACCTTAATGAGCCTTAATATTCTTTTGTTCTTGTTTTGATCTTCATTTCATCGATTACAAACTTTAACTTTTCTTCATCAACTTGATACGTTATCTTCTTGAGTTTATACCTTCATTTTGTTCTAATATTGCTTTTTATTAAAATAACAAAAGCATTAGTAGTAATTATATTTTGTTGTCAAGAGTGACTCAAGACTGCAATTAGAACCTCCCTTGATTCAACAAACACCAAGATCTTGAGCATACCCTTTTACTAGAGATGTTCATATAGATTTCCCTTTTTCCAATGGTATTATAATTCCTATTTCTATCTCTTAACAGCCTCTTTTGGTTCATCTATATCCCAAAAAATTTATACGATCCGTAGATGGAGATAAAAATGGATTTTGGTCAAAGTAAGCCTCCCTATTCAATTACTAGGCATGTTATAGATTTACACTTATTAGAACTACCATCAAGATTCAATTTAGTTTCAAATTCCATTTAATGCCAATAACTTTCTAATTTTTAAGTTTGTCTACTAAGATCTAGGTTTCAATTTTCTTATCATGCTTAAACGATACTTTATAACATCTCTCTAAACTTGAGAATCCATAACTTCACTAGAACTAGAAGGTTTTAATGTATATACATTGCATCTATTATAGACATTAGTTAGAAGTCTTGTAACTCTAATTGGTACATCATCAACATCATCTGTAATATTTCCTTCAAAGACTCTTTCTTGAACTTAAAACTCAATTTTAGATTCTTTCCAGTTTTGAATTACAACTTCAACTAATATAACATTTGTTACAATAAAAATCTTGTTAATCTTAAGATAAAAAATTATATAAGCTTTAGACAAAGTGTTATAAATAACAAATATAGTTGAATGACTTAGGATCAAATTTGTCTCTTTTAATTTCAATTTTAAAACAAAATAAAGACCCCTAAACATTTTTAGATGAATCATCCTTAGTTTGTATTCAAACTAAGCTTCAAATGGTGTAATATCATTTAAATCTCTAGTTGATAACCTATTTAATCATCCTTAGTTTATATTCAAACTAAGCTTCAAATGTTGTAATATCATTCAAATCTCTAATTGATAACCTATTTGAGGCGTAGGAAATAGTGTTAATTTCCTCTGTCTAGAACCTAAGTGACATATTCTTATCATAAAGTAGACATGTGGCCATTTCCTTAAGTGTTATATTCTTTCTTTCACTAGCTCCCTTTTATTGTGGAGTGTATGGAACTTTCAGGTAATGCTTAATGATTTCTTTCTCTAAATACTTGTTAAATTGCTTTGGAGTATCTCCAGTCTATTATCTAACCTCAAGGTTTTAATCTCCTTTCCATATTCATCTCGAAAACATGTCTAAAGTTCAAAAACTTAGAATATATTTTATAATTATTTTTTGAGAAAATAAACCGAATAGTATTTGCTATAATTATTAATGAATATAAAAAATACTTAGCCATTCAGTGATTCATTTTGTTTTAGGCTACAAAGGCCCGTATCCACTAATTGTAAATTTTCTCTTACTTTGAGACCTTTATCTATTTGACATGCTTCCCAAACAAATTTCACCTCACAAATTGCAGGTATGTTTGTAACCATTTTTTCCCAATTAACTTTTTTAAGCTTACATATTTGCAATCACTAGTGAAATCTAATTTAGAACTTTCACCTTTTTTGTTACTAACATCACAAACTCCATCGTAACATTTTAATCTATAACTAGACATCATTAACTGATCAATACTCAAGAGATTTTGACTTATCTCAATCACATAAAGAGCAGCACTGAATAAATTTACCTCATCAAGTTTCAAGTATAGTAGTTCCTTTACCCTCAATTTTTAAACAACTTCCATTTACAATTCTAACTCAAGAAATATAAGACTTGTCTAAGTCTTTAAACAACTCTTGACTAGGTGTAAAATGATTGGTATAACATGTGATCCATAGCTACACTAACTTATTGCAACCTTTGTCAATAATATGAGACTCCTTCCGACTCTATCATGAAAAGAAACTCCTTCTTGACTTTGGCATGAAAAGAAACTCCTCCTTGACTTCATCATTCTCAGTTGTTTGAGCATTATATTATTTTATAGTTTTTTTGTTGTATTTTTGAAAATTTCCAAATTGTTTACACTTGGTTTAATTCACTTTCTTAATCCAAAATAGGATTTAGAGTAAGTCTTTTATTGATACTTACAAGAATGGAACTCTTCTCTTTTGCTTCTTCCTTGATTGCTAATGCTAGATTTCCATCTATGCGTCTACTGGCAAAAGAGTTAATCTTTGTTTAACAAATTATAAAGAATTAATAAGTTATTGACATCTCATCTTAGATAGATCTTTCGAGTCTTTTGGAGAAGTTATTTTGTGTTTTAACTTTTACCAAAAACTTCTCCATAATTCCTAGAAATCTTTACCTAAGAGTATAATTTAATTATTTATCTTTGGGACTTTACAAAAAATATTTAACACTTTATGTATCTTTCATTTTTGACATCAAATATTCTTATAAGATTCAAAACCATCATCTTTTAAGTCTTAACATCTCCTTGAAACTCAACTTTGAGTTTATCCTAGGCTACTTTTACAATATGGAAATTCATGATTCTTGAAAATATCTTAGTCTTGAAAATATATTACGGATTCATGTCAGTGCCTTAAACCTCCTAGGTTTCTCTTCATTATAATGCTTCAATTGAGCCATTCAAGGGTTGGCTCCTTGGTAGTGTCAACTATCTTCAATTAGTCAAAATACTTGAGGTAAGGCTCTGTCTTTATTGCTCAAACAATATAATGATGGCTATTTGAAATCTTGAGTTTTAATAGTCAAACTTGAAGACTCCATGTTCAAGACTTTTAAGTGTTTAGCCTCACTTGAACATATGTTTCATTCAACCTTACGCTTTATGAGGCCTAAAATATTTGAGGTTGTGATTTTTAAGATTTTATAGAATTTAATGTTAAGTCAAAATGACTTTACAATTAATGATTTTGTTACAATTAATGATTTTGATGAAGTCTAAATAATAATAATAACAGAAGAAAGTAAGACGAAGCGCGGAGGAGAAAATAAGACGAAACGGAAGCGAAAAGTAAGATGCAAAAAAATAAGACGAAGAGGAGAAACTAAGATGAAGTCAAAGCAGAAAGTAAGACACAAGAAAATAAGACGAAGCGGAAGCGAAAAGTAAGACGCAAGAAAATAAGACGAAGTCGAAAATAAGATGAAGCGGAAAAACTAAGACGAAGCGAAGCCAAAAATGAGACGATAGAAAGTAAGAAGAAGCAGCAGTAGAAACTAAGACGAAGACCTGATACCACGTCGATGGTTAATCAGTCTGAGTTAGTTACAGAACTCAACTGAATAACTGTTTCTTCAAAGATCAAGAAACAAGAAGAAA
>JANKOD010000005.1:30658763-30673818 GCA_026284645.1 Erythroxylum acuminatum | reverse complement strand
AAGAATCAAGGTAAGATCATTTTGAATCTTTTGGATTTTTGGAAGGATTTTAGTTCATGGAGTTTAGAAAATGCATGAGTTTAAGTATTCTAGACTCAATTTCAGTGATTTTGCATTGTGAGATTTTCAATTGGATTCCTATTGAATAGGGGTTTTGCCATTGATGAAGGAAATCAAGAAAGGCAAAAGGAGCAAGAGAAGAGATATTTTTTAGCAAGTCTTTAAGCAAGAAAATCAAGGTGGTTACATGTTTATAATAGAGTAAATAAGCCACAAATGTTTTCTTTGAATCAAGGAAGTGTAATGATTTTAATTGCATCATAAGTGTTGCATTTATTGCTTTTGAATGATTTGAGAAATTGCAATATGTTGTTATATGAATTGTGTGATGATTTATGAAAAGATTTTGAAAGTGATTTTTTGAAAAGATAACATGTTTATGAAACCATGTTTTCGAAATATCTCATGTTTATGAAAAATCAAGTTTCGAAAAAGTTCCATTTTGGGCAACAAGTTTACAAGTCATGAATTACATGTTATGTGAGTTTGTGGTGGTCCCCTAAGTTAAGTCAATTGACAAAAGGCTTCTCCCGCCTGCCCGCTAGTGGCACGGAGCTCCTTCATGGACTCCCCTAAGTTCACGGCTACGCAAGACCATTAATTGAGATTGCGATAATACGTTCTGTTCACGGCTATACAGGTTCATTATGTGGAAATGTGTAGTACGTTCTGTTTTTGGATTCACCCAAACCATTCTGATGTGCTTATGTGATTATGTTATGTTAACAAGTTTGATACATTCATGTTTTGTAATTTGTGAATTTGGTTAAAAACTTAAGAACCATGTGTTTTATGAACTCAATGAAAATTTTCTATGACAAGTGAATGTTTTTAAAGATTTTGCTTATTTTTCGTTTATAAACTATTACCCACGAGCTTTTAAGCTTACCCCCTTTTCGTCCCATCTTCAGGTGAAGAAAATAAGATCAAGTAACCAACAGTCGAGGAATCATTTTACTTTTGCAATGTTTTTGTAAATTAAGTTAGATTTTGTAAAAGCAAGGCTTTGGTCTCATTTTGAGAATTATTGGGTTTTGGTATCTTTTGTATTTTGGATTTTGATATCGATGATGTAATGTGGCTTGGATTGCCATTAAAGGTTTACAAACTCTTATTTTTGCTGTTAATGAAATATGAGTTGTGTATAGATGATGATGATGATTTTGATCATGAATTGTTGATATATATATATATATATATATAAAAGATTTCATGGAAAAGAAAGATAGGAACTATGAATGATGAGACATGGTTGAATGTAATGAGTCAAATGAGTTGAGATTTGAGAATTTAATGAAATCAATTTGGTAGTTGAAATATTAAGAAGTGAAAATGGGATTTTTTAGGTCTTCATGGAAATTGTAGGTCTAGAAGTCCTCTTTGAAACGGTCTTTAAATGACCCTAATCCGACATCCCTAGTGAAAGTTATGCAAATCTCCCCAAAGTAGGCACAATATGATTGAGGACATAATTGTAGTCTTTCATAGGAGTAAAATTTGTGTTCTGACTTTGGGGGAAATTCTGGATTGATCTAGGCTGAATTAGAGAATGTTGTCTTCATGAAATTGTAGATCTTTCTTTTATCTTTCCAACGGTATAAACTATGCAATTTTTGTACATTGGAACTAAGAGATATGATTATTATAAGTGGTGATAATTCCTTGATCAAGCCTTCGTCTGATGCATCTTTGATCATTCGTCTGATGCTTCTTGACCATTCGTCTGATGCATCTTTGACCAAGCCTTCATCTGATTCATCTTAGACTGACTTCTTTCGTTTGACCTTTTCGTCTAACCCATCTAACTTTTGAAAATTTGATATTTTAACCCTCTAGATGACAAAATCTCTTCGAGATCTTCACAAAAGTTGTAGATCTCAAAGTTCTCTTTGAAACTGTCCTAAGACAATCTTAATCTAACATCTCTAGTGAAAGTTATGTCAATTGTCCTATGACATGTACAATATGATTGATGACATAATTATGTTGAATTCTTTTGGTCATAACTTCTTCTTCCAACCTCCAAATGAAGTGATTCATAAACCAATAAATTCCTAACACTTGTTTCTACCTCTTCATAAAAATTGGTAGCCTTTGATGTTGATTTGAAAAATATGGATGAAAAGAAAGTAAAGGGTCAGTTGGAAGAGTATGAATTGGACATTTTACTAAACATACTTCGGTATTTTGATGATGACATGATCTATAGAGCTCCAAATGAGATGATTCTTATTTCTAAATAAACTAGAGACATAGAGCTACAATTGTTCTAAAGAGATAGAACTTTAATTCAGTCTCTAAGACTTTCAATTTCTAGATGGAAGTTGAGTATATTGTACTGTTTAGTGTAATAACAGTCCGGAAATGTTTGATGTATAACTTTCAGATTTCTAAATCAAATTGAATAATTTTAATGTCATTAGAAACTTATGACAATGGGGAACGAATGTCCTAAAGAAGTCAAATTAAAATTCTGGTTTGAAGTTTCCCAAAATCTATTTTGAAATAGGAGAAATGAGTTTAATTAGGGTGACTTTTTGGTGTGAGCACGCCACCCTTATGGGATGATGGCTAATGAGGATTCATTGAAATGCCCCTACAGGGTAACAGGTTCACGTTTTATGACTCCGAAAATACGGAGAAATGAAAATCATGGTTTATGAATCCGCAAGAGTTGGACTCCGAAAACGGAGTGCAACATGTTTGGTATCAGAGCAAGAGTTGGATTCCGAAAAATGTTTGGGGTCCAACAGAATTAGCCTTAGAAAAAGTGTGAATCCCCATACATATTAGAATTCAAGAGAAAGAGATAGGAGTGGCATGTTAAAATTCTAGATTTGGAGAGATACGTCAATGAAAAAGAAGAAATGATTGAATTTATGTTGAGGAGTGCAATTGGTCTTAGGGAAGAACAAGAAGGGGAGGATGTGGGGAGGTTTGTTAAACCCCTAAGTCCTAATAGCGAAATCATGCAGGTATTATTGAACCTTGACCAATGTTTGACACTTGGAATGACAAAACAAGGCAAAGACTTACGAGTAGACAAGGAAAATAGGCATTGTCAATAAATTGGCACACATTACTGCATATTGATGAAAATCTTTGACGAGATGCAAAATTCGAATATAAGACCAAAAGATAGCTTGAGATGGACCTTGGGTTGAAGGTTAGCTAGATCATATGCCTAAGGGAAACATATGAGAGCTTTAAAGACTTAATGTGTGATTAAATAGATGGACCATAACTAATGGACTTGACATGCGTAAGCATTAGACCGGACCAACATGCTATAAAAGGCTTTGAACTTGGATGACTCATCATTGATGGATAGAGATCATGAGAGATTTTGGATGATGTAGTTGATAAGATCACATTAGATATACATCAATTTAAAAAGATAACGACCTTGTGAGAGGATCATTTGAAGATAATGGAGTTCTTCTTGGATATGGATTTTTCTCTTTTAATTAAATGTAATATCTTATCATGTTAGTTATGATGTAGCTAAATCCTATCAAATAGAGTCTTATTTTGATGAGGTGTCATCCAATTGATTAATATAATGTAATCAAATAAGGATAGATGTGATCTAGGTAGTTTAGTTCAGCTAAAATTCTTAATTGGAAAGCCAGAGATTTCCATAAATAGCTTATTGGAATCTTGATCCTGATAATAGGGATAGGTAGCGAGGGAAAACATTGAGAGAGTATTCTTTTCTATGCTTTTGGGAAAGTAATAAAGATTGGCTTTTACCGTAGTTCTTATATGTTTATTGTTGTCTATGATTATTTAATATTTTCGTAGTATTCTTATTAGAGTGTGAGACTTCAACACTTCGAGGATCGTGAGGTATTCAAAAACAAAATTCTGTTGATCAACGATCACATGGAAAGAACAGGGATAGGTAGGGAGAGAAAGCATTGAGAGAGAGCATTCTTTTGTATACTTTTGGGAAAGTAATAAAGATTGGTTTTTACCGTAATTCTTGTGTGTTTATTGTTGTCTATGATTATTTAATACTTTCGTAGCATTCTTGTTACAGTGTGAGACTTCAACACTTCGAGGATCGTGAGGTATTCAAAAACAAATTTATGTTGATCAACGATTACATGGAAAGCCTGAGTTTTAGTTAAGTAGACCTAAGTAAGATTGTTGTGTAAAAGAGTACGCGCAACTTTAGTATAAATTTGGTATCTAGAAAAACATTTGTAACAAGGTGTAAGGTGATGATAATGATGATCAGATTGTCAATAGTAAGTGCCATAATGATAGAAATGAGGAAACTCTAAAATTTATTTATGACCATCAATAACAACATTATGTTGTTAAATAGGAGGAAGGTAGTAACGGAAGTTTTCAGTCAATTTTTAAATTTTTTGGATTCCACTTATTATATAGGATGTACATTTAATAAGGGAGCGGATAGAAAAACATAAAAAAATTAAAAGGTAGAATTTTGACAAAGATAACAAGTTAGAGTTTAAATTGAACGCTTGTAAAATGTTAAGTTTTTTATAATTGTTTTAAAACAATTGGATTGAAAGTTTATAAAGTATTGAATTTTTTATCGTTTTAAAACGTTTGAGTTTAAATTAAATTATAATAACAATATTAAGCTCTAGTTCAACTTTTTTACCTAAATTAGTTCCTTTGATTGATACTAATTTAGAGATTGTACCTAACTGACTCTGAGTTCAATCCTAACAAAGCATATCAAAACTAGACTTGTAGACAACAGGAACATTTTCAGTTTTACTTGTAAGAACATACGCATAAACTATTAGACTTCCTTGTTGCCTTTCGTCGGCACCAAGCCACCAACAGTAGCTATCCAGCTAACAAAAACATGAGTTCTGCAGCACTAAGGACGAGCTTTAATTTCATCATTAGCGGAAAACTGGAAGGTGTATAAAATTACGAGATCACTGAAGGGCTATATTTAGTTTGCATAAGATCAAATTTTGCAATCGTGATGATATTCTCAAGTGGTTCTCAATTAACTTCCATTTCCTAGGAATTATCTTTAGGCTAACTAGATGCTACGATAGCTAGGTAGGAGACGCACGCAATGTTGCTTACAACATTGCTTCAAGTCTTGGATTTGAAAAATAGTTGCTAGGAAAAGTAAGCACCATGACATTCAGTGCCAAGTCCAAATCAGACGAATTGTCACGGGAAAATTAGATGAATTTTGGTGGAATAATACACTCAGTATCAACACTCTTGATTCTTATGTCGCCTCTCTTACGCGGCGCGGCAGCCGTAAATTTAGAGAATACAGTAACACACTCAGTATCAACACTCCTGATTCTTGCGTCTCCTCTCTTACGCGGCGCGGCAGCCGTAAATTTAGAGACTACACTCAGTATCAACACTCCTGATCCTTGCGTCTCCTCTCTTACGCGGCGCGGCAGCCGTAAATTTAGAGACTGCAGTAACACACGGATCTATTGTCGTAATCCAGGTTAAAAGTTTCATCATTTCCTGAACTTAGTTTTCTTTGTGCTCGAACACTTTACAGATCAAGTCCTTCGGGTCTCTTGAAGTGCTTTATTTAACATTATCCTGGTTTAGGAATTTTAGGTCCATTGATGTCCCTTTCATATTCCGAGGTAGGGTCACAGAAACAAAACAACAACTTTTCTAATGTACAACAAGTGTAGAATTAGCCTTAGAAAAAGTGCGAATCCACAGACATAAATGTTATTTCCACTGCTTCATTAGGACAGTTAGTACTGTACCCATTAATCCCAGACACTGAACCCACTATCCATCGTCGACCTCATCTTTGTACTTTTTACGATTCCAATTGTTAAAGTACTTTTTACGATTATGCATTTTTTCCAAGGGAAATTTAGAAATTAAATAAAGCGAAGGAGCCCCTCTTGGAGAAATTGTGCATAATAAAATGTGATTATTAGGATAACTGGGTCGCCAGCAAGTTGGCATTGGAGGCTCAATTCCAAGTCAAGTTCGTCATGATACAGAATTCATGCACTTAAATCTCATCATATCTCCCTAGATGTGCTAAGTAGCCTAGATAGTAGGTATAGATGGTGACTTCTAAGAAAGTGCACTTCACTTCTTGGCCTTGTTAACGCTCCTTGAATTAGCTTTGTTTTACTGTTGAATTTCAACCCTGATAACTGTTAAGTGCATGTGTATTTAAGATGTATGTGTTTTTCATGCATACAAAGGTACGTACCTGCAAATTTATCTGAGCGTTAACGAGGGCCAACCGTGCATTAATGATTTACATAATAAATATTAGTTTTGATATGAACACATTTTTACAAATATAAACTTTAGACTTTGAATTTGTATTTGTATTTGTATTTGGATTACGGCACACACACACACACACACATATATATATATATATAATATTTTGCCACGAACCGGATTCTGTTTAGCCGTGGAAATGAAGGAGAAAAGACGGTGACTGCTGACCAACTATAATTAATTTTAATTATTTTTCGCCCATCCTTCTAAAAAAATACTGTCCTTAAATAATTTAGATGTAATCTATGTTCTTTTTCTTTTTAGATTTCATAAGGAAGTTATCCCAGGTAAAAGAAGAGATTATAAGTAACTTATGCTATATAAACGAGTGCATAACTCAAGCCTTAACTTAAAATTTAGGGTAGAAAATAGTGTTTTTTATTTATATATAAACTTGGATGAATTCAACTTAACTTTTTCTTATTTAAATTACAATTCTTCTTATGATATAATAATTAATATCATAGTTTGAATCACAAAAGTTTAAGATACTTATAATTAAGTGAAATTTCAGATAACTTCAAGTCGAAGAAAATATGTTAATTTAATAACAACGAAACCGTTATTTGAATAAAAAGATATTAAATTTGATTTAAATAAAGTTAAATTCACTTTTGAAAAAAAATTATTAAAATTTCATAAGTGAATTATCAAATTAGAAAAAATATAAGGTGAGTAATTTATATATTAAAAACACTTATAACTCAAGTTTTAAAGTTTTAGATTGAAAATAATATTCTTATTTATATATTTATATATGATCTCCCGGTCCAATTTTTTTAATTGGATCCCCTCGCAATATCCAATATTGGATATCCTTATGAATAATATACATCCACAAAAGTATTGAAACTTGTAAACATATTTACTTTGATATTTGGATATTTTTTCTTACATTCATGCGCCCCTTAGAATTATAATATATAACGAAAATTTTATTAATTTCTTACATTCATGTGCATACACGACCTCATATTTGGTATTTACAAGCTCACAGATTTGGTCTCTCTTGATTGTTCAAACGTCCCATGGCATGTTTCGATGACTATGAACGAGAATGTGGATTAGTTTTATTAGTTTGACAGTGATTATGTGGTAGTTAGACTTGGTAAATCAGTTAGATGAATGTTTGTTAGTTAACTTGGCAGTTACAGTAGTAACTGTACATGTAACATATGTGAGTAATAACGTAAGTACAGCGTTCGAGAGCTTTTACAATTATGTAATAACAGAGAAATATTCTTGAATTTGACTTCTACAACTACTGTTAACTTTATTTAGAATATGAAAATGCCTAGTGCTCGTTAAGCATCTTGTCATCACAACTACTATGTTAAATTTTAGCGTAATTAAAGGATAGAAAGTATTCTGTTATCTCAGTTCTATTGTGCCATCTCTATTCTGCCTTTCTCCAGTTGAGGCTGAACAAGCGAGCAAAAAGATGTACCATAGAGACCAACAAGACTCCAAGTTCCAGATCTCCAATATGCAGGGAAGACTCCAACTCAAAACTCCTTTCCACACAGAGACAATCTTGACCGCTAACCTTGCTGTATTATATACTGGTAATGTCTGTCTCTTTGGTCAAGAACGTATCAGAAAATTTTCCTTCAATTCTGAGTTGTATTGTTTTTATAGTTAATTCTTCACATGTCTTTTTCTATTTATGTTATTTATTCCCTGGTTATCATACTTTTAGTTGATTGTTATCATGAATCTGTTAGCAGAATTATTTTTTAATATGTTATATATATTATCTTAATTTTTATGTCATACAAACTATGATTGGATTAATATCATGCATTGTTAGAAAGGCCTAACTCACCTCCAAAAGCTAACTTAAGAGGGGGAGGTTTGCACATTATTATAAATTCTTGAATACCCTCATAATTGTCTGATGTGAAATTCCTGACATCCCCCTTCAGTCCAGAGCAGGACTGAACATCTGATGGACATATTGGGCAAAGGGACATAACCGGGCACCGCCCCAAACCATCGAGACAAACTGACTCTGATACTATGTTAGAAAGGCCTAACCATATTAGAAGTGTCTAACTCACCTCCAAAAGCTAGCTCGATAGGACAAGATTTGCACACTATTATAAATTGTTAAATGACCTTATAATTGTTCGATGTGGGATTCCTGACATGTAAATTTCAATAATTGGAGGTATTGGATAAATTTAGATATACATCTTTTCTTTTTTACTAGTTTAAAAAACCTTGTTTGGTGGTGACTTGCAAAATAACCTAAGAAAGAACTACTAAATATGCTATTAATGAAAAAAAAAGAGGAAATTCAATAACATGAACTACATGCATTCTGTCCATATTTAAAATATAAACAAACTTATCTTTTAGTTGATACCACTACCCCGTAACAATTATATTGTTGTTATCTTATGTGGTCATTACAAGAGATTGTTGAGCTAAAATTTTTATACAGGCCGGTGGTACTTTTGATTACATCTGAGATAACACATCCTCTTCCACTATTAAATAAATTATAATGGAACCTTATACGGTTTTCAACGTAAAATTGATACATACAAGATGAATAGATGAGTACTTTGCTCTAATTTTTGACAGAACTGATAAACATGCAAACATCGTACTGAATTGTTGAGCGGTAAACTATTGAGCTGCTTTACAATTTGGTATCAAAAGCCATAAAGTTTTGAGTTGAAATCTGTAAACGTTGCATATTTCGGATCCCGTAGTTAAATGATGAAGATCAGGATTAATATGCTCCATATAGTAAGTAATTAAGTGGAAGGAGCCGACATGTTCCGTGGGACAATTTCTGTGGGCTTTATACATCCTAACAAATAGGAAATCTTACGGGACAGCCCAGCACTCTTCCCTTAGATTCTTCCATATAGAGACATGACATGTAGGTTGATTGCACTTGATCATTATTATATTCGTTTCCAGTAGACAAGAGCATAAAAACATCACTATAGCTTTGATGTCAGTTAAGATTAGGCAGTTTTACTTTTGCAGCAAAAACGCAGTCCAACCAATATATCCAACATAGAGATGGCTTACACCTCGACCCTTCGCAGATAGCAGTTCATCAACAACTGGTTTGCACTTGCCACTCTCTAGTTCTTCCCTCCGCGGATAAGGATTCTCTCCTGATTCCCATCTCCCATAAATGGCTCCTCATACCTTTCACTTCCCGCCGACAACAACATTACTTTTCCTTGTTTATTTCATTGGACAATCATGTATTCACAGCCTCAAAAGAGCAGAAGTTCTAGTTCTAGCGCCAGCAGTGGCTCTGGGGCTAATACTTCGGGTCGCCGCCCACTTTACCGCGGAGTTAGGTGTAGACGTAGTGGGAAATGGGTTTCAGAGATCAGAGAGCCGAGAAAGCCTAATAGAATATGGCTGGGCACATTTCCTACCCCTGAAATGGCAGCAGTTGCTTATGATGTGGCGGCTTTAGCACTGAAAGGGCAGGATGCTGAACTCAACTTCCCCGTCGTGGCGACTTCTCTGGCTGTTCCGGCGTCCACATCCCCTCGTGATATTCAGGCGGCCGCGGCGTCTGCAGCTGCTGCTATAGGGGCTGCAAAGGATGCTTTAGGGATAGGAAATGAGAGGCGTAGCAACCAAGCATTATTGGAGAAGAGTAGCAATCAAACAGTACAAGATAGGCAAATGGCTTTTGAGTTTGTCGATGAGGACTTGATATTTGATATGCCCAATGTTCTGGTTAATATGGCTCAAGGAATGATGCTTAGCCCTCCTCGCTTGAACATTGCTAGCGATGATCCTGTTGACGAAAGTACTGGTTATGGAGACCATAATCTCTGGAAATTCCCTTGAATTTTCTCAAACTTTTATATATTCTATGTATAATATATAATCCACAACATCAAAAAATAAAAACCAGAAGTCAACAAAAGAGGGGTATTTTAACAGTTTCTTGCTCCGAAACGCCTTGAACTCAGATGCAAGATACTGTAGGAAAGTGGGTGTGAGTGAACTATTTTTCATTAGCTTGTAAAGGGTTTCCTACCTCTATGGCTTGCTATAGTTTCACCGTCCTGTTGTATTATCTGTTAATGCTTCTTCTAGAGTTAGTGAGCTGAAAAGAACGTCTGGGAGTAAAATATTAAGACCAGATTGAGTCGATTTCTTTAAAACTTTTCTAGATTCCTGCGCCATAAACATGAGAATTGGCCATGAAGTTCACATGTTGAATCACAGGTCACAAATTCTTGGTGGAGCGAAAACCTATTTTAAGATTAAATTTATTACCTTCCTGTCGCTATTACTCTTGATATTCAAGCAATCCAAAGTATATATGGCAGACAGAACCCTCGCATCTAAGTAAATTGACATTGTCTAATAACTGTCATCAACAGAAACTGCAACTACCAACTACCAATTTTTCATAATTTTACAGCATCAGGTTGGATAATGGGCAAGAAACCCATAACCATATGTATCCATCCAACTATAATTTACCACGCAATGGTTTTATCAACAGCAGTCTCATATCGAGGGTATGTACGTGTAATAGTGTAGGACTAGAATGGAAAAATTGCATAAAACACCGATTTTGAGGCGTTCACTGACAAAGATGCCAATTCAAATGGAAAGGAAGCTGACTCTGGAACTTGGAGTGGCCCATTTGATTTCAATCTTCAATCTTTTGATGTTTTATTTGGTAGAGATTCTCTTATTAAAGAATATGCAAAATCTTCTCAAATTGGTTGTCTAGTCAACAACAATCGTTAAGGTGTTGAATTTAAGACTTTTAATAGTTATAGTAATTGATTATGTAGATAAAAGAACTTATCCTAGCAAATTATTCCTACCCTCTTGATGATGCGAAATTGTAAATCAAAATGTAAATATATGTGTCACTCTTGCAAAATTTGGATGTGATGAATTGAGTTATCAGCTATATCTTTTCTCTTCACACGTTACATATCTATATACAAGAATAATTTTTCAGTCAACTCTAACTATTTTCACTAATTATGGATCCCTACCATTATGGCCTACTCTAATTATAGAATTTGGCTCTTACAATTACGCCAACACAATGATATGACACAATCATGCCAACACTTCCCCTCAAGTTGGTGCATAGATATCTATCATGCTTAACTTGTCAATCACTACGTGAAAATACTCGACTTGAGACTGCCTTTGTAAAGATATCTGCGAGTTGGCTCTCAGATTTAACGAATGGAAACTGAATAATCTTTTAATCTAGCTTCCCCTTGATAAAATGACGATCAACTTCTACGTGCTTAGTTCGGTCATGTTGAATTGGATTTTGTGCGATTTGGATTGCAGCTTTGTTATCACAAAATAAACTTATGGGTACTGAACACTCAACTCCAAGGTTCTGCAGAATTCCCTTAATCCACAATAGCTCACATAAACCGTGTGCCATACCTCGCAACTCTGCTTCTGCACTTGACCGAGCAACAACCTTCTGTTTCTTGCTCCTCCAGGTAACAAGATTGCCTTCTACAAATGTGAGATAACCTGAGGTAGATTTCCTGCTTGATCGATCTCCTGCCCAATCAACATCAGTGTAACCTTCGATAGTGGATGCTTCATTCTTTGAGTATAATAGCCCTTTTCCTGGTGCACCTTTTAAATATCTCAAGATTCTATAGACTGCGTCCATGTGTTCTTCAGTCGGAACATGCATAAACTGACTTACCACACTCACAGGATAGGCAATATCCGACCTAGTATGAGTTAGATAGATCAATTTTCCCACTAGCCGTTGATAGCAACCAATATCTACTAGACTTTGGTCAGGAGAAGTTTCAAGTGAATGATTCATCTGCAATGGTGTTTCAACTGGTTTGCAATTTAGCATTCCGGTTTCAGTCAATAAATCCAACACATATTTTCACTGGCAAAGAGAAATTCCCTTTCTTAACCATGACACTTTAATACCTAGGAAATATCTCAAGTTTCCCAAGTCTTTCATTTCAAACTTGGTGGCCAAATACTTCTGTAGTCTCTCCATTTCTTTAGCATCATTACCCGTCAATACCATATCATCCACATACACAATCAATGTTGTCACCTTTTCTCCTTCATGTTTGATAAACAAAGTATGGTCAGAGTTACTTTGCTTGTAACCAACCGACTTCATTGCTGCTGTAAACCTCCCAAACCAAGCTCTAGGAGATTGTTTAAGCCCATATAATGATCTCTTCAATTTACATACATTATCTTCATGTATGGTTCCATACTTGACACCAGGTGGAAGCTCCATGTAAACTTCTTCCTCCAAGTCACCATTTAAGAAAGCATTCTTCACATCGAGTTGTCGCAATGGCCAATCTCTATTAACTGCAACTGATATGAGGATGCGAACAGTATTTAGCTTTGCTACTGGTGCGAAAGTCTCCTGATAATCAACTCCGTACTTTTGTGTGTAACCTTTTGCTACCAGCCTCGCCTTGTATTGGTCAATGCGTCCATCAGCTTTAAGCTTCACAGTATACACCCATTTGCAACCAACAGCCTTCTTCCCTGGGGGTAATGACACTAGTTCCCAAGTTGAGTTCTTTTTTAGAGGTTCCATCTCTTCATTCATTTCTTTCGTCCACTTTGGATCTTCTAACGCTTCCTGTACACTGTTAGGAATAGACACTTCTGATAATTGATCAACATTCAGGGCATATGAATTCAATAGCCTGTTAGTGGAGGTATAGTTATTAATGGGGTATTTAACATTTTCTTTGAGAGAAGGTTCATATTGTTTCTTTGGAATACCTCTGTTTGATCTTGGTGCTAACCGAAATGGTAAAGGATTGTTAAAACCTAAGATTCGATGTCTTTTTGAACATTCTAAGAAGGAGGCTCTTCGGTTAGTGGTGTTAAGACAGTCTCTTCTAATGCATCTTTATCACCACTTACTAGCACATCATTCTCAAACAAATTTGATAGACTTGGAGTATGCAAACTTGAAGCATTTACATCGGATTGATAAGGGGGATCCTGATATGTATTCAATTTCTCTTCTATATCCTCCAATACTAAGAACTCATATTCACCATTTGAAATTCCATTATTTCCCCCATTCAGCTCAGGCTCATCACTCGAGTTCCCCCCTGGGGAGATGAGCTCGAAACTCCCCTTGTGTAGTATGGTTGGGTTTCATGGAAGGAGACATCCAAAGAAACATGTAATTTTTTATTTTGTGGATCATAACATCGGTAGCCCTTTTGAAAATCTGAGTATCCAACAAAAACACATCGTTTGGCACAAGGATCTAATTTGCTTCGTAAGGCTTTGGGAATATGAACATACGCTGTACACCCAAAGATTCTGGGTTCAAGGTTTGGTAGATGGGAAATAGAGTAAAAAGATTATAACTTTTGTTGTGGGGTTTAGAAGCCAATAACTCGAGAAGGAACCCGATTTATTAGATAAATTGCATTTGATCGCCTCTCCCCAATAAAATTGCGACATGTTCATCCTAAAGAGAGATGCACGTACCACCTCCATAATTTGTCTATTTTTCCTTTCTGCCAACCCATTCTGTTGCGGCGTGTACGTACAGGAGGTATGGTGACGTATTCCCAACTGGCTTAGATATTCTCCAAATAAAGCATCAATAAATTCCATGGCATTATCAGATTGCCAAATTTGAATTTTTTTTGTTGAAATTGAGTAAGGACCATATTGTAAAATTCCTTAAATGCCATAAATGCATCACTCCTCTTATGAAGAATAGACACCCATGTGAACCTGGTGTGTTCATCAATGAAAGTAATAAAATATCGAGCCTTTGAAATTGATGGAACCCTTGCAGGTCCCCAGATATCAGAATGTATAACAATAAAAAGTTGGGAGCATTTATTCAAACTTGGCAAGTAAAGAATTCGATGATTTTTTGCCAATTCACATACACCACATTTGAAATCTGAAACATCCAAATCAGAAAATAAATATGGTTGAAGTTTCTTAAGATAACCAAAAAAAATGTGACCTAGCCTTTTATGCCATAACCAGATATTTGTGCAAGATTTTTCAACCCCATTTGTTTGAAATGCATAACTGAATTGTCATTCCCCATCTTCAGTTAATTCCAAGTAGTAGAGCTCATGTCTTTTAACATCATAACCAAGAGTCCTCCGGGTCAGAATGTCCTGAAAAACACAAAATAAAGGCCAAAAAATTACAAGACAATTAAGAGAGGAAGTAATTTTACTGATCGATAAAAGATTATACTCAAGGGTTAGAACAACTTAGACAGTATCAAGTGTCAATTTATTGGATAAAACGACAGATCCTTCTCCAATAATAGGAGAAGTGCTTTCATTTGCAGTGGAAATGTTAGCCTAAGGGGATGGATGAATTGTTTGTAATTTTTTCGGATCATTAGTCATATGATCGATTGCCCCAATATCAATTATCCAAGCATTATTCCTAGCAGTGATAGAAAGTACATCCACCTTACCAGAAATACCTGGTTGGGCCATGTTGGCTATAGGTTGCGGTTTTTCTTCATGGGTCAGTTTGTTATCCCCTTGTACAGCCACTGTTACTTTGCCAATGACCTTTTTTCTTGGCTTCTTCAAGAAATCCCACCAGTCTGGATACCCGATAATCTCATAGCATCGTTGTTTCGAGTGTCCTGTCTCACCACAATGATTACAAACAAAATTATTAGATTTTCCTGATGGTGGATTATTTCACCCTTTGTTTCGGTGAACTA
>JANKOD010000005.1:30606439-30634735 GCA_026284645.1 Erythroxylum acuminatum | reverse complement strand
CATGCATACAAAGTCAAGAATGACACTTATTTTGAATAATTAAAATATATCTAAAACGACACTTATTATGAATCGGAAAGAGTATTATGTTCCTTTCTGTAATATAAAAAAAAGGGCTTTTCACACTGCGTTTAAAAAAAACTAGGGATAATGTTAATTGTATTTTATCAAATATAGTTAGAATACGAATGCAGTTTAATCATCTATGTGGTATGACGTCGCTCCCTCGGGTGGGTGGAGCTTCGTCATGTAGGGAGATGACGAGACTCAATTCGGGGCAAGTCCACCTCCTATTACTTGACTGGAACCCCATTTTCGTGACAAATATCATTTTACTCGTGCTGAAAAACCTCCCAACATATTACTTCTTTTGTATCTTAAAATGCGCAAAAGATGTTGCTAATATATAAAATTTTAATCTATAATGAGTGTTTGGGTCAAATGGTGCCTGCCAGCACTAGAATCTTCTATTGCCTTCTCTTCCTCCCCTCTCACCTTATCAGTAACCTGGGAAAACTTAAATTTATAAACTAACGTGGAATGGAGCGGCTTTTGTTAAAAACTATCTTCTCAAGAGGAGTAGTTAATCACTTAATTGGCTGAAGTGATATAAAAGTCTTGACTCGGTCCAGTTGGCCAACGTAATGGGCTTTGACTAATAAAAATAAACCAAGACAATATGCTGTAGTCCACCTTGCAATGACTTTGAAGGGCTGTCTCCAAAAGGATCCATTTGATTTCATCAATCTGTGTGAGTAATACAAGTTCTGTAATTCTTTAACAACCTAACGCATATGAAAGGAAATTTTTATGTATCTGATTGGATGGTCGAACAGACTGCACTGATCTGAGAAAAATGGAATCGTTTCCTGCCACGGCTTTTGTGATTAGGCTCAGCAGAAAGAAAGAAAGAAAAGTGGAATCCAATCTTCAGAGACATGTCACTTTGAAGAGAATGTCACTTTTTGGATTAAAAAGTGGCTTTTATTTTATGTAGTCCTTTCCCAGGCAACCGGACATAGGGTGTTTCGATTTGACCAGAGAAATAGAGTGAGTCTTTGAAAGGTTGGTAACTTTAGCCGATTTGATAGAGTAGGCTAGAGTCTGTAAAAGGTTTCCAACTTTAGCCTATTTGATAGAGTAGGCTTTTCTTCCTTGAAGGAAAAAGAAACTATCCCGACTCGGTACTAAGATATTCCGAGTTTTGTTGAGCTTTTGATAGTAGTTGGTTCTAAATGGGCATGAGGACTTATATAGCAGTTAAAAAGAAAAGCAGAGAAAAATAGTAAAATACATATACTGAGGGCCAGGAATTGCACACGTCGGGTCTGATCTAGCGGGGATACATTCACCTTTTCTTATTTCACTTGCATATATATACTACCATCTAGCCTTTTGGATCTTCCTTCTGCTACGATTTTACCCTTAATACTGGATGTTAGTCTGCTCTTAAATTAATAGTTGATGCCCCCAAAATTTAAAAGAAAATAATAACCATGAACCTTAATCCAAAAATGTCCTGACCATATTAGATCCCAGTTACACCATCAAGTTCCTCAGTCAATTCCTCAACCAACAATCCGAAGACACCAAGTTCGATCTCTAAAGCTGCCTCTCCCACTTGCTCTTGGTATCTCTTCCACCTATCAAGTTCTCTATAGAAATCTTGTTCCACCATCATATCAATGGTGGTAGATTCCACCTCCTTCCATGACTCCAACCTCTGGCAGACCCTTTTCACGGTTGTTACTTCTGCATCCAAGTAACGGTTCTGCTCTCTTTTCTCCTCTTCAATGAGGTCTGAAACCAGCCTTTTCATGTCTCTTGAGATTTTTTTCATAGAATGGGAGCTTGGTTTGTTTAGATGTTCTAAGATGATCCTGTCAATCTCATCTTCCATACTCAATGCTACCGACTCGTCGCTCTCAGATTCAATTTCGTCGTGTAGGTCATGGAAATCATTGTCCTCATCATCAGCTTCATTCTCTTGTTCCAACATTCTCTTCTCAAGTTCAACAGGATCTAACTCTGCCAATTTCTCAAACCGCCGGAGCTTCCGCAATAGCTGTTGCCGTGTTCCTGGAAATGGAAAAGGAAATGAACTTCAGTATTCATAACTTTGAACCAATCAACAAGAATATCCAACATAAATGTGTAGGACCATGCAACTGAAATGGCAAATGCATTGAAGCCGAGCTCAGAATCAAGAAGGTTGTCAATTAGATCTGATTGATTCCCCTGCATCTAAACTTCGAGTGTAATTAAATGCAGACTTGACTTTTAAGAGTAACTTCAAAGAGACCAAGTACAAGGGCATGTTCAGTTCCTGTACACAAGTACATAGATATTAAATATTGCCAAGTTGATTTTACCTAATCCATTTCTTCTCAACACCAAACAGATAATTCAATGGGTTCCACCAAACTAAAGCTATTATCAAGATAAGACCAGACCGGAATCATCAATAGGCTTGGGTTAGCGCTTATCTAGTGAGTGAGTCAAATGACTACTAAAGCAATTATTAGAAACCAAGAAAAGCAAGAGGTCACCTTCCACCATAAATTATTAAATTTCGATCGCAATTCTTATGTTACACCAAGTTAAATGTCTATACCGAAGAACTTCAAGTTCCTATAAGGAGTATGAGGCAGAAGCTAAAATGTGCGTAGCTGTATAGTTAAATCAGCCTTTTTAAGCGTTTCAACAATAGCAACTCAATAAAGCAATAAAAGCATAACTGAAGTGGGCTCCTCCAATTTTAAGTCACCGGCAAGTTCCAACAACTCAAAACATGAGACCCATCTACGATCCATACAAAAAAAGTCCCAAAATCTTCTAAAAGGATCATGTTACTGGAACCACACACGCAGTTACGAAACCTTTCCTAACACTGAACCAGTGTGGGTCACATATGAACTTGAGGCTACGACAAAGAAAGTAGCGGCTACATTCATTAACCAACCTTGGCCCGATCACCCACACGTCAAGTTATAGCACAATCACCCAAATGGATCCTACCCACACAGATTTATGTGATCATGACCGTCCATACGTGAACACTTTTAGAGATAGCAGACTCTATGTTGTTGTACACCAACAAGCAAGGTTTAAAAAGCTATACAATACAAGGGAAGGGTGAACATACTCTGTACAATCACATATCTGCAATCCGGATCGTCGTCCTCGCTCTGATCGTCATGTCCATCAAAAGTAGGGTCTAGTACAGAAACAGGACTACATTGTTCTTTGTCCTCCTCTTCTTCTTCAACAGCATCTTGGACATGGAATTTCTTCGAGCTTTCCACTTCTTTATTCTCTTTTCCCTGTTAAAAATTAACAACAATAATCTTGATTAGGACATGATTGGTGTTTGGTAAAATTCCATAATTGTGGCTTTATGCTTCATTACATGCAAACGTATATTTAATTGGCCAGTTTGTTGACCTGCCCTCCAAAATTTATAAATCTGGAAATCTTCTGCTGCGTTTTTAGGGATTGTGTTGGGGTAGATCCAGAAAAAACAAAAAGGGACTTGTCCTCTTTCTGCCAAAAATTATTTTTCCTACATCAAAGATTTGCATGGCAGACGAGAGATCAAAAAGTACACAAACACCTAACGTAGCTTTTGACGGTTTAATGACATATATGACCTTCATAAAACATATGGATCTTATACAAATTGTATAACTTGGAGGGCAGTACGTGTAAATAAAAGGAAAAACATTCCGGCCAAACTTTCTGAAAGTGACCTTCTTGCCGACAAATCAATCAAGTCAAACTCAGTCCGTCCGCGTTACTGAGTGAACTCTTTATTGATTTATCCGAGTCGCAGTTCCTTGGCTAACGCAATCAAGATATATTGGATTAATGGATTTCGTTAAAGCTTGTAATAATTTAGACATACCTCTACTCCTATACGACAAGGCGAGGTTGCTGGCGGCGACAAGTCCGGCGTCCGCCGACCGGGCGAAGGACTTCTTCGGAGCACGAAATGAAAAGGGCTTTCGCATAAGTGATTATCATAAGAAGCAAACTCGAAACCGTTATCTTTGCTAATGAACTCGATATTTCCCACTAATTCCTCCTCTTCTTCGAACTGATCGCTACTGCTAGATGGTGTCTCCAAATCCAAATCCAAGGACTTATCTTCGTTACTCTCTGACCAAATCGCACTACTAGTTCTCCCATGGAAAGAGCAAGAAACGTTCGTCTCACAAGCACTTGTATGAGAAGCAGTTTTCACATGAAAACTAGACTCTTGCACTTCCTTCTCATTGTTTGCTTTGGAAACTTTTCTACGGCCAACAGGAGAATCCCACCTTAGTATATCCTTCACCGAGACTTGGACACCTTCTGCGTTGATTTCCCTTTTGCGTGACTTATTGCTTTTCTTGAGTTTCCTTAATATGGACCCAAACAAACCGAACCCGTTGTTTTTGTTTTGAGTTTTGGCTTTAGCTGATGACTGTTTCTGGATCCTAAGAGCAGCTTCTAATAGAAGGGTTGCTGTTCTTGAGGGGATGTGAAGGAAGATGGCGTTGGGGCTTTTGGCTGGTGAGTGAAACTCGAAGAGAGGCGATTTTCTGGGGTCTGGGGAGTTGGTAAAGGAGAAAAGGCAAGCGTTTCGGCAAAACTTGTGATTGAAGTGAGAGGTTTGAGAGATAGGTTTTGGTTTCTTGACTTGTAAGTGGGTTTTGGAAGAGGCTGTTTTGAGTTGGCGACTCCTGTCAGCAATGTAGTCTTTGAGAAAGAATGGTTGCTGATCTTCCTTCAAGAGCTCGTGCAACAAGTGCTTTTGAGCCATCATTAGACTATCAAAACAAAGAAAATGGAATGAGCTCAAAAAGATTTCTTGAGAAATTTAGTTTCAGGTTGATGTGAAATTCAGCACCATACTAACAGGAAAGAGTTGAAGAGGTTTCAACTTTTGAAGCTGGAAATGAAGTGTAAAAGCAGGAGATTGAAATTGAAAAGGTTTCAACTTTTGAACTTGAAAATGAAGCGTAAAAGCAGGAGATTGAAATTGAAGAGTTGGGTGGTCAGTGGTCACAAATATAGCACTTCCGAAGAAAGAGAGAATTTTGTTAGTGAGATACAGGAAGGAAGGAATGAGGAGAGTTCCTGATTCAAATCTGGGGTTTTAGTATAACGAGGGAAGGTCAAGTTGGTGCGAAATAAGTAATATTATGAAGTAACCAAGAAATGTAAAAACAAGGAGGTCTTTTTAAATGCAAGTCTCTGTTGTACAGCGCATTTAATTTAATTACGCTACTTAAACACAAATTAGCAATTTACGACATCCGGAGACAGCCAGCACTGTCTCACTGGAGTGCTCAGACCTCGCTCCAGGTCTACGGTCTACCACAGTGATACTTTCCTCGTAACCCACATTTTCTATAAAAATATGTTGTATTTATTTTATAGTAATTATTAAATACGTAACAGATTTTATTATTTTTTACTTTATACGAAAATAATTACCCTTTTATTTTTTTCTCAAATTTAAATACGTCCGCCTAGATATGAACCTTAACAATATTTCGGAAAGAGACGGGGTTGGTAAAGACTACATTATCCTAGTTTCATAATGGCAGCCAATCATTAAACGGATATAATTGGAAGTTTGATTCCTCTTTTGTATGGTTACTTTCTATATGACAAAGTTGCAGTCCCATTCACTCCACTGGATTACTTTACAGCTGTACACTAATAGTAATATGAGAAAATAAATAGCACGCTTTGAGAATAAATAGCACGCTTTGAGTTGGTAATCTCTTTATCTTCTTCTCAACTCTTCAAAAGTTGCTGCCACTCCCTTGCAATTAACGCGTTAGTAAAGTTAACGTAGTCTAAATTCTTATGATTTAAAAAATAAGTGCTTGCTTATAAAATTCAAATTCAAGAGTAATACTTAAAAATTCTTAAAGAGAATCCTCCACCCATTTGAACCACATTCTTTAAAGCATTTGTCTTTTTTTTTTTAATACGTTTACATTATACTATTCCCTCTTCCCATGCCCTTCAGCCTCGTTTGAATGATGTTAGAAAATTAACATACATGGGTATCCCGACAACTAACCACCTCAATTACTCGAGTCCACTCGTTTTCGGAATTAAATAGGCTCGACCAAACCAACAGTGTATGCAATAGTAAGTACCTAACGGCAGCACGAACGAACACAACACACCCTCAACATGTGTCAATGAGTTTACCATAAAAACGGAAGTCAGTAATGAGGTTGATGATAACTATCGTAACCAATCTCAAAATGAACGATGAAGAAAAGGAAACACGATACGTGGCATTGGCAAGCCTAGTGGGGAGAGGGAGGAAGAAAACGACCGCGCGTGCCGACGAAGAAACAGAAGAAGCCGAAGCCCAGACCTTGACTCAGTTTGTCCTTTGGACGCTCCTCAGATCAATTGCTTCCACCTTTGTCTTTCAGTTTCTCTGTCAAAGCTGTTACGTTCTCAGACCAAATCATGGTCTCTTTAACAAAAAAGTAAAATCCACTCATGCTTGTAAGAGTTGTACTATTTCTCACAAACAAACCTTTTTTCTTCTGTCCAGTCCATTTCACCCCAACTTTAATTTAAAATTTTAAACTGCAACCAAATATTAGGCCACCAGTTTTGTTTTCTCTTTTTTTTTTTTTTACTTACGAGCTGTTTTAGGAGAGTTTTAATTATAAAAAATTATTTTTAAGTCATTCACACGTAAATTAATCTCAACTTGAAGCAGGTAGGTCCCTTGTAGAAGACAAAGCACCGATTTTAAATTTTAAACAGTTACATATATAAGAACGGTTTGAACCCGCAACCTCACTTGAGTCAAAAAAAATTTCTTATCAATTCACCTGCACATTGGGTCCTCTTATTTGGTATTTTTGTTTATTCTAAATTGAACATATTTTAATTATCACAATTTGTATCTATATGCATATTTACTAATTTAAAAAGGATATTTCGTGTCCCACCTGCATTAAATGCTTCTGGGATCTTTAGGGACATGAAATGAAATTTGGAGCAGTTATCATTTTAACAGCCAGATCGTGAATATGAGAAACGAATGAATGTTGGATGGTAGCAGGAGAGTTTGAGCCACATCACAGATTTCAGACAGATTAGAAAATAGCGGAGGCAGGCAACACTAGGTAGAGTGAAAGAAGTTGGAGATAAGAAAGCCTTTCATGTTTTTTTCATAAAAGACAAAGAAAGTTGATTTGTAGAACTATACTATATAAAAGTATTAATGTACATTACAACTAATTACCATGCTACACATAGTTACTGTTCATTATTAAATGTCTACATTGGAAAAGAAATAATGAACCCACGTGTGACTATGCCAAAGTAAAGCATAAATTTTCAAAATTAGTACACTTTCAAAAGAAGAAATACAATAGAAAACTTACGTCCACGACGTGCTGAACGTGATCTAGAGGCAGTAGCGAAGCTACTGCTAAGTGAAGGTGGGCAAATGCTCACCTTCAAATTTTCTTTTTATTAAAAAAGAATAGAATATATGCAAATGCTCATGGTGAATTGGATACATTGCTCCCCCTGGATTGGATACATTACCCCCCTGAAACAAATTCCTAATTTCGCCACTGTCTAAAGGTTCAGAATTGCAGACTAAAACAACAATACATTAGCAGCCAAATGACTCGTACCAAAAGGAACAAACCAAGAAGTTCGTGTAAGTGTGTGTATATATATATATATATATTACCTCGCGTGATAGATAATTTCAAGTTTATCAGAAGCAAAGCAAAAACAAGAAGATGGCAGAAAATCTTGTACTTAAACAAGATCTGAAATTTTAATCCCTTCCTTTTTATTTACTGCAATTCGGAAACTTTAGTGCTTGGTTCGCGTGAAATTTCCCTCTTTTAGATAGGCTAAGTACCAAGATTAAATTAAATTAACATGAAAATCGCATAGGTAAGAGGGAAAGGTGACAAATAAAGGTCTTGCATGCCGAACATTTTACCAGGGTCAAGAGCAAGGCAACAAAATTCCCAGAAACCAATACATTAAACTGTTGCCCCTTTTGCCTTATTCTCCTACATAATTTCATGTCCTTTTGTCTTGTTATTCTTATTTTATTAATGTCATTTCTCTTCTCTATGTAGACAACAGTCCAAATTCTTAATCATTTCTATTTCTCATGCGTGTGGCAAAAATACAACAAAGTTGTATTGGACTTATTACATACTCTAGGATTCTAAATTTTTCACTAAGACCAGTTTTTTTTTTTAATGTGTTTCAATATAAGAATGAGAATCTTCGGTTACGTGGTAAGACACTGTTGTCTCTTATGTGATTTTATTATTCGGTTATCAGATCAAAACCACCCCTCTATATACAGAGACGAACTTTAATTTTGGACGTAAGGGTCATTTCCATATGTCGAAAGACATAAATTAATGGTGTAAGAATAAGGAAACAATGAAGTCTAGATTTATTATAACGAATGAAACAACACTCAACTAATAAGAGAAATAAAAAATTCATCTTTGCGCCGAAAGCCCAGCCCTCACTACTTCTTCAATATATCAACTACGTATGTATAGGCCTAACTTTTAACATTCTCCACTTACGTTTTTAAATATGAACATAATTACTCTTAACTTTATCGACAGGCTAGCACCATGAAGTAGTTGGGAGATTGCAAACTTAGGAATATATATGAAAATGTTTTAGAGTTTTCTTGTTAGATAAGAATAATAAGATCATACTAAAGATAGAAGTTTTTTGTTTTTATGGACAGAAGTTGATATGATGAGAGGGATTAAGGGTTGTCATAATCATAACAACGTCCTTGTGATGATGTTTAACATGCTAACTTCTTGCTATACATAATTAGCAATCATTAACGTCGCTTTAGGGTTGGAACTTGGCACAAAGATTCTCCATGGAATCTGTCCTTTTCGCTTGGATCAAGTGCCGCTTTACCTAACCTCCCGGCTTAATCCAAAGCACAGTAAAACCTTGATCTTAGTCTCTTCCTTTGTCCTCCTGCGCAGGAGGTGGGAAAATTGTGCAGTTGAGAGCACAGGAGATGGGAAAATTGTGCAGTCTCAACTGCTCACTTCCTTTGTCAAGTGATGACAGACTATCCTACATATGACATCCTGTTCCTTGTAAGATGAAACATCCCCTCGAAATTGATAAAAGCTGTAACCAACAATTGCATGCATTATACTGATCATGAAAAAAAATGACACTTCCCATCAGTCTTCTCAGCAGCAAGTTTGTTTTCTTTGGACTGTGTTTTTCTTTCTGATATATATAGCTACATTACTAAAGAAGTCGTGCTATTGTTGTAATTCATGACTTTAAGCTAGGAAAAGACGAGACACCTAAATGCGATTTTAATGTTTCTATATCAGTTTCCTTCCTCTAATGTAAAGTATGGTTGCCGAGTGCCTTGTTTTCCTAGCTTGTACCACGAAGTAAAAGAGTAGCAGTAGCAGAGGAACATCCATAATAATTGAGTGGAACGTAAAGTACCTAGCTAGATGGGCATCAATTATCCTCAAGGGGACATGAATGAGTTGAAAAATTAGCGGATCACCGAGACAGCTGCATTTGTTAAGTAATCTTAGAACTTACTTAAAAAAAAGGGAGATGTCTTAAATAGAGAGAGACATCAAGAAGAGGAGAAATAATAAATATGGTAGCTTGACCAACAATTATCTAATCAATATTGCAGAATAAATAACTCATGACTAAGATGGCGAGGGGACAAGATGTGATTATTTTTATCTTCTACTTGTACCTCAGAGCTTGCTTAATAAAATACAAAACGACCACGTAACAGTTGTACAATTCAGCACCTTTGTTATTTTAACTCTATCGAAAAGAACAAAACAGGAGAGGACAACGGCACCGTCCATCGGTGCGTCCACGTCTGAGCTCAATCTTGTTGGCCGATTCCGCACGTGTTTACGGATGTTCTGCTTCCACGTGTCAGTCCCTGTCGGTCGTTTTGTCCGTCCCCCTCTTCGGTCAAAACGTCACTGCTTCTACTCACTGACGTGACGTGGCAACTTCTAACATTGGATACCTTTTTTAATTTTTTAAATGTCATCTTTTTTTATTTGCACATCCTTTTGTCTTGTACTTCTCTTCTGGGCTTTTGTTTCCGTTTGGGGTTGTTGTGGGAAAGAATAGGATACTATATGTAGCTAATGCAAGATGATCGAATATTACTATTTCTTGGATTTAATAGGTTCGGATAATGAAGCTCTAAAAAATTATTTATCAATTAATTTAAGATTGTGTTGGCAATTTATCGTGCATGAGATAAGCCATACAAATGGCAATAGTTTCTTTTCATCATAAACTTGGTTGCTCTTAAGCTCATATTTTGTAAGTGTAAAGTCATTAGGATAGAAAAAAAAAGAAGAAAAAATTCGACAATGGTTTTTTATTAACAATAATCCCAATATATAGGACTCTCCATTTTTTAATGGGTTGAGGGAGAGGCATCAATTGTATGCAACATTCTTTTTTATTTTTTACAAACAGGCTATTTTCATAGTTTAAACCGTAATCTTTTAGTTACAAAGGAGTAACTTTACCGGTTATTTTTAGATTCGCCCTCTTTTTAAAGATTTTCTATTTTCAAGAAAAAATTCAAATGCATGATTATTTATATTTAATTTAATTTTGAACTTTATTAGTAGGTAGATTAGTTCAATTTCAAAAATAAAATTGAAGGACTTAGAGAGGACTCAATTAGATTTTGACTAAAATTTGAGAACTAATTTGCGAATCTATCATAAACTTGAGCTAAATTGGTTTTTTTTAATGTTTGCAATTTTATTTGCAATGCAGCAAGGTTTTTCAAAAGATAAAGAAACATTGTTTTACAATTAGTGCTTTGCCATTCGATTAAACAGCACAGGATAGGATTAAACCAACACAAAAGGCCTACGACCCTCCGATTAAATATAGGGACAAAGGAAATGTGTATCTGTTGTTACTTTTCAATAACTTTTTTGTCAATGCTGGATGTCCAAAAAGGTACACGAACTTACATGCTGATCTATTCATCAATTAACTAGGTCGCTGTTACACGAGAGACATCCAAATCTCATTAAATAAGAAAACTACACAAGCGCACACTCTACGCATTCTCTTCATCTAGTCACGAGGTGCTCACGTAGGAAGGGGACAGTTTCATGAAATCTTATAAACCAAAACAATTAGACCGAGAGATATGGACTATGGGTGGATAGATTCTCCTTGTGCAAGCAAGCTTATATGTTATGTGATTAAAACGCATGTTTACTCTAATGCAATTGATCAATTGAGTTATGGGAACAATAATTAGTCCTTGTCGCTGCATGTCTCTTCGAGTCAAGCTAGGAATGTTCGTCCATACCACTTACGTTTGACACTAGAGTCACATTGTCCTTGGCACACCGTCACGCATCTATCCGACCAAAGTGAATTAAAATAAAGCTTAAGTTGTTTATTAGAAATTAGATGGGTTTTGTGCTCATACAAGTATTGACGAAATGATGTGAGCTTGTCTTTATATACTTGAATTTCTAATGCAATGAACTGGACAATAAACTAATTGTTGGTTGTGACCTAGAAACGGAAATAGTAAACAAGCCAAACCCACTTGCAGTTGTGAATTGCCCACCTCAATGTTAGAGGAGGTATGACAAGAGTTGGGCTTCATGTCAATGTTAGATTCTTTCTTCGAAATGAACCTACACAAGTTCTCAAGTAACCCATTTAATCGTTAGTGTATTGGTCTCATTTTGTCAAGGCCTTCATGTCGGCTAATGAAACCTGTTCATTGTCACGTACACCCTTTTTAAAAGCATTCTAAATTGGTGGAAAACGTGGAATTTGCATTTGCTTAAAGGAGGAGAGTCATCGGACATTGCATAAATGATATTTGATGTAGAACGCTATATCTTTTTATGGTTGCTCTTCGTGTCAAGTCGTGTTTTACCTTTTAGAACGAAGGTTGTCGATAGAAGATACACAAATGAAATGACCACAAGGAGAAAAAAAAGTTTTTGACTTTTGAGACATGAAGTCCGTGCATAGCCGCAGGGAATATGTATAGTTTGCAAATTGATTGGTTCATTTTGTCATAATAAACTGCTTGTGCATCAGAACTCGGAAGTAAGATATAGAAAGATGATTTCTTTTTGAATGCTTTTTCTCGGGAGACAATCACGTAACTTTTTAAAATCAACCAAATACAATGATAAGAAAGTAACTCTTCAATTAGTATAGTAATTCAATATAAGAATAAGAAACTTAACAATGAAACAAATACTAACATTTACGTAGAAAGCCATTTATTATAGAGGAAAAAATCATAGGATAAACTGATAAGCAAATTCATTAAATTTAACAAGGATTTACAAAAAGTTAATTTCTTACCTCACAACAATAAGTTACCTTACAAATTTATTGGATTGAAATCAAAGTTGATATCAAAATCAACAAACACTCAAACCAATTTAAAAACAATAAAATAAGGACGAGAATAAAACAAATTTTGTCCTCTCTCTGTTTTTCCTCACTTTTGGATGTTATGACTACACTTTTCACAAAAACCTACATATTTTTCTCTTTTATAGTACGAAATAGGTTTTTTTGCACCATACACGATCACTGACATGGTATCTTCAGCACTGCCTCACTCGCAGTTGTACACGTTTACAGAGAATTACACGGTCTCCACACATGGTTATATTTCTTCATACAAGTGTGTATATGACTGTGTATGTCTTCACTCTTCACGTGTTTCTACACACTTACATGGTTGATCCACAAGGTCGTGTAAGTGAAGACACAGAGGTGTAGCATTCTACATTATCATGTATCTCCTCAGAAGAGCTTCATCTATCTTGTCTTCACTTATTCGTCATTCTCAAGAACCATAAAGGTGTATATGATGACCGAAAGTCTCAAAAATAGGGTTGGACACTTAACAATCTCCCCCTTTAACCCAAACATAAGGAGGACAAGTTATTCTCCATCATTTGCTTGATATATATCCTGATAAACTTACTGCAAAGCTTATGCTTGTTTTCGAGAACCATTTTAGTCAGCATATCAGTACAATTCAAATTTGTATGAACCTTCTTCAATATTAATTGTTGCTCTTCTATCATGTACCTTAACCAATGATATTTGATGTCTTTGTGCTTTTTACAAGAATGATACGTAGTATTTTTGCTCAAGTCAATAGCACTTTGACTATCATAAGATACTACGTAGTCTTCTTTCTTCACATCCAACTCTTAGAGGGATCCTTTTATCTAGAGCATCTCCTTACAATCTTTCACTACAGCTACATACTCTGCTTCAACCATAGATAAAGCAACACACTTTTATGGCTTGGATTGCTATGAGATGACTCCCTCTGCAAACATGAATAGAAAACTATAAGTTTATTTTCTTCTATCAAGATCTTCAGCCATATCTACATCTGTAAAATCTTATAGAGTTGGTTCACCATCACCAAGGTATAAACTCCACCTTGACATGCCTCTTAAGTATCTCAGAATCCATTTCACTACTTCTTAGTGGACCTTCCCTGGATTTGACAAGAATCTGTTCACTATCCCAACATCTTGAGCAATATCTGGCCTTATTCACACCATTGCATACATCAAAGACCCTACTGTAAATGAGTGTGGAATAGAGGGCATACCATATTTTTCCTTTTTTTAAGGGACATGCACTCTTACACAACTTGAAGTGAGATGCTAGTGACTTGCTAACTGACTTGACTTGCTTCATATTGAACCTTTCTAGCACTTGTTCAATATATCTCTCCTGAGGCAACCACAATCTCCTATTCTTTCTATCTTGAGTTATCTTCATGTCTAAAATTTGCTTTACAGGTTCCAAATCATTCAGATCAAAAGATTTTGACAAATTCTCCTTAAACTTTTGGATTTTACCAATTTCTTGACCCATAATTAACATATCATTAACACGAAGAAGAAGAATGATGAAGTTCTCACCTTAAAAATTCTTGAGGGAAATTGAAAAGGAAAGCTAATCCAACCAGGAACTTTAGGTGAGGGTCAGGCATATAAATATGACCTACACACTATTGACATGGGGATTAGCTATTGGTCGAAAGCTTATGAAATGATAACCTATATTACGTTATAATAAATAAAAAAGAAAAAGAAGCCCTAATTGGATCAAATTAGAAGAAGCTCAAGGCGGGCCACGACAAGGTATAAGGAAGAAGGAAGAGAGTGTCATCCAAGGTGTGGTGTTATTACTTTGAAAGGGCAAGATTCCGATGCAACATCAGAAAGCTAAGCATTTCAAATGCCATATGTGTCACAATAAGCTATCTACTACCGGTGGCATAGCAATCCACGTCCTCCAAATCCATAAAGAGGTAGTAACTAAGCATATTTCCCTATAATCTCAACCCTTAACATTTTTTCTAAACATTATCAATTAATAATATTAATATTTTATGCTTTAGGTTTGTTGATGATGATCTATTTGATTTAGGGTTCCCAATGCCAAGTTTGGAAGGGAATCCACTAGCGTTGAAATATATGGAATGCAAGGAATCCCACCTGATGTTTTAGCTGCTCACTATAGAGATGATGGTTGGTGACTTTAATGTTGTTTATTTTTTCCTGATTATCCCAATTTCATTTTTTCATTTTAAGAACACAAGCAAGTTTCTCTAGATTTAGTCTGGCTTATGTGTCTTTGACTTCTAGCTCATGTTTATTGTCTTAGTGCCCAATTCTAGCTTTAACATATGGATTTCTTTATTTATATCAATCTAAATTACCTAATCAAATTAATTTCATGTTTAACCTTATTTTTTCTGTCTTGAATAAAATAAGGAAGTGAAGTTAATTTATATCATTTTTTCTATAACAACACCTTTTGTGAGTTTATGTTAGGGTTATGAATAATGTACCATATTGGGTAGTATTGACCAATACCTACTGTATCAAGTAATTTCGTACCGTGATTTGGTAATTGAATTGCAATTTTTTAAATGTTTTGGACTAAAATGTAATTTTTAAAAAATTAACCCTAAACCAACAAGACCCCCTCCCTACCCTCCTGTGCCTCTGCACTCTTAGCCTCTCATCTTACCTCTCACTCTCAGCCTCTCACTCACGTCATGGTCGTAGTCTCCTCACTAGTTACCTCGCCTCACCCTCTCTCGCTTGTGCAGTCGCCTCGCCTTACCCTCTCTTACCTATGCAGTCGCCTTCCCCTCTCTTGTAGTCTCGCCTCCGCCGTGATCACCTCGCCCTCACTCTCTCGTAGTTAAGAAAACAACCAACCACTCCACCCGTCCTCTACTGCAATCACTCCTCAGTTGCGAACTTGCCTTATCAAGTCACCAACATTATCCTAGTTAAACCTTATTGACACCAATCAAAGTTGCAAACTTCAAGTCTTAAGGTTGCAAAATGTAAATTAGCAAACAATTGAAATGTGTGCAGTGCACTTGAGCATTGATTAGTTTATTTGTGTTGTGTTGATTGTTAAGTGTTGAGTTACTTAAGCAGTTGTTATGTACATGAGTGACTTCTATCTGCGAGTTTAGACTTTGAATTTTGGAAGTTGAGGATAGCTGGATATTGAAATGGGTATATTGTTTTGTCAGAATTTTAGAAATTGAGGAATGAGATTGATGATTTTATATAGAATTACAATATTTGAAATTTGAAATTTGGACGTGTGTTGTCATTTGTGTTGTTTAGATTCTAAAAATTGGGGATCAATCATTCAATATAAAATTGAAGTTCGTGTTGTTGTTTGAAATTTGAGAAATATTGAATTAAATGTTAGTCTTTACTCTTTATTATAAATTAATATATTATAAATTGAATTTTGTAATATTAAAATTGGGTTAGTTCATTTAGGTTGAATTATGTGATTACACGAATTAAGTTAAAGATGTGATTTTATAATAGTTAGACATAATAACTAAAAATGAGTTACAATTATGAGTTTATAGTTAAGTTATGTAATCATACAAAATGAGTTACAGTTACAAATTTATGTAATCATATAAAATAGGTTATAGATGTGAGTTTATGTTTGAATCATATAATCACACAAAAGAAGTCATATTTATGACTTTATGGATGAATTATGTGAATACAAAAATTAAGTTATAGATATGACTTATAAGTTTATAATTAAATTACATAATCATAGAAAATCAATTATAGTTGCTAGTTAAGGTTGAATTATGTAATCATACCAGAAGATTATAGTTGTGACTTTATAATAGAATTATGTAATTATACAAAATGGGTTATAGTTGTATGTTGTGACTTTATGCTTAAATTATGTAATCACACAGAATGGATTATAGTTATAAAAGTGTACCAATTGATGTATATGTTTGAAGTATAGGTTCAAAAACATAAGAGTTTCTTGGATATAATGTGCTTAATCATCAAATTTTCTTAAGGAATCATTTATATAAGTTTATGAAGGTCACTTGCATGTATATATCATATGACTATTGAGAAACCGTTATTGCTCTATTTCTTCCTATTATTATACCCAAGTTGATTTTGATATGAAATTATTAAGTTAATTTTAATATATTCTTCATTTATTTTTATAGATGAATCGAGGAAAGTCCAAGTACACCTAATAATGTGGTTGCTTCAAGTATAAGAAGATTCGATGATCCAGCTTGGGCTCACACTAGATTGGTTCCTGGAATGAAAAACTATATTATTTTTTTGCATTGTAACAAGAATATGAAAGGTGGGGAATCACTAGATTAAGTAAGTTTTTAGTTGGGTTCAAAGGTGAAGTGGAGCCTTATAAAAAAGTGAGTTATGATGTGAAATGACAAATGAAGACTTTGCTTGAAGAGTATCAACATGAGAAATATGTAAGGCAAAGTTTGAACTACGAAATTATTAGTGGAAGTTCTTTTGTTGGTGTTTAGGATAATAGTGAAGATGTTAAAGGTGTTAGTAATCCTATCCAACAAGAAGGAAATGTTGCATGTGATTTTAGGAAAAGAAGAAGACAAGTGCCTAACTTTTTGCACTATGGACAACTCCTAGAGCTCAACCCATAATCCATAGTGCCTTGCAATCTAGAGAAGCAGCTCATAATGTGGACATGACAATGATTAGATGGTGGTATGATTAAGGTATAATAATCCGTGCTACCCCATCTTATTATTATCAGGCTATGGTGGATGCTATTATCTCTTCGAGTCTAGGATAGAAAGCTCCTTCAATTGATGACTATAGAGGTAAGTTTCTGAGCAACCATATTTATGAAATAAAAAGTTATTTGAATGAAAGAAAAATGACTTGGACTACTTAGGGGTGTTCAACCATATATGATGGTTGGCAAATAAAGACATGATCCTATCATTAATTTTTTTTGTTTGTTCTACAAAGGGGTCAATGTTTTAAAGTCTATAGATGCATTTGACCTTGTTAGGAATGTTGACACTCTATTTCAAATATTTGATAAAGCTGTGAATGAAGTTGAGCTAGAAAATATTGTTCAGTTCATTACTGATAATGATTCTACGTATAAAACAGATAGAAGAAGGTTGAAAAGTAAGTATAACTATTTTTATTGGACTGCTTATGATTCACATTGCATTAACCTGATGTTAGAAAATATAGGAGATACTAGGCATGTTCCTATTATTGATAAGACTGTGTAGAAAGCAAAAAGGTAACCAAGTTTATCTACAATCGTGTATAGGTCCTGAATTTAATGAGAAAGGAGTTCACCAATGGTAGGAATTTACGTCATTTTACGATTACACAATTTGTAACTAATTTCTTATCACTTTAGTGTTTTATTTTGATGAAGAAGGAGATGAGATAAATGTTTATAAGTAATAAGTGAGTTGCATCTCAGCATGTTAGGTCTAATGCTATATTGAAGGTTTCTAGAATTATACTTAACGATAATAGATTTGGTCTCAATGTCAATTTTTTATTTAAGTTTGTGAACCTTTGGTAAGGGTACCTCGTCTGGCTGATAGTGATGAGAAGGTAACAATGAGTTATTTTTATGATGCCATGGAGAGGCTGAAGGAAGCAATCAAGCCCAATTTAAAAAATAGGTTTTCTTTGTACACAGCTTATCTTGCAGTCTTCTGTGAGAGATGAGAAAGATAAGTTTACTCTTCATTGTTTACAGCTGAGACATTTTTGAATCCTAGTGTTTACTTCAAACTAAGTTTTAAAAAAACACTAAACATAATAGGAAAATGCTATTAACTCTTACAACAATCATTACCTATGAGATGATGTAAGATTTCTTAAGCTCACAAATAGGGATTTATAAGGATGCTTTTGGTAATTATCGGATGCTAATTTCTATACGTTAAAGTGACAAACTTAATCCAGGTATATATATATATATATATATTTTACTTTTACTACTTGTTGAAAATTAATCATCACTTTATTTTTTATAATACTACTTTTATTGTCTTACAGTTGCATAGTGAGACCAATTCTTAAGTGGTGTTCTATAATTGCTAATGTTTGTAATTCAAATTCTAAGTTAATGTGTAAGTACAACATGATGTAAACGAAATTAGAGCACGTTTGAATTCATCTATTCCAAGAAAATGAATAGATTGGAGCACAAAAGATTGAATGACTTAATCTTTGTTTAATCCAATTTAAAGCTTCAGGAAATGTTTGTTATTTGTAATTTCTTAATAATTTAATTTTATTTGTTTACTAGGAGTCTTAATAGAACAAGTAGTTCTATATATCTAATTTATTTTGACTGTATTAATCTTTGGCAGATTGAGTTTATAAGAATCGAGTTTAATAGATGAGAATGACTTGGAAGATAATCTTATATGAGAAAATATTGACATTTCATTTAATCCAATGAATTTGAATGGTGGTAATAATGAGGCTCCTTTTAATGATGAGAATTTTATACCAAATAAGAATTTGAGTCAATGTGATATGAGCGAGTATTCAATTAAATGAAGTTTCAAGTTGTTGTTTCCCCCCTTCTTTTAACCTCATTTATATTTCATGTATATATTAGATTTTATATATGCAATATAAATATAATGGTAAATGTTATTGTTTCAAGTTTTATTTCTAATTGATTATTTTCTCGACATGAAATCTCTTTTTGTAAATTGTAATAGTTAGAGTCATAGATATTTATTATTCTTTTTATTTGATGATTTGAATTTTGATGTAATTATTATTTATTATATGATAAAGTTGTAATATTTTAAATACTTTGTATTGTCCTTAATTTTATATTTTTATGATAATTAAATAATTTTTCATATTAATTGTGATAACTATTTATATATAAAATATGTGAAAAGTAATATTAATAATCATAAATAGATTTTTATTTTTTAAAATTTTATTATTATGATTTTTAGAGACATGATTGATGTTAAATTATAAATTATACATTACAATATATTAAGGGACTATTTTCTAATTTTAAAAAAATTAGAGACTATTTTATAAATTTAAAAAATTACCTAAAGTAGGACCTAGTATTGATGATGCTAGTACATTACTGTACTAAAATTAAATCTGATATTGCTACCGTTACAAGATTCATAACATTGGTTTGTGTATCGTGGGAACTTAAAATAATCATGTTGTAAGGATGTTTTAGAAGATGAGACTCCATCAAAAGCCACCAAATCAAATGGACCAACAACCCGAGTTGTTAGTGGTGTGATGTCGGGATCTTTAGGCATTGTATATCCCCCACAAACTCTAGGTGTAATGTAGCCAATGTATATTTCTTCGTAAATTTCTTCTGCAGCATTGGTACTGTTCCAGTTCCTCCTACTGGTTGGCCAGCTCCTCCTCGTCCTCAGCTATGGTTTCCTCAGGAACCTGCAGTTTCAATTACTCTCCTGCTCCAACGGGATATGCGCAGCAGCCGCTATTTCCTGTTTAAAATGCTAGGCCACCTTTGCCTCCAACTCCATCCCTTGCATTTCAAACTTTACAAATAGCTCCACCTAGACTTTCCACTGTCACACCACTTGTTCCTACGTCACAACCTTTGTTTCCCGTTGTTAACGATAGCTTGTCTCAAAGTTCAACAATTTTCTCTCCTCTACCTCCGAAAAGTATTCTTCCTGCAGAAGCTAAGAGTTCATCAGATGTTCATCTAGACTAACACTTGTTTAACCAAAAACTACCACATTCCACTTATGCCTGGTTTTACTAATCACAACTTTTTGATACATGTGAGTGTGACTAGACTTATGTGGAATTGTTTTGCTGTTAAATATTGTCATGTTCAATTAATGTAAATGTAAATTTTCAACATGCCTTAAATTTTTAGTTCTTTCTTTGTTCATCACTTCTGCTGTAATGAGGTCATGTGATTAGTTTTATTCATTAAGTTGCTTTGCTGAGTGCAAGTTTTACTCAATACACACTAATACATAAAATACCTGTAAGTGATACTTTAGCCGATTCTCATTCGTATGCCTTTGGACCAAGTACTGGTAGTCCCTCCATTGGGCCAACCCCTCTAATTGCAAACAAGGCCCCCACTACCCAGCCTGTTGTTAATGAGGTCTATTTAGTTGCGGATGATGGGGCAATGTCGATGGTAGGTTGTTGATGTATATAAGATTTTTCCTTATATTTCATAGATTCCCTTGTAAGTGTAGCGATTTAAAACTTTTGCAAGAGCAAAGAAGAATGTCCTTGCCGAGGTATTTGGTGGATGATGAAACTAGCCTACATGTTGAAATCATTGAGGGGACTGTTAAGTGTCCTCTGTCTTCTTCTCGGCCCAACCCCATCAGAGCAGAAATTGAAAACCACGAAGACTATATCAATTCTCGCAAGCCTTGCAATGTCTCACTTGGATTAACAAATACAGCTAAAATGCATCGTAAGCTTCTGTGGTTGGCAGCATTACGCGTGGTGTGGGTCTCTGTTGCTCTATTTATCTTCATCACTTCTCCTTATTTAGTTGATCTGTTCAAAAGTTGCCACTCCAAGTCAGAAAAAGGGGCGCCTAACTCAACCCCGATATTATAATAGATCACTCGACTTTAACTCTCACTCATTTTGGATTCAACTCTTCAAAGTGACAACAACATATATGATATACTATAAGAAATCTATTTAAAATTTCGCAGGTTCATCCTATCATGTCTTCTTTTTTCAGTTCCAACTGTCATTTCTATATTTAAATATCATATAAAGTATGGTAATTAAACAATCAATATAAGATTTTTCACTCTAAAGTAATTAGATAGAATATTCAATTATTTTTTTTATTAATATTGATTTAGAAAATTGTTGCCTAAGAATGTATTAAAAAATCATACCAGAATTTGATCTTGTGTGTAGCAAAATAATAACGAAACTATTTCGTTTGACTTCATGAAGCCAAAATTACTTCAAATTTCATATAATAATTAGCATATAAAATATAATAAAGCATGAATTACAATTTGAAATTTATTCCGAAGCTTGATCATTGTTTGGTCGTTTCTCTCGAATCGTTTCTAAAACTTACTTATAGCCACACAAATGTTTGGCCTATAATAGATCCACATGACATGAGAGAAATCTACAACTCTTGCAAAGAAGGTTAGGCAAGGAGTATTAGTTCTTTAGAACCTAAGACAATTGCTTAAGTATCTTATGCAACATCACCATAGGATGATCATGATAATGTTGGGACACTGACTTAGTGAGAGAATTCTACAAAATTCTATATAGTGAGTACTTGCTTAAATCTTACAACTTTTATCTTGATTATTATCATAATTAATAGAAATTTCCTGAATACGTACTTGGATCTTTGATGAGACCTTAGTTTCTTTTTCATGCCCAACGACTCTAATGTTTCACAGTACATTACTATTTGAACAATGTAAGAAATGATGCTAAGTTCACTAAAGAACTTCGTGATCCAATTAATCGTTTCTACTAAATAAAAAGAAGTATTTTGGCTTGATTAGCAATTAATGCTATATTAGAACTTTTTCAATCTCAAATTAATCTTATTCTAAATAAAATGTACATTACTGTCTAAACAATGCAAGGAACTATACTAAGTTTATTAAAGAACTTCTTGATCCAATTAATCATTTACACTAAATTTAAAACAATGTATTTTGGCTTGATTAGTAATTAATGCTAAATTATAACATTTACAATCTTAGACTAATATTATTTTAAATAAAATATACCTTAATTATGATTTAATTCTAAAGTTAATATCCATATAAACTTGAACTCAAATATCAACTCATACATAGAATAATGGATATTGTTAATACTTCACATGTATCAGATATCTCAAATAGCGCATTATTTATGTATTTGGACTAGAATAGATAAACAAGTTGTATCAATTTTTATAGATCTAATTCTCAAATTTAAGTTAATACCTTTTCATATATAATATTAATATTATTATAAAATTATATTTTCAACAATTGAAAATACGAGTTGTTGTTCTCTATGAGCAATATATCTTTATATACTCCTATTAAAGAAGACAATTATACTCCCACTAACCTTTTAGTAGATATAATACATTCACAATCATCTCCAGAAGAAAGTCTTTAAATTCATCATGAAAGAGAATCTTTCAATGTATTGTGGTCTTTTAACTATACATCAACTGTATTGACAAAGATATTTGTTCTAATTAAATGTATTGTTATGGTATTTGAACCTCTCAAACTTTATCTTACTCTCACTACTTATTTTGAGAATTATTCTCTTATAAGTATACATTGAAACAAATAATTCGTTCAATAGATATATAAGATTATATCTAACTTTTTGAATATCCCATAACCTTTTATTATCCAATTTAGTTATAAACTTAGTAGATGATATATGCTTCAACTAAGCTTCATATCCCTAAATCACTAACTCTGCCTCTTTAAAAGTTTTAACATTTCATATATAATATGAAGTGTTGCTAATTGACTTAATTGAAACTTAAGGTAAGTTGTTTTTTCTACGCATTGCTATAGAAGAAATAAATATTGCATCATACAATATCTCATATTGTATTTTACTCTACATATAAATTCATACTATTATGAAATTTAGTTATGGAGGTATTCATTAGAGAATTTCATTCCCTGTGAATAATCACAAATTTTAAATCTTATCACATCGATCTCATTTAAATGAAAATTTGAAAATTTTAAATCATTATTTCATTTAATACATATGACTATATCATATAAAGTCATTAGTAATCTAATGAAATAAAAGTGTCATTCCCTTTTGAATTGTTATTACATCTAACACATTATATGTATAAGATTTAACAATTCAATACCATCATCATCCTTTCACTAAAGGTTGATTTTGTTATTCTTTAACTTAACAAGTTTCATACTATTCATAATCAAAAGGATATATGTGTGTGTATGTGTCTTTGTATGTAACTTTATTATTCTCATCATGTTGAAAACTATAGAGGTTAGGCCAACAATCTTTTCTTCAGTAGGGGAAATATTTTCCCTAGAGAAAAATTATTAAATTTTAGTAGCCTTGGCTTTTTTTCTTACAAATTAGAATTGATAACAAATAATAAATCACAAAAAAACTAAAATCAAAATCAAAATTACAAAATTACAAAATTAGCAAGATTAACTTCCTAACAATTGTTCCAAATTTTGGTGTGCTGTCTTATGATCCTACAAATAAAAACCTTACTGTGGAAGGAATATCAAGCTTCCTAACCCACTCCATTGCCCAAGCTCTTCTTATTTTCTATCCATTTTCTTCCTTTTTACATCATTTCCCTTTGCCTTTAGTGTTTGCTCCTTGCACGCTTATCCTCAACCACTCCTCTCTCTTGTTTTTAAATGTCTTAGCCACTCCTTTCCCTGGCATTTTAGTTTTGTACTCATTCTACAGTCTTCTCAATTTGCTTCTCTACTGCCTTCTCCTCTATTTCCTATACCCTAACCTTTCCCTCCTTCACCTTTCCTCTATATTTTTTTTATTGCCTCTCATTCCCTCTCTTCCCTCTCATTGTTCCTCCTTTACTTTTTTTAAGCTATGTTAAAACATGTGCCTAACCTATCTACTGTTTACTTTCCAGCTTTAAGCTTTAATTCCAACCTGTCACAACTCAAGAGGCTCTTCTAGCTTTATGGATCTCCTCTATCCTATTTTAGGAGACTAGGAAAACCAAGAAATAAGTTTTAAGAGACCTCTCCCAAACCCTGAAGCCACATTTTTTCCTTTCATCTTTAGTTGATGGCAAACTTGTGTTGCACTAGACATTAACATCCTAAAAAAAGATATGGTGAAATGGGAATCAACCCTCGGCTACTTTCTTCATAAAATACCTTCCTTTCCATCAATCCAACTCAGGCCAACCAAAATTGGAGAGCTTTTGGATTAGTTGAAATTTTGTTTATGATAGAGTTTTGTTCTTTTTCATACCTCCCCTTCTTAGACTATACAAATCCCAAAATGTGGCCATTAGCACTTCAACTTCAAACTTATTTTCCTACAAGTTTAGAATCTAGGCATTAAGCTCTATAATATATCAAGCATAATCATATCACAATCTAGTTAAATATAGAACATATTCCACTCAAATATTTCACCATAAAAGGTCTAGGTCACTTATCCAGTTATATCAGTAAGCCTCTTTACTTAGATGAAGCCACAACTTATATGAAAAGTTTTTTTTACATATTTATGTTCTAGTTGAGTATAACAACAAGCGCCTTAAGAATCTCACTAATGGGACTAGATAAAAAAGAATAGATTTTTTAAGGATGAAGTGTTGGCAACATATGCTTAAAGGCCTAATATACTTGTTTAGAGGTAAGTTTGGAAGCCTACAACTATGGAACAAGTTAAGACATATAGGGAGCTTTATGTAAGAACTTTGCATAACTATTGGAGACTAATAGTCTAATACACCTTTTAGAGGCAGAAGGGAATGTCAACCTAAGGAGCTCTAATAACGACTTTATGATTTGTACAAGTCACATCCTAGTCATTTAGTTGAGTATGAAAGGGAGATTCTATACATGGAATAGTAGACAAAAAGGGTTTGGTTTATCAAAAAGAAGTTAAACAATGCTCTAGTGAATGATTTTTGGTTTAATGAGTATGCTTTACTTTAATAACCTTTTTCTCTCAAATCATTCTCTCGTTACAATTCAGAACATATTTTTTTCTCAGAAAAAGAGTTATCCTTTCAAATTTAACAACTTTTTGATTAGTTTAGAAGGGTTTAAATAGGCAATTATAAAGGGACTAAACCATGGAATTCAAGGCCATAATCAATATATTTGCATGAACCAACTTCTCCATAAAAAAATAAGCTTAAGAACCTGAAAAGGGGGCTATATACCAAAATACTCAAAAAGTAGTGCTTGGAGCAAAATTAAGCTAAATTAAGCTCAAAGCTCCCTTTATAATTCACCAAATGACAATAAACTGTTGGAATAAGAGAAGACTGCAATGTGCCTTTAGTCAAGAAGCTGAGAATAATTTGTCATTAATAAAAAAAAGGCCTATGGTCTTTTTAATTGAAAGAGGAAGATAAGAACTCCTCTTTTTTCGTAAGTCTTTGCTTTTAACAAGGAACTTAAATAGAATAACAAGCTTAATGGATCAAGAAAGAACCTGGCTAAGCACAGATAAGGAGATAAGATAGGAAGCTCTCTCCTATTTCATTGAGACTCTGGGAACCAAGTCAGATGCATCCTCTTCAGTCTTTATCATGAAATCTGAATCGTAAATTCAAACTCAGAGTAGGATGTTGAGTCTTTGATTAGACCATTCATAGACTCTGAGATCAAGGAAGCTCTGTTAAATATGAGCCTACACAAAGCATCTAGATCTAGTGGATTCAAAGATTATATATCTGACAGGGGCACTATAAAGGAATTCCTATCTATAAACCACTCTAAGGAATTAAGAGTTTTGAACATTAGTTATAAAACTAAATCTAGAAAGAATGATAGTATTCAATGAAACCTTGAACCCTCTAGTGTCCTCACTAACTATTCCTGTAGAAACACCTTAGATTAAATGCTTCAAAATTCCTTGGTTTAATATTATATGGTTCCCTTAGGCTAGTCCAAGAGCATCCTTTTCTAGCAATTAAAGGAAAGCTAAACACCTTGGATAAGATGAGGGAATATTGAAATATACATGAACTGTGTGTTTTCTGCAGAAATGGGAATGAATCCTTGAAACACTTTTTCGTTGAATGCAATGCAAGCTTCAATATTTGGAATGCAATCATAAGGTTATGTAACGAAAATATACCAACTAGGGACTAACAGAGCATCATTCGTTAGTATTATACCAATCATAAGAAAAAAGATGATGATTGGACAGCATTAGATTGCCTTTAGCAATACTATTTAAGGAATATGGCAAGAAAGAAACAAGACACTGTTATAACTTTAAAGCTTAGGCACAAGTTCTAAAACAACAAGTATACATGCCATTATGGAACAACTTCTAGTCTAATTACCAAAGGTTAAATTCAGCATTATGATAAGCAACAATTGGAGAATATAAGATTCAAATCCTTTCTGAACCATTAATATGCAAGCTCCTTATTTAAGGGCTAAAAGTGAAGACTACCTTGAAGATGTGGTTGCAATGTCAATCAATCTAGTAAAGATTACAACATGTAAAACATTGTATTCGTATTGCTCAGCCTAATTACTCCTAAGTTAAGTACTGATGAGTGGTTACAACATTACCATGTTTGTATTTAGCTCTATTCATTAATAAAATTCTTTAATTTCTTAAAAAAATAAAACCTTACTCTTAAGAATATATGTAGTAGCAAAAGCAATTATCAATTCCACAGAGAGTACTTATCCTAGATTTGTTCTTTGTAAACAAGAAAAAAAAGGTCCTGATTTTATCCTAAAAATAAAAAATTAATCAAGAAATAATAAGAATTAAAATTTAAAGGAATCGCTAGAAAATGAACATTAATCTAGGTCCACATTTACCTTGGAAATTGTACATTAATTATCGATACAAGAATAAGCCAATTTACACTTCAAATATTCACTATTATAATTAATTCTTATCTTTCCTTAATTTTAGTTAGTTAGAAGAAAACACAATCCAATTAACCATAACTACTGAACAACCTAAGTCACATGTATGAAGATTTAATTTAATAGCAACTTTAAGAATTAGAAAGATTAATAAAATAGAATAATACAAGCCAAGGGATTGCATTCTTATGTGGCAATCTATTGGACCATATTGCTTAATAAATTAAAGAAATTTATCAATTATAGATTTAATATCTAACATAGCAATTTATTATAACAAATCATAAACCAGTAGTTCTTATAAAAAAACTAATCATAAAATCATAAAATATAAACACAAAAAATAATTGATACTCAAAATATAAATCAACCAATAAAAAAATCAAATATCACATTTTAATACATCTAAATGTATCAACTTACTTTGATCAAATGTAGAAGATTAGACATGCAAGGACTTAGACAAAGCGTGGAAGAAGAGAGAAAAGAAAGATGGCTCACTATTATATAAACCTTAGAAAAACTTAATGTGAAACTATTCTTTAAATAATGGGACACACTAAACTTTGGGGTCAGACATGGTTTGTGATACAGACAAATATCTTTCTATTTCTTTATTGGAGATGAAAATGGGCTCTAAGACGTCTGTGTCCTAGGACATGTATATTTACGTAATTTTTTTAGAGATGGACACAAGATCTGACAAATCTGTCTTAGATTGTATCATTTTATAATTTTTTTATAAACCTTTCCTAGAGATATGTGTGATTAAACACAAATAGTCTCAGCTCAGGTTGTTTCTTCATCTATAATATTTTAGAATGAAACATGCTCTAGAACACAGACATATTTCAAGCCTTGTATAACTAAAATATCTCAAACCTAAAAGCATGAAAATTCTAAATCCTCTCCTATTCTTTTCATGTCATCTTTTATCATCTTAATTGGAGTAAGGAAGAGAGTTATTCGTATTCAGGTAGCACCAATGATTTAAATTTCATACAGTACCGGCCGGTACGTTCCGTTCCCGCCGGAAATCGGTACCGGCGAAAAATACCGGTCAAATACCGACCGGTACCGAAAATTTTAAAAAATTAAGGGACTTTTTTGCAAAATTTTCGAAAATTTTCAAAATTTCCCTCTCTCCCTCTTTCCTCTCGTTTCCCCCCCTTTTTTTCAAAGTTTTAAAAATAATAATAAATATTTTATTACTAATAATAATTATAAATTAAATAAAACTTAAAAAT
>JANKOD010000005.1:30570071-30592697 GCA_026284645.1 Erythroxylum acuminatum | reverse complement strand
TATTCTTGTTTACTCTAAGTGTTTGGAAGATCATGTCATGCATGTGCGGAGATTACAATTTCAAGACAATTTAAGATGCAACCATTTATAATTTCATAGGATCACAAGGTAACTTCATAGGAGTATTAATAAGGGTATATCTATAATTTCATTAGCTTTCTTAATAAGTATGCATTCCTCTTAAACAACACTTATTTTGAATAGGAGGAAATGTCCCTTAAGTTTAAATTATTAATTAATAACTTATTTAAAATATGTTTTTTTTAAAACAAACATTCTTGGGGTGGGACGGATACATATATATGGCGAAGCAGACGTTAGATAAGTAGTTTTTTTTTTTTTGGCCAATAGATAAGTACTTCATATGTAATAATAAATGCTAGAGAAAATGGAATAAAGCTGTGAGGAGTTTGAAACAACTAACTACATCGTGAGCATGACGTCCTCTTGTCTGTAACTGTAAGTACTAACTTTCGTCCTTACAGTTTCCGCAACTTTTCTAGTTATGTTATACACATTCACAGGCTCTTGGGATAGGTGTTTTGTGTCAACATGGTTTGTTATACAATACGTATTTTTTAACATGTCTTAAATAGTTTTGGTATTTCAATCCGGCCGGTTCGAATCTGATGTTAGTCTATTTTTTTTAGTTCAAATCAATTTTTTTAATTTTTTAGTTCAAATCAATAATTTAAATTCTTTTATAATTTAACTTAAATTCAAATTTTATAATATCTAAATTCAAGTTGACCTAATTTATTGTGATATATAATTTTAACTTAATAAAATTTCGGAAAACACTTTAAAATAATTCAAGTTATTGGTAGGAAAAGTATAAAGATGAAAAAAAGTATGTTTTATGATTTAATATATTTTTAGTTTTTTTACAAATAAAATTAGTTGAACTGACTACAAAAGAGAAGAAATATTTATTTTACGCTTTAACAATTTTAAAATAATAATACACATGTTTTATATTAATTTTTAATGCAATTAATATGTAGCTTATAATATGGGCTATCTTTTATAGGCTTCGACTTGCTTGGCAGTTTGGTTACTCTCAGATTGATCTCTCTATTGATTCTGCGTTGGTTGTTTCACTCCTTTCTTCTTAGACCAGTGTAGTGATTAATACCTTACTTGTCGCCGTTCGAGAGTTAATGTCCAAGAATTGGGACGTGCAGGTGCGTCATATCTATCGGGAAGGGAACTGCTGCGCGAACAGGCTAGCCAACTTTAGCTATGGACTACCTTTGGGCGTACACTGGTTTTCTAAACCTGTTGCTGGCATTTCTCCTTTGCTCTTTGCCAATATATGGTGGGAGTTTCGCTCCCACGTTTGACTCTTCTATGATTGATTTGGCTTCGGCCCGTTTTCTACCAAAAAAATTAAAAATTATATTGATAAAAAAATAACAATGAATGTGTGTGTTTATTTTATGAAGTACAAAATTTTATGTTGTAAAGCTTTTGATAAACAGTCCTCCATTTCAAATGTTTAATTTTTGAAAGCGGGAAAAAAAAGTTGGGAATGAATAGTCACCTCGTAAGCATTAAGTTGTAGTATTGTATAAGTCGTGATTAATTATAACTTCGTACCTAACAATGCCGAAAAAGCAGGGAAAACAAGATGCAAGTCCAAGCAGCCAGCAACGATGTCTAGTCGTCAGTTCTTTCCTGGCAGTGTCTGTCAGGTTGATATTTTTCTTTCTTCAGGTCAGGGTTCTTCCTTATCCTTTGACCTGCTTCTTAGTCATTTGTGCTCTAAAGTGGATGATATTATTATAGCAAGGTGAAAAGAATGCAACTTTTAGATAAAAGAAGGGTTGAAAGCTCAAAGAGAAGAGACGCATAAGGCTTGTAACAGTCATTCAATCAAACTTATTGTCTTTTTCCTCAGTTGTTCTTTTCCAGCTTTTGATCATGGTCCGGAGCCTGTGAACTGGGAAGGGACAAGGCTAGGAAGACAATAGACCATCTTGAACTGAGTTAAGACATGTAAAACGACTCAATCCAGAAGTTGACGTGGAAGAGTTAAACAGAGAAAGAGTGAAAGCGAAGTTATTAGTGAGTTGGAGAATTTCTCGGAAAGTACGAACAAAACTAATACTAGGAGGCAGCAGGAGCCAGGAAGCCATGTGAGAAAAGTTTGTAATAGGGACAAAAAGACTTAGCTAGGGCAAATATTGGAAGTTAATAAGGGTAAATATGTCAAGAAAGCTTTCTTTATAATTCGGCTTGTCTTAATAATTTAGCCTTTAGGTTAAAAAAAAAAAAAGGTGCTTCTGTGCTGTGTCAAATAGTACAAACAAGACATCTGTGTCATTATCTTTCTTATTGTACTTGTCTTAATAATTTTGCAAGGAAGGAATTCACAGGGACATTTCTGTTCCTGCTGGGCATAGCTTCTAATGCCACTGACAATTGTCATATTTTCTGTTGAATGTCAGGACTTACTAGATACGATTACGAAACAAAGGTTATTTTGTAGAACGCGATTTGATTAATCAAACTGCTAGGACTTTGGAGCTTTTAAGTATTGTTGATCAATCTGAAGCTAAGTTAGTCATCGTATACGTCTGTTAAACAAAAGCAAAATATGCCTCTCTGTTCACAGGGCAAGGAGAAGAGAGTGTAAAAGGTTGAGACATGAACTACAAATGCCTTCTGAGCTGGGCTGCATTTTTTGTCGGCTTTAGTCTCTCCTCATTCTCTGTGTAAATCTGTAAATACTTACAGATGTCAATGGAAAGATAGAGGTTAGCTAAAGGATATGTTCAGACTTCTCTTTGTGTCACGTGATACAGAGCTAGCTGTTCCTCTCAAAAGTAAAAACAATACTTGCGATTTCCAAGGCAAAAGTATTGTAGAGAGAGACATACTAATAGACTGCAGGTTATTGGCTAGCTCCCTTTTTTGTGTGTTATATAATAATAACTCCATCTGATTTATAATAAGTGACGTTTTAGATACATTTTAATTATTTAAAATAAGTGTCATTCTTTACTTTATATGCATGTTTATAATTTTATTTCTAAAATTAACTTTTAATTCCTCTCTCATTTTAATTACATAAATCACAATTTCAAAACAATATACTAGTATGTAATTTCTCTCACATGCTAATTAATAAGGGTATATCTATAATTTTATTAGTTTTCTTAATAAACGTTCGTTTTTTTAAAACGACACTTGTTATAAATCGAAGGGAGTATATATTGTTTGTTTGTGGCATACAATTTTACCATAGGCTGTCTTTGTCTGATTTGTCTTTTTAAGTTTTTTTTTTTTGGAGTGCCCCTAAGGCTTCTCCACTGGCCATAAACGCACTCTCTTTCTACCGGTCACTTCTTGTTGGGTATCTGCCAAAGTTATAAAAGAACCTACAGAAGTCCCTGCAAAAAGCTTATGCAAACTTTCTCTTCACATATTACCCAACACGCCAAACAAAGCCTATTAAAGGCCCACCGAACCAAAAGCAAGTAAGCAACCAAAGTCAGTACTAACTCTCTCTCTCTATGGACTTGCATCTGAAGCAATGGAGAAACCAGCATCAGTCAGAGCAACATCCTTCTTCAAAGATGCCAAAACTCCTTGATTGCCATCAACCACACCACCACCGACAACAACATCATCAGCAACCACTATCAGCATCTTCTGCTCTTCCTTTGTTCGCACCTGAACCAAACAGCAAATTCAGTAACCTGTCAGCAATATCTGCAGACACAACCACAGCTGCCAACATCGGATTTCCAAGTAAAGGTTTCTTTCTTTACCTTTTCTTGCACTCAACGTCTCTTTCTTGACGGCCTTAATTTATTCCCTTCACCTTGCTTCATACTCACTTTCACTCTTTGTTAGGGTTTTAATGCTTCTCTTTGTTGTTTTTTCTGTTTATTAGGAATGGGAAGTCACTTTAGCTTATCTCAGTGGCAAGAACTAGAGTTGCAGGCTCTGATCTACAGATATATGCTGGCTGGTGCAGCTATTCCTTCTGAACTTCTGCAGCCAATTAAGAAGAGTCTTCTTCACTCTACTTCATATATCTTGCACCATCCTCTTCAACATTTCTCTCATTATCAACCGGCCTGTAAGTGCTCATACTCATTTCCTTATTGTTTTTCATTGGTTCAGGTTTTGCAAGGTTTAAAGATTGTTTCTTTTTCTATACTTAAGGAAAAGTTTTTTTTTGGGAATGCGTGCCTGGGTTGGCCAGTTCTTGCTCTTGTTGGAATTCATGACCTCTTATAATTAAAATGCATGTTTTTGTCTTTGCATTTGTACTATCAATTCTTTATTCTGCGTATTTTCTTAACAATACAGTTGCCTTGAATATTTGGTCAAAGAAACACCTAAAAGAATGTCTAAAACCATTGATTTCAGATTTGTTGTGTTTAACTAGTTATAGGTTATACATGATAGGAAAAATCCTGTTCATGATAACTTAGTTGAGTTTGAAATAAAACTGACATTGTGGCAAATAGGTTACTGGGGAAGACTGGCAATGGATCCAGAGCCAGGACGGTGCCGGAGAACAGATGGAAAGAAATGGAGGTGCTCGAGGGACGTGGTGGCCGGCCAGAAATATTGCGAGCGCCACGTGCATCGTGGCCGCAACCGTTCAAGAAAGCCTGTGGAAATCCCCACCAACACCGCGACCATCTCTTCCAACGCGGGCGGCGGCGATGGACTCGGTGGTGGATGCGATGTTGCAGCTTTCAGTACCATCACCACTCCTATTAGTGCACCGTCTGTCGTAGGGGGTGGTAGTGGGACCACTTTTTCTTTTTCAGCGAAATCGCCTTCTGTTGACCTTCTTCACCACCTTGACCACAGGTAAAAGTTAGCTTCCTCCTTTCACCTAATTTACATTATTAAGTTTCAGTTGGTGAGTATCTTTCCATTCCTTTTCTTTGAAGCCAATCTTGTGTGAGTACAGCCTCAAATGTAAAATTTGGTATAGAGCACAAGCTTCGCTTCTGTGCTAGAATTCAACTAAGCAATTAGTCCGGGGTAGGGGAGTAGGACCTTTTTTTTTGTTTGAAGAAAGGGGAGTAGGACCCTTTTTTTTTTGTTTGAAGAAAGGGGAGTAGGACCCAGGAACGACTGTCGAGTATGTCTGCAATCTAGTTTAGAGACTGGCTCTAAAACTAACCCTAACCACAGCTTTTGGATATGCTTTTCTTTTGTTTATGCAGTTTCATCAACAACATTTGGTATGTTTCCTTGTTGGGTTAAATAATCTTTTCTGAAATACCATATACTGTTTCTTGTACAGTTCCTTAGATTCCAGAACTGAAACAAAGGGTCTCTTTGGACCCCAAAGTGAGGTTGGTAAGAAACAAGATGGCCACATTTTGAGGCATTTTTTCGACGACTGGCCACGATCCGTTCAAGAACCTGAAAATGCTGGAAGTAACGCTAGTCCGATGAACTCTGCCACTTGCTTGTCAATTTCAATGCCTGGAAACTCATCATCGTCGGATGTGTCGCTGAAACTATCGACTGGCAACGGAGAGGAGGCAGGTTCCAACGGAGGCAGTGAAAGGGAGCAGCCACATCTGAACTGGGGAGCTGCCTGGAGTAACCACCAAGTGGCTTCCATGGGAGGACCTCTTGCGGAGGCACTAAGATCTTCCGCTTCCAACTCGTCTCCAACTAGTGTCCTACACCAGTTGCCTCGTTCCACTTCCGAAACTAGCGCTGTCAGCATTTGAATTTACATTTTAGTTTGCGTTGTACATGTATTTGAAGCATTCAGTCAGTTTGTTTTTATTTTTTTCCAGATGACTCTTATTATTTTAAACGTGCATGGATGTGGTTTTCCTATTTTAATTGGAACCTCTGATTCTGAATTCATTCTGTGATTTATTCATTACCCAAGATTACTCCGAAGCAAACTCAATCATACAAGAATAACCTCTAAACAAGCATACTTGCATAACTCAAAAAGTCCAATTAAGAACCAAGGTAGTAGCTCAAAGCAACAATGATACTACAGCTCGTAAGAGCAGAAACACTTTTAACAGGTTTACAATAAAAGTCAAGAAATGAACAGCAATGAACCGGGCCAAATTTTTTATGCCAAATTTTTTTAAATAATTCTTATAAAATTAAAAATATAAAACAGCGACTTTTTGTAATTAAATTTGAGCGTAAAAGTTAAAATCTAAGCTTGTTTTATCGACTGATTATCTGAAACCATATACTGAAATGAACCTTTTTGAGACAAGACGGTCCTAGCTCCTAATTGCGTCCTGTCTTTGTAGTTTAAATCACAAGTGTTGTTACAATGACTGCCTCTTTAGCTACAATATTATCATAGAACTGGCATGGCTGCCTTTATGACACCCGATCAAAGAATCCTAGCTGTGGTATGCAAAAGCCTAAAAAAAGATGAAACACGAGTGTTATATGTATACTTGGGTTTTATTTATACTTGGGTTTTTCCCAACTTTTCTTTATGTATAGGACAGATATTAAGTTCCACTTGTGTTTATCTTTTTTGGTAATTAAGGTACTTGATACCGTAACCAAACACAAGGAAGAAGATCAGAACCCATCCAATATGGGCAATGGCAACCGCAGGCAGAAAGTCATGATCGAAACCCAAAGTTTCCTTGATGAACACATTCACTGGCACTGTACCAGCTCCAGGTATGACCACAGGACTACTTTTATCACCTATTTGAGATGCCACAAGACCATATATTGTCCAAGACACCGGGTTGGCCCAGTAGTACCACCTCCACCATACAGGAATTTGCTGCAATCAACAACCAAATGTTATCAAGATAAGAGACAAAAATAATTCAGTGTAGGAATTTTAAGGTTACGTACCATCCTGGGAATGAGAAAGCCAGAGAACAAGTTCCATAAGGAAAAGAAAAAGGACATAACAATGGCAGCAACTTGATGTCCTGGAGTCAGGGCCACGGTCATCATCCCATACAATGTGAAGTAAACGAAGCTTGAATATATGATGTAGTAAAACCAGACGAATTTTACAAGTTTCCACTCAAAGTGTATCATAGAGAAAAGCAGAAGGGCGTAAACGATAGTTTGGACTGCTACATAAATTGCCTCTATCGCCACCTTCAAAGATAAAAACAGTTCCTCAGAACTATGAACTTGCGCATGCCAATGTCGTATCAATTTCTTCATATTATTGAAATCAATTTGAATTAATCAGAGACAGATCTTTCAGGAATTTCCTTTAGATGGGAAGATGTAAAATCTTTAGCAGGTCCCTTTATGACTTCCTATCCAGAAGGGATAGGAGAAACTTCTCAAGGGATGACTACCATATTTACCTGAGCAAATGCAAAGACCAGTGAGGAATACATTCCAGCTGCTTTTTCACGATAGAAAACTGTTCTTTCAATAGCAACCACAGGCTGAACTGAGGCCGCATTGGTCGCACCAAGGAAAAGTATAACAGAATACATGGCTCCCAAAATATTCATCACGTCCTGTTGTTTTGATCTGCATGCGGGATTTTTATTAGAGTGAAGTTGTCTACGATGATAGACTTTGATAAGAGAACATCAGAAGACTTACAGCTTCATCCCTTTGTTCCAGAAAATCAGACCAAAAAGAAACCCGATAAATGTGGTCAGGAAGAAACGAATGGCATTATACTCGGGATTTCTCCAATAGGACTGACGCTGTTTCCAGAAACAAGCTTTGATTTGTGTAATATAAGGTTGTGAATACTTGGTTGGGAAGTATAGATCATTAGATCCTCGTGTTGGGGTGCTAAGTTCTTTGATAAGTTCCTGATTCCTCCTGTATAATGTGGAAAATGAGTGGAAGAACTGAAAACTAAGCTCTTCAATGTATAATTAAGGTAAAGAACTTTTACAGATAGAGGGAAGAGTTGGCATAAATTTCTGCAAAATCCACATCTAGCTGGGACTCCATTGCAGGAGAGCTGACATCAAGCATCCATGTTGCAGGGTTGATTCCATCCTTGATCTTAGGAACTCCTGGGATGGCCTGTGTTGAAATACCACAATTGTTCCGTCAGTAGTAGTAACATCAAGTCGCTTGATCTCAAGATTAATGATGAATTATAGCTAATCAGTATTTGGTGAATTGGAGACAAAAATAGTAAAGAAAGATATGTTTACCTCAAAATATTCTACAAGCTTGTGCGAATGGCATCCAAGAGGTCCAGCATAAATTACTTGACCACCTCTTTTCATCAGCAATAGCTGAAACAGCCAAGATATAAAGTTGAACAGATTCAAACAGAATACAGTTATAAACATATACAAATGCCAACACAGACCTCATCAAAAGCTTCAAAGATGTCTATGCTAGGCTGATGAATTGTGCACACAACTGTCCTCCCTGTATCTACAGTATTTCTTACGGTACGCATAACAATGGCAGCAGATCTGGCATCAAGTCCCGAAGTCGGTTCATCCATGAAGATAATTGAAGGGTTGGCAACCAGCTCTACAGCTATCGTTAGCCTCTTCCGTTGTTCTGTTGATAGACCATTCAATCCTGGAAGTCCAACCAATGCATCTCTAATGGGATTTAGTTCAACCAACTCCATCACTTCTTCAACAAACATCTGCAGAACACATGGAAACAGAAAATTTAGTGTCATAGTAAACCACAAGGAGCTCATCAGAGGATAATTCCAGCAGCAGCGGCAGCTAAGTGAAGTAGAAAGCATAAAACGTGAAACAATATCGCAACTTTCACAAACTTATTAATGTTCATAATTCCGACGAAGCTAACACACCTTTCGAGTTTTTGTGTTAACATCTTTGAAAAGACGGAGCCAGGCTGAGAACAAAATGGATTCATAAACAGTAACATGTGGTGAATGAATGTCATTCTGTTCACAGTAACCACTGACACGAGCAAATGTTTCTTGCTTCTTTGGATAACCAGATATACTTATAGTTCCTTCAATATAGCCTTCTGTTTTCCTTCCAGCCAATACATCCATTAACGTAGTCTTCCCTGCACCACTTACACCCACCAGAGCTGTCAATATACCAGGTCTAAAAGCGCCACTAACGTCCCGTAGCAGTTGAAGGCGATTTTCTTCAACTCCGCGATTCTTCATTTCCTATTGCGGAAAACCAGATGCTGATTTCAATAGCATGTCTAGAAGAAGCACATCTTCTTCAATATGGTCCTTTTATTAATGTAAAGTTCGAAGGTCCTGATGACTTACGGTTGGCATATCCACATAATAGTTGACATGGTTGAAAGCAAGTGAAAGTGGTTGGAAGGGCAAAACCATCCCTCTTTTTGGTTCGTTATTTGGTCCAGCGTTTTCCAAGGAATTCCTCACTTCCATGTCAACCCCTGTAATTGTTCACAAAATTTTTAAGACATTCAGAAGATGATTTCAGCGGACATCTTTCAACTTTCAAGCACATGAACAATGGGTTTGATTCTATAATTGTTTGTAATATACAAGAGGATACAATTTCATTCATGAATGAAGAGTTCTAATGTTGGCTGAAAAGGGTGTTAGAATTTGCATGCAAGGAAATGGTGGCATTGGCTTAAACCTTGTGTTCCATATAGTGCAGAAGTTGATTTCGGCTTCTTCTTCTTGTCATCATCATCGGCAATGACAAGTTTTGAATCGGAAAAAGCTGCCAATAAAATATAAACACAGGAAATTTTGATGTCAGTTATCCCATTCATCGTCTGTTCCAAAGACGAGGAGACAGGAGGTGAAATAACTTACGATTCAAGTAAGTTAAGGCTGCAATGAATAATATGTTGAACAGAAGAGAAAAACCAAAAAGTGCTCCAACACAAATCCAAAACCAATAATCATCAGTAAAGAAGCCTCTCGATTTCAACAGGACTTTTCCAACAGTAGGTGCATCAATCCTAGGATCTGGATTAGGCTGTGCATTACAGAACAGTTAGGACATAGAAACCAAAGCAAAATTGAGATGAGTTGAAGACAATCTATAAAGGGTACTTACTGCACTCCATCTTTTGTCCAGAAATTCATTCATGACAATGGCATTTTGTCCGTACATCATTGGAGAAATATAATAGCCCCATAGCATCCAAGACTTAACGTCATCTGAAACAGAGCAAGAAGATGCTTAATTTATAACCAGATATTGACAATGTCATCTGAAGCAGAGCAAGAAGATGCTTAATTTATAACCAGATATTGACAATAATTTCATCAATATATATTTGTTACTCGAATTAAAGGTATAAAGCATAATAAGGTGGAGGCTGATTCTCTTCTGTAACTAACAATGTGAACATATATCAATGCTCTTTGATGTAGCCAAAAAAAAAAAAAGTAAGGCAATGAATCAACTGCTTACTCTTGGCTATTACAAATCCTCCAAGAGTAAAAACTATAAGCAAGGTGAAAGTTCCCAGTGTGTTTGCGACAACTTGTGTTCTTCCAACGGCAGCCATGAAACGAAAAAGAGATAGAGCCATTTGGTGTATACCAAAAAACGCCACAAACTGTCTGACAAGCCTGAGGAAGCAAAGGAAGATGTGTTTGAGTGAAGATACTTCTACAACATCAGTAAGATGAAAATTTTGAGCTCAATTCACCTGCTAATAGATGGTGCAAAACCGATAGTGTAATAGGTTAAGACAATCCATATCAGTGATTCCACAAATGATAATGGGATTCTAAGCAACCAGATTGGTAATCCATAAGCCCATGGAGGATAAAACAAGAAGTCCCTTTGCTTATAAAACACAGGTAGACTGAAGACTGTCATTGCAAGTTCTGCCATCCCATTAAACATCACATTAATTAGACTGAAAAACAATGCTCCAAAGAACTTTTGTCCATCTTGCACTGTCCCAGCTTTCATTTCTGTCCTTAGAAACACAGTGAAGGCAAATATTGACATTATTGTTATCTGGGACGTCTTGAATATATAAACAAAAGAATTTCGTTTCATCAGCAACCACTCCCTTGAGAAACATGCCTTGAAAAGTTCCCAATTTGAAATCCCATACTTGCTTGTCACTAATGCAGCCGGATGAGTTCTTGATTCTTCATAAGGATTGCTCAAATCTGATGCGAGCTCTTGGCCTATATGGAATGAGCTGAAGCCTTGCACGAATTCGGGAACTGAAAGAAATCTATAAGGTTCGTCCTTCTTGTACCAATACTGTTCTTGGTCTTTCTTGGAAGTTACTTCTTGCAGGAAGTCAGCTACTCCTTTTCTTTCCGGGCATTTGAAACCCATGTATTCAAAGAATTCTAGGATATGATCACGAGGACCTTGATAAACAATCTGACCTTCTGATAGTAGGATAATGTCATCAAAAAGATCAAATGTCTCCGGTGCTGGCTGTAGAAGAGAAATAATCATTGTCACATCCATAATATGAACCATTTGCCTCGTGAACTTGCATATCTGAAATGTAGTTGAACTGTCCAACCCTGTTGATATTTCATCCATTAAAAGAACCTTTGCTGGTCCTACCAGCATCTCCCCTGCATCCATTTCAGACAGCATTTTAATCATGCATCAAGAATATGGAAACCAGACAAATGAATCATATATGATTTCCATTCCGGTCAAACTGAACTTTACTAGTTGACTTCGGTTTAGGACCAGCCTTTTGGCCAAGTGCTTGACCTTAGTCAAAGAAGAATACCTGTAGTCAGACGTTTTTTCTGTCCTCCAGATATACCTCTTATCATCTCATTCCCAACCGTAATATCTGCACAAATATCCAACCCCAGTATCTGTTGAAGACTCTTCAGTTAGTCTACAGGTTTACTTCTTTAATGTGCGAAAAGAGTATTTAAGAAAAATAAACTAGATATACCATACTATTTGAAATGAATGTAATAAACCTTGAGAACATAATCAGTAACCAAATTGGTTTGTTGGCCTGCCATTGCCGCTGCTTTCATGAATGCATCAATCTCAGGGTCTGGTTTAATTCCTGCTTCTTTCTCTCGTCTCGAGAGTTCTGCTAGCAATTCGTATCGTGAGCCCACTCCTAAGCAGCGTCCAGAGAAGTCCAATGTCTCTCTGACTGTCAGTTCTCCAAAGTGAAGGTCATGTTGGCTAATATAAGCACAAGTCCTCTGAGGAACAAATTCATTAAATTCATGACCACAATACGTGATTCTGCCAGTAGCCTGTTCACAATGTCATTCAGAAACTACTAAGTCAGCTTAACTGGTATACAAAATGGGCCAGCAGCAAACAATATTTCAAGAAGCAGAAAATATACTTTCAAGTTAAGATCGAGTTTTCCTGCCAGAGCTTGCAGGAGTGTTGTTTTCCCTGCTCCAGGAGGACCAAGAAGTAAAGTCATCCTGAAAAATAATCACATATTGACAGACAATGAATATAATTTTAATATACAAGAAATAGGCATAAAATTGATCCAAAAAAAAAAAGAACATAAAACAAGAATGCTTGCAAGAATCACTTTGATTTAAAAAAAGAAGAAGCTAACTATAATAACCATTGGAATGAAGTGTTTGTGACGATTTTGTATGGATACCTCGATGGTTTGACAATTCCGCTGACATCTTGAAGAATTTGGATTTTTCTCTTTTTGGATGGAACAAGACGAATCAGTCCAAGAACATTCTGCCATAACATCCAAGCTTCAACTTCATTCATTAAATAACTAATCTTTAAGTTCTCAATATATATATATATATATATAAAATAAAAGTTTGTCATCAGAAAAACCAAGAAGAAGATTGAAAGACCTCAAGTGTGTTTAAAGTAGCATTAAGAAGAGTAGGAAGAGCTCTGCTCCCAAAGTACACTTTTCCCTCCACCGATAGATGCTCATACCGCACTTCAATCTTAGGAGTCTCAATCCCAACCCTACATAGAAGACTTCCTTTGGTAGGTCATAATCAAATAACTTAACAAGAAACAAACATGAAGAAAATTAAGCAAACTTGTCAGGAAAGAAAGATAGAAAGCTAATGAAGAAGCATTTACTGAAACTGACCTATCAGTTCTGTCTCTTACTCTCCTAAGAAACTTCTCATTATCCTCTTCAGCAATTTTCAATATCCTCTCAATCAAGAGCTTCCTGTCTTGCGTTCCAAGCTTTCTCACATCAATCTCATTTTGTACAACTTTTCCATTATCCAACACTTTCGTTAACACCCCTTTCCTCATGCGGTCGTATGTCGGCAACCGCTCAATCGCCGCCCACCGGAGCTCGTCCTCGTCCTCGCCCCGCCTCTCACTCCGGTTAAAGACATCCGTCTGCGCCATCCATACATCCCGGAAGCTATTAGATGTCCAGCTCCGGCGACTCACCGATGCAAAGCTGCTTCGGTTGCTCACTGATCTCGCCAGATCATCTGCCGCCAAAGCTGCCGCCATATGCGGTGCAATCAAGAAATAAAAACACTTCTCCTCTTTACGTAGTTTTAATGTAACTTCACTTCACGTATCACAATATTAGTAAACTAAGATTTTTCCGAATCCTTGGAGAAGCAGACTTCACTAACTAAAGAATAACTATGCTTAAAAAGGAAAAAGAAGCCGACAAACTTGTAACCAAATCCTAGGCTGCCAGTTCCGAGCTATAACAAGAATCCTCAAACTACTGTAGCCTACTACCAAGCCGTTGGGCTACAATCTTGATCAGATCGAATCACGAGGAGTTCATTAAACTAACACGCATACATGTGCTCAAACGTAACCACCATGAAAATCCCCGACGACCGAAGCGGCCGAAATCTTTCTCCGTCAGCTTGAATTAATAAACAAAAGTGTGCAGCCAGAGACGACATGTACTGTTCTCCACGAAGTGTAGGGCAGATGGCGAACGAGATTTAAACTAGTGACTGAGGCGGCGAGTTAACAAGGAAGAAGATGAGAAATGAATGGAATGGAGCTCAATAAGCGCGAAGCTTGTCTGAGAAGGGTGAAGTTGTGGTTGTACTGATCTCTCCCTCTATCTCTCATATATACGGGTCTTTTCGAATCTAATCTATATGGTTTGCTTGTTTATATGATATTTGACATTTGAATTTGTGGGAGGCCAGGTTAGTAAAGGTTCTCTTTACTTGTGATTTACGAACATGCATTTGCACTCATCTGTTCAAATTGATGAGCCGAAGTGATAGGTTGGCGTTGCAAAATGTCGTAGGGGAAGTATAGAGGAGATGGTTACGCCAATGATTGTTACAGGAGAGTCGACATCCTGGCCCCTGGGTCCTCAGTCCCTTGCATATTAAATTATACAATTTCCTCCTATCAGAATTCAACTAATATATTGGCCAAAAAAAACAAAAGAATTCGACTAATAAGTAAAAAAAAAATTGGTTGGGTCGGTCGTGCTAGGCCCAAGCCCAAACTCAGAACGACTCATGAGTCAACTGGCCCGTTCCTCGACATTGACCTAATCCCTACAGGTATTTACTATATAAACTCAGTACCTCAGCAGGAAAAAGGTACGAAGTTACAACCCTAATCTTCTCTGTTCTTAGCAACAAAAACCCTCTCAAAAAGACTGACTTGAGCGTCGGAGGGGCCTGTCGGCAGTCAACCCTCGGCGTGCCTTATTTGTTTTGCAGGAGTCCTTTAGCTGAAGTCAGTCAGGATCATAGATCCAAGTAGCAACGTCCAGCCCTAGTAAATTCAGACTGAACCAAATACAATTTTTCAAACAGTGACGTATTAAATATATAACGTTAAAAAGAAGATTGTTTGCTGTTTTTTTCCCTTTAAAAAGACATTTTGTACAAAAATGTAAAATCATAATATAACAAAAGTTTAAGTTCTATTTTATTCTTGTTAAGCTCACAAATTTTATTATTATATTTAAAATTTTGAGAGGAAGTCGAAGCCTTTCTTATTGTGTTTAAACTTAGCTATCTTTAATAATTTTTTATTAATTTATCCCCAATAATTAGGATGAGTCTTTAAAATTAATTTTAGTTTATGATTAAGATAAGTTTTTTCCAAAACTAGTTTTAAAAATTGTGTAGTTTTACTTTTACCAAAGATAAGGTTGAATTCTAATTAAGGATAGTTATTAACTTTTGATTTGCGTAATTGGATAAATATGCATTTGTTCACTTTTGCAAGGATGTCATGAATGTCGAGCTTATGATTAAAAAAAACAAATTTACGCATTAATCTAATCCTTAATTTCAAGACTAAATTTATTTTAATAATTATTGTTATTAAAAGCTAAATTAATCGGACAACTTTATAAATTAATAAATTAAAATAAATTAATTTTCACTTTGACTTATTGCGCTGTTAAAAACTGAATTATTTTGTTTATTTTTGTAAATTAATAAATTCTTATAAATTAAAAGTAACAAATTATTTTTAATTTAAATTTAAATCTTTTGATGAGAAATAATTTTTTCGATTATATTTAAATTTTTAATAATTTATGTTAATTTTTAAAAAATATTTTAAAAAATACCATACTAACATCGTATTAGGCTTGTTCATTCAGGAAACTGAAATTAGAAAATCTCTGGGAGTCAAAGGACAAGATCTTTGTGCATAAATGCCGGTCGATACGGTAACGTGTTTGTTTAGATCGTGGCAGTCTGACTTTGATAGAAAGATTCTCTTCTCGCTTCGTTCATTTACTTAATTAATGCGTCACCTTTATCATTTTTTACAAAAAACCTACAAATTAATATTCCAGATAATTAAATAATTGGAACAGATCTCAAAGTTCTCATAGTCATGTGATGGCTTTTTTATTTATTGATGAAAACACTTTAAAACAGAGCAGTAGAGATGAGATTATTGGAGGGTGAACACTGGGGCACGTAAGAATGAATCCCTGAGGGAAAATGACGTTACGTAAGAGACAATGTGCTTTGAAAGTAACAAGGTGTGGCATTAACTACGGATGGTCAAAAGAAGGACCATTTATCACACACAAACTTTGTTAATGTCACACACACACTTCCATCTTTGTTAACGAGGAAGGTGAGAACACGACACGTTCGGGGTATCATTTAATTGCGGCGGTTAGTAAGTAGACTTGCTGCTATTGAATTCATCATAGCACTATACATGCACCCAATTGCATTGCTCCAAATTTCAATAAAGATAACATCTCAGATACTCTCTCTCTCTCTCTCTCTCTATATATATATATTTTGTTTATTTGTTAATATCATATCATCCGAGACAATTCATTTCAAAGTGTCAATCTCCTTGACAACTTTTACATGTCACTAGAATAACTTGGCAGCTGTTTAACAGCAAAGCTATGAATATCGGTATTAGTAATAAAATTTTAAATTTATAACTTATTCTCTAAATTTTTTAAGTTATAAAATAGTCAATTTTACATCAATCATGTCTCAAAAATTCATAATCATAGAAATTTGAAATAACAATAATCTATCTATTTTTATTAATATTCCATTATCATATTTCATCTATAAGTAATAACTACAATTAATATGAAAAAAGATTATTTAATCATCGTATTAAAATAAAATTAAGGACAATACAAAGTATTTAAATTGTTACAATTTCATCGTATAATAAATAACAATCATATCAAAACATCAAATAATAAATAATAAATATTCATGACTCTCTAATTGTTACAATTTACAACAAAGGTTTGTTTTGAGGAAACAACTAATTAGAAATGAAACCTGAAACAAAAATATTTATAATTTTATTTATATTGCATATATAGAATTTAATATATACATTAAATATAAGTATATTTAAAATATGAGAATAAATGAAAATATGGAAATTCATTCAATCGGATATTTACTTAAATCGCATTGACCCTAATTCTCATTTGGTACAAAATTCTCAACATTAATAGGAGTCTCATTATCACCATCATTCAAATTCATTGCACCAAATGACATGTTAATACTTTTATATCTAAGATTATCTTCTAACTCACTCTCATTTATCAAATTTTGTTTATCAGAATTCGCCAAAAGATTGACATGGTCAAAAAAAATTATATCTACATAATTATTTGTTCTATTAAGAGTCCTAGTAAAGAAATAAAATTAAATTATTAAGAAATTACTAGAAATTATTTGTAACTTGATATTAATAATAACATACCTTTCCCGAACATTTAAATTGTATCAAACAAAGACCAAATCGTTTAATCTTTTGTACTCCAATCTATTCCTTTTCTTGGAATGAATGAATTCAAATGCATTCTAATTCCTTTCATACCTTATTGTATTCATACATTGACTCAAAATTCAAACTGTAAATTTTTGCAATTCTGGAACACCACTTTCAAATTAGTCCTACAAGCTACTGTAAGACAACAAAAATAGCATTATAAATAAAATAAAGTGATGATTAATTTTCAACAAGTAACAAAAGCAAAAAAAAAATATAGGTAGATTAAGTTTGCCTATTTGACGAATAACACTTGGCATCCTAAAATCACCAGAAGCATCCTTATAAATCTCTATTTACGAGATAAAAAGATCTTGTATCATCTTATAGGCAATAATTGTTGTAATAGTTAGTAACATTCTCCTATTAACTCTAGTTTTTGTGTGTGTAAAACATGGTCTGAAATAAACACTAGGATTCAAAATGCCCTAACTGCAAATAATGTAGAGGAAAATTGTCTTTCTCATCTCTCATTCATGATTACAAAATAAGGGATATACAAAAAAAAGCCTGTTTTTCATATTATCCTTGATTGCTTCCTATCGCCCTCCCTATGAAAATATTAAAAAAAACATATTGTTGCCTTCTCATCACTATTAACCAGAAGAAATACCCTCATCAACAAACTCAGATGACAAATTGACATTGACACCAAAATTCATTATCTTCAATTATAATTTCATAAAACTCTAATTCAACATTAGACTTAGCATGTTGAGATGTAACTCACTTATCACTTCATTTGCCTCAACTCCTTCTTCATCATAATAAAACATTAAAGCGACAAGAAATTAGGTATAAATCTTATAATAGTAGACGACACAAATTCCTACCATTAGTGAACTCCTTTCCCATTAAATCCAGGACCTATGCACGATTATAGATAAACTTAGTCACCTTTTTTACTTTCTGCATGGTCTCATCAATAATAGGAAAATATTTAACATCTCCTATATTTTCCAACACTAGATCACTGCAATGTGTAATACAAGGAGTCCAATAAAATAATTGCACTTGTTTGCAATCTTTTTTCAATTGCTTTATAAGCATAATCATTGTCAATGATAAACTAAACAATATTTTTTTGCCCAAAAATTTTCACAACTTCTTCAAATACTTGCACAAGAATCCAATAAAAATAGTTATACTTGCTTTACAATCTCCTACCTTTGTGAATGTCCCCTTTGTAGAATAACTTAAAAAATTATTAATAAATTTATGTCTTCTATTTGTCCAATCATCACATAGGATTGAACACTCTTAAGTAGCCCAAGTCATTCTTCTTTTATCCAAATAACTTTTTATTTTATGAACATAGTTGCTCATAAATTTACCTCTGAAATAATCAATTGAAAGAGCATCCTAGACCATAGGAGGCAATAGTATCTACCATAGACTAATAATAATAAGATCAAGCAATATTGAATATTATACTTGAATCATACCACCATCTAATCAGTGTCATGTCCACATTACGAGTCACTTTTCTAAATTGTGGGGCACTATGATTTGAAGGCTAAGCTCTAGGAGTTGTTTATAGTGCAAAAAGTTATATTCATGTCTTCTTTAAATGAAGACATATATCAAAATTAACTTAATAACTTATCAAATTTTGGTTGTCTAAAATAATAAGAAGAAATAAAGCAAACAACAATTTATCAACAATCATGTAATATATACTTGCAAGTGACCTTCATAAACTTATATAAATGATTCCTTAAGAAAATATGATGATTAAGAACATTTTATCTAAGAAATTCTCATGTTCCTTAACCCAAACTCCAAATATATACATTAGTTGCTACACTTTCACAACTATAATATATTTTGTGTGAAGACATAATTTAAACATAAAGTGACAACTCATAACTTTAACTAATTTTGTATGATTACATAATTCTACCATAAAGTCACAATTATAACTATTTTGAATGATTATATAATTTAACCATAACTCAAAAATGTAACTTATTTTGTGAGATTACATAATTTAACCATAAACTCATAAGTCATATTTGTAACTCAATTTGTGTAATCATATAATTCAACCATAAAGTCATAAATATAACTCATTTTGTGTGATTATAAGATTCAAACATAAACTCATATCTATAACATATTTTGTATGATTTCATAAATTTGTAGCTATAACTCATTTTATACGATTACATAATTTAATCATAAACTCATAGTTGTAACTTATTTTATGTGATTATATCTAACTATCATAAACTCATAACTGTAACACATTTGTTGTGATTTTATCTATCATAAGGTCATCTTTAACTTAATTTGTGTAATCACATAATTAAACTCATAACTGTAATACATTTGTTGTGATTATATCTAACTATCATAAACTCATCTTTAACTTAATTTGTGTAATCACATAATTCAACCATAAATTAACTAACCCATTTTGTATATTACAAAATTCAATTTATAATATATAATCGAATTTATAGTAAAGACCAACAATAATTTAATATTTCTCAAATTTCAAACAATAACACAAACTTTAATTCTATATTGAATGATCAAATCCCAAAATTTTCAAAATCCAAACAACACAAATGACAAAGTACATCCAAAATTCCAAATTCCCAATACTGTAATTCTATATAGAATCCTTAGTCTCATTCCTCAATTTCTAAACTTCAGACACAACAAACACATCTATCCAGCATCCAGCTATCCTTAATTTCCAAAATCCAAAGTCTAAATTCCAAACATATGTATTATTTACAACACAACTATAAGTCAGTCACACAAACAACAATTACTCAAGTAATCAAATAACTCAACAGTCATCAATTAACATAACAAAAATAATCAAGAATCAAGCACATTGCAAACAACACATGTTCAACTATTCAAGATTCAAGCACAATGTAGTTCAACATTTAGATTTTTACCGATTTGCATTTTGTAACCTTAAGTCTTGAAATTTTTAGCTCCATTTGATGCCAGTGAGGTTTAACTGGACGGTGACTTGATGTTGGTGAGGTTTGATTGGGATGGTAACTAGATGACGCGAGTCAGACGATAGCTTGAGTGCGACGAAGGAGTGACTACGATAGAGGATGGGAGAAGTGGTTGTTTGATTGCGAGAAAGTGAGGCCAAGGTGACTGTGGCAGGGGTAAGAGAGGGTGAGGCAATTGTGCCTACAACGTAAGTGAGAGAGAGAGAGACTATGTAAGGCACGATTGCGACGAAAGATGGTGGAGGCTGGTGAGGTGACACCGTACGAGGCACACATATAGGCGACAACACTAGCGAAATGAAACACGATGGAGATGATGGTTAGACTCTAGATAATGGAGACTCAGGATCTAGATGCAGGGTGGAGGAGGGGAGGAGGGACGGCTGAAATGGATACCACATTCAGAAGCGGCCAAGGGGGTTAGGTTTTTAGGGTGCGATGGGCGGATGCTACCAGCTAACCTGAGGGTCGAGAGTGAGAGTACAAAAGTGAGATGACAGTGAGACTATGAGAGAGGCGCAGGCGACACTAAGGTGGGGAAGCGATCAGGTAGGTTTAGGGTTAATTATTTCAAAATTTTAATTTAGTCCTTAATTTTAAAAAATTGTAATTAAATCCCGTAACTTTGATTAATAGGCTGGATCATATCGATCGGTACCATCCAGTATGGTATGGTACCCCCACTACAACAAAAACCACATGTAGCTATGAAAAAAATCGTCACTAAAAGTCTTAACATCATCGCCAAAAGTCGTTAGTGGCGATTTATATTTGTTGTAAAAAACGTTGCCAAATTCCTGTAGCTGAAAACTATAGGTGACATTTTTCGTTAATCGTTGTTAATAGTTTTTTCCTACACTTTGTTTTCATAACAATTACCGACGGTTCATGAAATCGTCTCAAATACCTTTTGGCTATGCTTATCTTTCGTAGCGAAAAATTATTAGCTACATTTTAAAAAATATAGTTAAAAGTTTTTAGGTATGTTTTCAAAAAGTAATCAAAAGTTTTTAGCTACGTTTTAAAAAATGTAGCAAAATGTTTTTCGCTACTTTTCTACAAATTTAGCCAAAAAGTTTTACCTACATTTTTGAAAACATAGCCAAATGTTTTTAGCTACGTTTATAAAATGTAGTCAAATTTTCAATATACATTTTAATGAAATATTTTCTATGTTAATTATAATTTTTGTGACATTTTAAATTTATATTATTGTATATAATATTTAGATTTTTGTTGTTAATTTATTATACAAAAATATTATAAAATAATTGATAATTTGTTGCTAAATGGACGTAGGCGCAACAAGCTATAAAAGAAAGACATAAATCAATTAGCTAAGGGCTGAATTAAAAGCATAGGAAGACAGCAACAGGACGACGTCTGGCATTTTAAAGAGGAAAATCACAACAAGTTGGAGGGCGCAACAAGTCATGGAGGACGACGTCACACATGACAAAAACGCAAGAAAAATGAGAGCAATAAATCAATAGCAAAGACGGCACAGCTAGAGGGTCGTTTGAAGAGTTGGAGCAAGGGATTTACGTTAAATTGTCATTGAAGAATAAAAGCTAGGGGCCCACATTATTAAAAGAAGAAAACAAAACCTAGGAGCTCTAAGGTGGGGGAGGAGTTGACGGCAACACATGGAGAAACAAAGGAATTCATTTAATAAAGGAGCCCGCTTCATTTAATAAGGGGGCCACGTTATTTAAAGGAGGAATGAAGAAAAAAACTAAAAACCTAGAGACAAAGGTGTGGACGGTAACGCAACACATAAAAAGAAAAGGAAGCTTTGAGTTTGGGGAGAAGAAAAATCAGAAGTCAAAGATGTCAAGCAATCAGGGAGATTTTAAGTTGAATTGTCAAAAGGAGAAGGGCCCAACGTTGATGCTGGAAAATAACATAAAGAGACAACAATTAAAAGGTGGGCTGGGTGGCTTTTAGATTTTAATATTCAAACAAGAGAGGGGCCCACGTCAAAAGAAAGAAACCTAGGCTATTGAAGTGGGGGGTGGACGGCAATTGAAAAGAGAGGAGGAGAGAAGATTATTATATCATATAAAAAGCTTTAGAAGTTGACGGCAGCAAGCTGGGAAGGGCATCGGCGTGAGTGGGGAGAAGCTGGAAATTATTGGCGGCGGTAGCTAGTCAGCGTGAAATAGAAGAATAAAGAAAGGAAATCGACGGCAACACAAGGAAGCCGAAGAATTGAGGCACGACAGTGATTAGGTTTAATTTCGTATTTAATTTTCAGTTTTAGTTAATAGATACTAGTAAGTTTTTAATCTAGTCAGGGTACTTTACGTTTGATGCAAGTAGTTCGTGAGACTCTTTGGGTTTAATTGTCTTCGTGAATTTCTTATGTTTATTTAATCTCTGTGTTTAATCGATTAATTATTGTTGAGTTTGTTGATTAATGTGGCCAGTTAATTAATTAACTTAATAATAAATTGCCGAATAGATTAGTTAATCCGTGATTGCTGTCTATCGAGTGGCGAATTAATTTCAATTAAGAGGTT
>JANKOD010000005.1:30543120-30569971 GCA_026284645.1 Erythroxylum acuminatum | reverse complement strand
GACCCTATTCACCACTTTACTCGCTTAAGTGTTCTAGAGTAGGAATTTATTTTTGCTGGTTTGACACGCCACCACCTACTTGCAAGAATTTACTGTTCAATTGCTGTAGTTTTCTTTGAATCTCGGTTCTAGCTGTAGTTTTGAAATAATTGAGATTCTTTCAAAGTAAATTTTTAAAACCATTTGTGAAGTGGAAATGCGATTCTGTTTGAAGATTAGACAACTTTACGAAAAGTCAGTTGAAATAATTTTGTTCAAATTAATTTATTAGTTTTTGTGCTATAAAATTTTTAAATAGATCAAAATAATAATTTTTTTATATGTAATAGAATTATGAGAGATATTTTGTCATTCATTTTTATGTTAAACTTGCCTCTTAATTTTTAAAATGTTAAATTATATATTAAAAAACGGACTCTATATATAAGCTATCGCCATGGGTCATTTGGGGAGATAAAGAGTAAAATGCAGAAAAGCCATGCAAATCATTATGGGCAGATGACTTTGACGAACGTACGATGGAACCGATATGAATCGGAAACTTGCTTGTTAACATGATAACGACAATTCTTGGTACAGTAAATGCAACCATTGTCGTGTTAGGTGCAAATTAATTAGCCAGAAATTTGGATATTATCGAATCAAAGAAAAAAAAAAAGGATACGATCAAGAACGTACCAGAGACAAATTGCAAATCATGGAACATGATAACGACAATTCTTAGTACAGTAAATGCAGACATTGACGTGTTAGGTACAAATTAATTAGCTAGAAATTTGAATATTATCGAATCAAAGAAAAAAAAAAAGGATATTACCAAGAACCAGAGACAAATTGGAAATTATGGAACGTAAATATCTTTAACTTAAAAGTAAACAGGTGGTTTTTATTTTTTTGGCAAACCATCCGGTATCCGGCACCACATGGACAACTGACTAGTCAAGATTCGAGTCGGGTAGGACTCTTTCGGACGACAAAGCTCTTCCTCACGAGTTTTTAAAACAACTTCATTCTCAAGACTCGACCTCGAGACCTTGATTAGGATGAATAAACACAAGCCACTCCACCACAGCCCTTGTGGGTAGTAAATAGGTGGTTTTCATTACAACAAAACATACTTTAACGTACCCTTTAATTCAATTTTACCTACAAACTCAACTTCTTGGTCTGTATGTAGTAGACCCTTGTTCCTTAATATATGCTGATTGCTGAGAGGGGTTGGCAAGCGTTAATCCCCAGTCCTAACTCATTTGGACGGGTTTATTCTAAAAACTATCTAATAAAACATTTATTTAAAGATAATTTCAAGAATAATTTCCCTAAAGTTTGGTTAAGGACCATTTCTGAAAGGAAGAACTGTTGGAATTTGAAAATTTAGGTAGAAATTAGGGATGTTGAAGAGTCAAAACATTTTGCATGATTGTGTATACATTTTCTCATAAGTGTGATTGGACCTACTATAAAGATTATGACAGATCATCTTCAAATTTCAACAAAATTAACTATACAACTGTACGAGGAACAGCAGAATAGAACTAGATTAATGAAAGAATGGAAGAAGAATTGAAGATGATGATATATGATCTCCACCGCATTTATGGAGGACTAAATACCATCGGTTTTGTTCCCCAAAAATTGGACTGTTGTTTATTGCCATGTGTTTCGAGAGAGCAATAGATGCGCCGACTGACTAGCAACCTACGCTAGTCACTTTGACATAAGCGCTACCTACTTTCTTATTTTACCCATTAGGTGTCACCTTATCCTATTAGAGGATTTGTCAGAATTCTGTTTCTCTAGACCAATTGTGTAATTGCTTTGTTCGTTTTCCGTCCATAAAAAAAAATCGTTCGAAGAATTCAGTTTCTTGACCCCATCCCTCTCCTATCTTTTTTCTTTTACTTTATAGCTTCTTAATATATTTCATTTTTGTTATTAGGAAAAGGAGAAAAAAAAAAGGAGACATAATTGAAAGTGAGACCTGCCAAATCCACTTTATTGATGAAGCTAGCGAATTAGTTCTAAACATAGAATTGGAGTCGTTATCTTGTACAGTACTTATCTTGTTTTATAAGTATTTATCTATTTAATTTTTTTCTGTTTTATTTATTAAATATATAAATGCTTACATAAGATATTAAACGCCGTGTTCTTTTGTTTTACCCACCTGGTCCACCAGATATAGCTAACTGGCAACTTAGGCTTTGTTTATCAACTAACTCTTGACTTAAGTAGCAGAAACTGACACTGCCGGCCCTTGATCCCACCCTCATTACCTGCCTAGCTGACTAATGTGGTAGAAGTGGACCATTCTTCCGATTTACACATAGATATCAATATACATTGCAGCGACACAGTAGTCTGCGAAGCTGACATATATTTATTGAGGCAGTGGAGATGTTGAATTAGAAATGGGAGAGACCGGCAGCATTGATAAGGCCGGCAACGGTTGACCCAAGCGGGTGAAAATGTCAAGAGTTTTGAAGTCGTATTGTCTTGTCTTGAATTAATAATGTCATATACTCCATATGTCTTCTACTACTGCCCAAGTCCTGAGTCATTGTATTGCTTTATTCTTACAAAGATCTTATGAAGTGCTACATTTAGTTTGTGATGTTTCAATGGTACAGCATGCGTAATGGTTGTGGAGGATAAAAATGGAAGAGTTCTTGTACATAAGAATAAAGCTGACTCACATGGCTACCATTTAAGCTAATTGAATGAAATCTCCATCACGTTTGTTGTCTGATGACAGGATAGGATCGATAGAGCATTAACCTACTTGGTCATGACCACACGAAGGAGTTAATGACGATGTGGTAAAGGCCCTTTCAGGATGCAGTTATTGCATAACCAGAAATTGGTATTATGTCTAAAATTTAACAGGTCTACACTAACTTTAATAGGAGTAGAACTAGGTTCTTGCATTACCTATGCAAGGAAACACTATTGTACGTATATGAGTCATTATATGCTGGTAGGTATGTGAAAATTGGTGAAAATTGGATCACTCTGCTCACGTGAAATTCTCTGTTTTGATTATTCTGTTCTAACTCTATCTACATATGTGAATGAAATTTAATAGAACATGATAGGAACACCATAACCATAATAGAAGATCTGATCCTCACTTTACCGCCATTAACTTCTTTAGTCTTATTTATTGAAAAAACAAAAAAAAGATCATCATCTTTAGCAAAGTGCTGGATCGCCTGTTTAAATGCCGTGTTGGAAACTATCAAGTCAACAAACAAAATATAGAACAAACTAACAACCACCTTTTTCTTTTAATCGAGGGAATAATAAAGTCCACTTCCAAACTGTCTTCAAGCGTACCTATATCGAGTTATTGTATAGGGTCAGCATCTACCTTTATGAATGGCCACAGGGTGTACGGTGCAATACTATGTGAGATTACATTTTTATATAAAAGATATTCAAGCAAACGGGTTGGGTTGAAGTAATTAAAAGCTTAACCTATGAGAGTTGACATTAGTCATTATGTTAGTGTCACATGTTCAGTTTTCCCTAATTGCAATTAGGGTTAGGAATTAGAAAAACTTAAAGGATTAAAAGAACAAGAGAGAGTCTGCAATTATTAGTTTATTCCTTTAAAAGTCAGGTGAAGTCGTCGGAACAAGTATAATGATATAATATTGAGATATAAAACACTTTAAATAGAACCAAGTTAAAATAAGAAAACAGAGACAGAAAAGAATCATCACAAGACAAATTTAACAAAAAGAAAAAAGTACATTTTTTTTTTGTTAAATAAAAAAAAGTACATATTTACGAGAAACCTATTTCAATCTCTTTAATACACTCCACTTGTCTCTTTAATTTTGTTCACAAAAAGATACACAAATTGTTTACAAAAAGATACACAAATAGAATGTAGAATGTATCAAAGAACAGGATGCTTAAAACATATGAAAAATATCCTATATGTAGAACAATTAAAGTGGTAAATTTGTGTTTCTACATAATTCCCTAATTATAGTTGTGCTGTAGCTATGTCAAGCTTTAATAACGAAAGCCATAACTGACATTTATCTTTAAATCTTAAATAAAGAGTAAAGGATATTTCTCCCACTTAATGTCACCTTTCCTTTTATTCATATTGCTTATATTTCTGCTACGTTGATAGGAGATCGATAATATGTGAATTTATAGTGTTAATCAACTTTGTTAGCATATCTGTCATGTTATCTTTTGTATGAATTTTTTGAACATCTCACTTTTTTATTTTATAAAGTGATATTAAACTCGAATTTGATTTGTCCTTGGATGAATCTATCACAAAAAGAGTTATCTTCTCTTGTTTGAGTTTGAACTCCTTCACTAATATTAGTAATCAAATTGCTTATTTGCTAGCTTGTGTAGCTACAATATATTTAGCCTCTGTCATGGAAGTAGCTACAATAGATTACAATTTTGAGACCTAGCTTACAACATAACTTAGGGTAAACTTGTTTTTGTCAAGATCACCTACATAATCTGAATTAATATAGCCTCTAACAATAAAATCCAATCCTCCAAAATATAAAGCACTATTTGAAGTACTGTTAATATATCTCAAGTTTCTCTTTACAATACTCCAATATTTTTTACCATGATTTGCCATGTATCGACTAACCACTCCCAGTGCATATATAATGTTTTGTCTTGTACAGATCATAACAAACATTAAGCTACCCATTATTGACACATACATTTCCATCTTTTCTATTTTGTTACTAGGACTCATACTTGAAGATAACTTGAAATTAATAGAAAGATATACAAAAATTGGCTTATAATCTTGCATATTGAAAGGCCATAAGATTTTTTTCGAATAATTCTTTTGAGAAAGCCAAATCTTCTTATTATTTTTATTTCGTTAAATTTACATCCTTAAAATCTTGTTTGCTGGTCCCAAGTCCTTTATTTCAAATTCTTTAGCCAAATGTGCCTTCAACTCTTTAATATGATATTTGTTGTGTTCATCAACATATAATAGCAAGATAATGAAATCATTATCACCAAATCTCTTGTAATAAGTATAAGGATCTAAATTGAGTCTATTGTATCGAAGGCTCACGATGAAAGAATCAAATCTCTTATACTAGCATCTCAATGCCTGTTTGAGACTATAAAGGGATCTGTTCAACTTACAAATCAAGTTTTCTTTTCTTTTTCTTAAAACCCGTCTTGTTGGAGCATATAAATCTCTTCTTCAAGTTTTCCATAAAGAAATACAGTTTGACATCTAACTGCTCTAAATGTAAATCATATATAGCACGCATAACCAAGAATACTCAAATAGTTGTCAATGGAACAATAGGGAAAAATATTTTGTTGAAATCAATACCCACTTTTTAAGCATATCCTTTTGCTACTAATCTTGCATGATAATGTTCCATTGGTCATTGCCATCTCATTTGATCTTATAGACCCAATTGTTACCAATAATCTTCCTTCCTTATTGTAGAAAAACAAGATCCTATGTATTATTTTTATATAAGGCTTCAAATTCTTCTTGTATTGTTGTTATCTGTAGAGAAGCAGCCTCATAGAAAGTTTATGGTTCTCCATCCTATGTTAGTAAATGATATGCAATATTACTAGAGATGGATAGTCGGGCCAACCCAGCCCACCATATATTTTTTTAAGAAAATCGATAAAAAATGTTGTCATTTTTTGACAAAACAGTCGGACCGGGCTCTTTTTGTCATCCCTAAATATTACCTCCTATAATGTATTCTAAGTGCCAACCTAGTTCTCTCCTTTCTTGAGTTGACCATCGAAACTTTGGGGATGATAACTCAGCTTGTTCTTATTCTTCATACTCTATGCAACTTCCAAAGAATTTGAATCTTCTTATTCTTTCTTTCTTCAACTTGAACTATATTAGTCTTTAGTTTCTCCTTTGAAGTGTTATTTTCTTCCTTTTCTTGTAACTTATCTTCTGTAAATATGACATCTCTACTAATTATTACCTTATGGGTAGTGGAATTTCACAGGTGATACCCCTTAATTTCATTAGCGTATCTCAAGAAAATGCATTTCTTAGATTTTTATTCAATTTTGACATGTATTAGGAATTATACATCACATATGCGGATCATCCAAAAATATTAAGGAGTGAATAATTAGTAGGATTATCGATTCATATTTTTATTAGTGTCTTCATCCTAATTGTAATTGATAGGGACTAATTTATCACATAGCAAGAGGTTTTTATTGCGTCTATCTAAAATGATTTGGCTAGACCTTTAGTCCTTAACATTGCTTCTGCTCTTTCCAATAATGTTATGTTGATTTGCTTTACTACTCTATTCTATTGTAGAGTATATGCTATTGTAAACTGTCTCTTGATGCCTTCTTGTTTATGAAATGCATCAAACTCGTCGCTAACGTATTCACGTCCATTATTTAACCATAGACATTTGATTCTTTTCTCAATTTCAAGTTCTACATGCACTTTGAAATTCTTGAAAACTAGAAACATGTCTTCCTTTTGATTGAATACACCTAACATCTCCTAGAATAATCATCAATGAAAGATACAAAGTATCCTGCACCTCCTAATAATGAAATTGATGCTTGGCAATATCATAATGAATCAACTCCATAATAACGTAGCTTTTAGTAGTGGAACTATTGAATTTCAATATGTGATGCTTACTAGTAGCACAATGCTTACAAAGGGGCACTAATACACCTTTGATCTATGAAAGAAGCTTTTGTTCTACAAGAATTTCTAATTCTCGTTCTGAAATGTGCCCAACTCTAAGGTGCCACAATATTGTTGATTCTTTTTCCATACTTGCTGATGTAATCGATACTTCTCCTTAAAGTGTTTACCCTTTTGAGCAAATACAGGTCAACAACTACTTTTTCTGTTTTCATCACTACAAGTGCGCCTTTGACTATTTTTATAATCTCATTTTCAACATAGACTTTTAACTTGATATCATCAAGTTGTCCTAAAGACACTGGATTTTTTTCCAAGCCCTTCATATGTCTTACATTTTGGATGGTGCAAATTGTACTGCCCCACATTTTTTGTTTAACGATATCAATACCAACAATCTATAAGGCACCATAAATACAATTCCTTCTAAAAGTGGTTTATATTGGTCAGACCATTCTCTTCAAGATGTCATATGCAAAATGGGTCCCTAATCCAAAAGCCAGACATCAACAAAATAATTTTTACATTTTGTTGTTGCCTTGCTATAAAGGATTTCGCCTTTATCCAAGGTATTCACAATATTTTTCTCAATATTCTTCTTATTCTAATACTCCTTGATGTGCCCTTTCTTACTATAATTGTAATAATTGATATTCTTTTTGTTTCTTGATTTGGACCTCTTAGAACTCCAACTTGAATCAAGTTCTATTGATCTTCCCCTCGTATTGGATATCACCTCTGCTTGTTGTGAATTTGATAATGTATCCTCATTATTCTTGCACCTCAGTTCTTCTTCTAAAATAGCAACATCTTCAAAGACTAGATAGTTTGTGAGAATATTATTGGTTAAATTGATGATGAGTTGATCATACAAATCTGGTAAAATTTAAAGAAAAAATTTGAACATTCATTTAAATCTATTTTGTAGCCTAACTATGAAAACTTTTATAAAAAGAATATTAAGAATGTTGATGTAATCTAAAGCGGATTCTGACATTCACAAAGTGTAAAGTTCTCTTCCTAAAAAGATTTTGTAGTGAAGCGATTGGCCTCCTACAATTTTGTCAGTATATCTCAAATATCCTTTGCAAAACTTTTTCCCTCTAAACTGGACAAGATTTCATTAATTAGACGCAAGTGTACATTTGTGATAGCTTGTTATTCATTTTCTTCCATTTGCTATCGTTTATGATCTCCACTAATCTTTCTCCGATGGCCTCCAAACCATATTCTTTTGTTAAGATTACCTTTATCTTCATCTTCTATAATGAGAAATTATTCTCGTTAAACTTCTCTATTTCAAAATTTGTTGTCGTTTTTTAGACAATACTAAACCAATCTTTGATACCACTAATAAAAAGTTAATATATAAAGCAGTTGCAATACAAATAAGTTGAAAAAAAAAAGAGAAAGAAAAGAATTAATACATGACAAGTTTTTAAAAAGAAAGTATATATTTAGGAGCAATATATCTCAATCTCTCTAATATAGTCCACTTGTCTATTTGTTTTTGTTTACAAAAGGATACACAATTAGAATCTAGATGTTAACAAATTAAAATTGCATAGAAAATGGATTTTGATATCCAATTATACATTCACAATTTTATTGATTGAGAGAATACAAATTTTACAAATACAAACTCACAATACAAATAAAAAACCCGTTATGCGTTAACTTGTTGAAGCTAACAACCCAAACTTTACACATGGTCTTACTATTTCCTTTTTTACGCATATCTTTCATCATACAGTCAATGACCGTATTTATAGGTTTCTAAAGTCGATTAATACTAACTTTCACGAGGTGAAATAGTTGACAATCTGTAATTACCAACAAATAAAAAAAGTTCAACATCAATTTTACTTGTTAATTTGACCAAGTCAAATACAAAACCAAGTAGATCAAGATGGCTTCGAGTTCAATAATTGAAGTTCAAAGAGTGCAATTATCTATTTTCAATTTTGCAATGTGAAAATGCTTGGAGTTATATTTGAAAAGCAACAGTTATGGTGAAATTTTGGAGAAATGCTTAGTACAAAAAGAAAAATCGACGACTAAAGAATCACAACAACTAGTTCATGATCATTTATTAAATGAAAAGCCTTGTTTTTAATTTGTCAATCTATTGAATTGTTGATTCTTGAAAAAATATTCCATGGTAAAACAACAAGGGAGGCTTGGAACATTATGCTGAAAACGTATGAAGGAGCATATACAGTTAAACGAACAAGACAATAAGGTTTGAAAAGGCAATACAAGTTAATGAAGCAAGGTAAAGATGAAAGTATTCGTGATCATTTTTCACGAATGTAAAATTTGATCAATGAGATGAAAAATAATGGTCATGAAATTACGTAGAAAGATATCGTGGAGAAGATCATGCGCACGTTGACAAGTCAATTTGATTATGTTGTCACAGCCATTGAAGAGTCTAAAGATTTGGAGTCCATAACTCTCAATGATTTGCAAGCCTCATTAGAGTCCCGTGAAATGTGTATGAATGAAAAATCACCAAACACAATGGAGCAAGTTCTAAAAGCCCTAGTAAATTTGAGAAATGAGAAGGAACTTGCAATTGGCAAAATAGAGTATACTCAAAGTAGTTCAAATTTTAGAGGAAGATGAACAAAACCAATTCTAAGCTAGGAGCAAAGGATAGTGAATTTCCTTAAGATAAATCCAATTTTTAATGTTAAAAGTGCAACAAGTTTGGTCATTATCAATCTGAGTGCAAGTTACATATTCATTGCCATAATTGTAAAAAAAAATATGGTTATTATAATAGAAAATGTTGTGCACAAAGATAAGAACATAAAGATAATCGAGCTGGAGTCGCTGAGAATAACAACTCAAAGACCTTGTTGATGACCGCTCATGAAACCAGTAACTTGCAGCTGCAGCAATCACTTCAGTGGAAGCAAGGAAGTTTTTGTCGAATTTGATGAATCATTTCATTCTTCAGTAAACCTTGCCGATAACTACCAGATTCTAGTTTTTGGATGAGGAAAGATTGCTATAAAATTTAAGAAGGGGTCTTTAATTACATTTTTTATCTGTACTTTACTCCTACTCTTTGCCAGAATCTATTAAGCGTTGGACAACTATCAAGAAATACGATTTACACTTCAATAAAGATGGATGCACCGTGAGTGATATAAAAAAGGGCATGATTCTAAAGATGAGAATGACATCCCGCTGTCTATTTCCAACATATTTTAATTATGATAATTCTTCTTGTTGTAATACTATGACTATCAACGATAATTGGCTATAACATATGCTACTTGGGCATTTGGATTTGAAAGCATTAAGTTTCTCGCAAACAAAGAGTGGGTTTCAGACTTGCCAACCATACAAGTTCCAGACTAGATTTGTGAGTCATGTGTAATAGGAAAAAAAACATTAAGATCCAATTCCTACAAAGCAAGCATGGAGAGCCAAACGTCCACTAGAGCTAGTGCATTTAGATCTATGTTATGTGGAGGTTCCATCGAATGGAGGTAACAAATACTTTATTACATTTATTGATGATTATAGTAGAAAGGCATGAGTTTATTTTTTGAAGCAAAGATCTAATGCATGTGAAGTAATGAAGAATTTTGTAACATATATTGAAAAACAAAGTGGTTATTCTTTCAAAACTTTGAGAACTGATAGAGGCACAAAATATATTGTTTTGGATGATTTCTTAAGAAAGCATGAACTACACTCCTCAACAAAATGGAGTGACAAAAAGAAAAAATAGAACTATTATGGATATAGTGAGAAGTATGTTATTTTGTAAGAAACTACGTAAAAGTTTCTAGGCAAAGGCTATGGCTTGTGTGGTCTATATTTTGAATAGGTGTCCTGTTAAAAGTGTTCGGAATAAAACTCCACAAAAAGCATGAAGTGGACGAAAGTCTAATCTTAGTCATACAAGAGGTTTTGGTTGCATAGCATATTCACATGTGCCTGATGAGTTGAGAAAGAGGCTAGATGACAAGGTAGAAAAATGTGTATTTTTCAGTTACAACATGGGAACAAAAGGTTATAAGCTTTATAATCCAAAGATTCAAAAAGTGATCATTAATCGAGATGTTACATTTGAAGAAGATGGAGTATGGGATTAGTCAGAAAAAGAAAAGAAATCATTGTCAATACCAGTGTTCATAAACAATGAATTGGAAACGACTAATCAAACTAGTATGGAAACAACTAATCAAACTGGAGGGTCATCTTCACCTCCAGTTCTTGAAGAGTCAACTCATGTTGATCCTAAAGTGACATCTCCTCCTACTTCACCTTCACTTAGGCGCTCACAACGAGAACGCCATCCACCCACTATTTGAAAGATTATCAAGTAGGTGATGACGATAATGATGATTTAGTTGTGGCCCATTATGCCTTCTTTGCAGATTGTGATCCAGTAACATATGAGGACGCAATTAGCAAAGATTGTTAGATCAAAGCAATGGATGAAGAGATTAAAGCAATTGAGAAGAACAATACATGAAAGCTAACTACTCTCCCAAAAGAAAAGAAATCAATCAAAGTTAAGTGGGTATATGAAACAAAGTACTAACCCAGTGGAGAAGTGGAACATTTTAAAGCAAGGTTAGTAGCAAAAGGATAAAAACAAAGGCCCCTTATCGATTATTTTGAAGTATTTGCCCCAATTGCTAGATTGGATATTGTGCAAATGATCATTTCTATTCTTGCTCAAAGAATTGGAAAATAGTTCCAATGGATGCCAAGTCAACACTCTTAAATAGTGTACTTGAAGAAGAGGTTCGTATTGAGCAACCGTCAAGCTATGAGAAACAAGGAGATGATGATAAAGTTTACAAATTAAAGAAAGCACTATATGGGTTAAAACAAGCACGACGAGCATGGTATATTCGTATTGATACCTATTTTCTGAATAATGAATTTTAGAGGTGTTCGTATGAGCATGCTTTGTATATCAAAATCAACAAGAATGGAGATATCACAATTATTTGCTTATACGTGGATGACTTAAATCTTCACCTGCAACAATTCTAAATTATTGGAAGAATTTAAGAAAGCCACGATTGCTCAATTTGAGATGACAAATCCTGGTTTGATGACTTATTTGTTTGGCATTGAAGTAAAGCAAATAGACAAAGGTATATTTATTTCTCAACAGAAACATGCACAAGATATTTTGAAAAAGTTCAAGATGGAAGCATGCAAACCAATTTTAACACTAGTAGAGGAAAGACTGAAGCTTTTGGAAAATTGTAATGGTGAATTGGTTGATCCAACTAAATTTAGAACACTTATTGGAAGTTTAAGGTACTTAACAACAAGGCCTAATATTAGTTAGAACTGTGATTAGATTTAAGGAAGCACCACCACAATCTCATTGGCAAGCCACTAAACGAATTTTGAGATACATTAAAGGAAAAGATGATGGAATATTTTATTCAAATTCTAACATAGTGGAGATGGTAGGATATACAGATAGCAATTGGGCAAGAGATATTGAGAAACAAAGAAGCAGCTCAACTATGTTTTCCATCTTGGTTCGGGAGCATTTTTTTGGTTATCCAAGAAACAACAAATAGTAGCCCTTTCAACGATAGAAGCTAAATACATAACAGCATTGAATTGTGTTACACAGGCAGTATGGTTGTGAAAAAATCCTGAAAAATTGCAGCATCAACTTAGTTCTACAAAATCTTCTATGACAATAAATCAACAATTGTCTCGACAAAAAATATAGCCTTTCTTGATCGCAACAAACACATCGATATCAAACATCACTATATTCGAGATTTGGTAAAAGACAAAGAGATCGTGATTGAGTACTGAAAGTCTGAAGATCAAATTGCTAACATTTTTACAAATCCATTAAAGGCTGAATTGCTCTTGAAGCAGAAAAAGATGCTTGGAATGTCCAAACCAAGTTTAAAGGAGGATGTTAGAAAGTAAACTTGATTTTGTATTTGACTTGGTCAAATTAACAAGTAAAATTAATGTTTAATTCCTGTTATTAGTTGGCAATTACAAAATGCCAACTATTTCACCTCCTGACCGACTTTAGAAACCTATAAATATGGCCATTGGCTATATGATAAAAGATATACATAGAAAAGGAAATAGTGAGAGCATGTGTAAAATTTAGATAGCTTCAATAAGCTAACGCATAATGGATTTTTGGGTTGTGAGAGTTTGTATTTGTAAAATTTGTATTCTCTCAATCAATAAAACTGTGAGTGTGTAATTGGATGTCAGAATCCATTTTCTAGAAAATTTTAATTTGCTAACAAGAATGTATCAAAACTAGGCGGTTTTTGGAGAGAGCGAGCGAGAGAGTGCAAATCAATCTTGGAGAGGGAGTATCAGCTTCTACCAACTCCCTCATCCACATCTAGTGAAGATTGATCATAAATGCCAAGTTAAAAGTTGCAGTTTCTAGGCAGTTGACAGTTCATGATACTTTTCCATATAACAGGCATGATGACAATAAGTTCCTGATTACACATAAGAGCAGCTATTATTTAGCAGATAATGATACTTGAGGCTAACATGCAATAACTAATCAAAATAATAACAGGAATGACTAGATAATATGTATATAAAACAGCCTTAAGACTAAAAGAGCTTGAAAAGAACCTGCAATCCCATCAGAAGGCGATATCGTTTGTACCTTCAAGGTGAAGAATAATCATCTGTTTAGATTGTACAGCTAGACGTGTGGAATGTTCAGCTTGACCGTTAACTTAAATCAGCCTGTCAGAAAAAGCCCAAGAATCTGATGAGAGTCTCTCCCTTCCTTCAGAGTTAGAGTCGCTCTTTGACAACTGTTTGAATCAGATTTTTACTATTCCACAACAACACTAAAGTCCTGTTATGCAGCAGCTTTCTATGTGCCTTTGCGAAGACAGTGTTTGAACTTTTCTCCGACTTGCATCTTGCTATCATAACAATACTTAAAGAGCACCTGTCAGCATCCTGGAAGTTTTGATTGTCAGAATGGGATGTGAAGTTCAATGCCCCAAGTGGGTTTAGAAGAGAAGAAAGATGAAAGAAAAATGAGGCTTTGGATCAACAACCGAGTGTATAAGTACGAGCCTACTATTATTTCTTTAAGCCATTCGTTTTATGCCAATAAAAAATATTTTTCCTTTTCTTTTGTTTTACCTTTTGGTGTAAGGCGAAGCATGTAATTGATTGGTTTTCTGTTTCCTACCAAACCCTATCTCCTTCTCCCTCTCCCACCATGATCTTGAGACGGATATGACAAACTAAAACTCTACGGAGTATCTAAAATGATATGATATGTCATTTTGTCTTGGACTGCCTAAAAACTCCGTACCTGATCGATTTACCAAAAGCAACTAAGTAACGTGAATAGTTAATAATCCAAAATATAGAAACCCCATCCTTTGGAGGATAACAGCCGCTTGAAACAGGTGGGAAAAAAAAAACCATGCCTTCAAAGCGCAACTTACTTCTGGAATGTCGTAATCACCATCAGAAGCATCACATAAATCAAGTGATACTTGTCGTAGCATTGGCAGCTGTCATAAACATAACAGCATCACTGAATTTTAGCCATTTAGCATAACTAGGATAACAGTATGACATAATCATGTTTAATTCTCGAATAACCAACCTCTGCAGCAATATCAAGAAGGAGGTTTCTATGTAGCCCAGAACCCTGCACAGTATGTAGTTGGGTCAGTTGCACTACATTGATCAAATACTCAAAGTTTACCTTGCTATTCTCCCATTTCAACAACTAGCTTAAAATGGTAAAGTTATATATTATAGCCTGAGTAATCCACACAACCACGTGTAATTGATCCCTATACATGTAACATTTAAGCATTGACAAACCACAACTGGAATACTGTTTGGAATCATTTCTAATTAACTGCTTAGATGTATCTTATGCCCGTGCATATAGTCTCAATCTTTAACTCTCTTTATCACAGCAGGGAGATCATGTTCATTGTTAACTAACAGATCCTCCTACACAGTAATGCGGAGGAGAACAAGTAGCCCTCTTAAACCTTTTGGTAACCAACTGAACATGACTAATACAATTCAGACAATCCAGACCCTAACAATGCCTCACTTATTGCAAGCCTTCTTTTGTTAGTTTCCAAAACCTGTTCAAACAATCTAATATGTTTTTTTTTTCCAAATTGATTTTGTTCTAACGGTATTTTAACCACTTCTTTTAAGTCCTAGTTTAACAGAATAATATCGTTATGAACATATAGGCAATGTCAAGATCTATGTTCATTTGATATTGATAAACATATGCATGTAAAATGATAGAACAGAAAATTGCAATAACAAATGCCTCACATTGTGACGCAACAAGAGATTTTCAAGTGCTCTGCAGTTGAAAAGAGAAGAAATCCCATTTGCTGTTACTTCTCCACAGTCCTAATGAACAAGAGAAAAGATGATTTTAAAAGCTAAGTTAAAATTCTAAACAATCAAGTCTTTGGGTTTATTCTAAGTAAGCATACAAGGCACATAAGACATTCTAAAATAAGCTAAGTTATAAGCCAATAACAGTTAAAAATTTTGTAAAGAGCTGATACTAAGTTTGCAATCTATTTTGTTTCATCGAGTTTGGAGTGGCACTTCCGTTTACTGTATTCAGGAAGAAGAAAATCAAATGAATAAGAGGGAAACGAGAAATCAAAATCAAGGGCAGTTAGCCTACCTCAAGATGGATAGAAATCAAGCCTGGCCATCCATTTGAAATGATGTCAATAGAATCTGTAGAAATTGATAGAAAATCGATATATATAAATACATGAATAGACTTGCTTTGATAGCATAACTGATGAAATGGAACCAATATAATGCATAAAAAGAAGCATGTGTGACGTACCCATAGCTGCTGGGCAAACAAAGCTAAATTTGGATCATAATACTAAAATGAGGACAACCATTACATAGTACATGTTAAGACAGTAGCCTAAAATCAAATTAATGCTTCAAATTAATCACTGACCAGGATTAAGAAACCTGCACCCTATCAATGAAAGCTCAACCAAATTCTCAAAGTTTTGGGTAAGTGTAAGCAAATCATCATTGTTCATCCATGGGGTTACCCTCTCGAGCCTCAATGTCCTTAGATATGGCATATGCAATCTAAGGCCTGACATGGATATGTCACCAAGACAGTAGCAGAGAGCCAGAGCATGCAAGTGTTTCAAGGATGCAATGATGTTCATCACAATATAATCTGAGATAACCTGGAAACATATAAAATCATAAAGAAGAGCAAAAAATGAATATCGCAAAGTGATTTCAATGAGATTTAAGATACGTTTCCCAACTGTGTCAATTCAGAATTGAAAAAGCAGCATCATCATAAACGATAGGTGCCTCATGCTCAATCAATCCCTCCAAGAAGATAGAGACACAGAGTGAGTATCCCAAGATTGGTGTTAATCAAAATGAACTTCCACAATCAAACATAGGTTCTCACATCCATCAAAGGCAGCAGAATTCAAAAAAAGAGTTCAACTTAAACAGGTTTAAAACTTGCGCAAGATCAGAAAAAAACACATCTTTGAGAAGATATGGTAAATATTTTATGCTTATTCATACAGTTAAATACTGTGAGAAGTCTTCACAGTGAGCTCCACGCATAGAGAATCTGATGAAGTTACAGAACAAGTCTTACCTTTCTAGCAGAATATAAACAGAGCATACCTGAAAACAAAGTGTAATTGACTCCAGTAGAGAACAAGTAGTTGGAAGAAGTTCAAGTACTTCTTCATTAAGCGATGCACCTAAACCAACAGTAATGACCCTCACTGACATGATTGCAGGTCTCAGAGCTCCCAAAGAAAAACTAGAAAATCCCCAACCAAGTGCAATTTCTTCCAATTTGCAGTTGTCTGCTAACCACATACAGAGAGACTGCAAGGAAGAAAAATCCATGCTATTGGAGCTGCTTTCGCATTTAACCAAGTTTTTACAGCCTCTCACATTCAAAGATTTCAAAGCAGGACTTCCATGGATTATGTGAGCTAAAGCAGCCCCAGATATCTGCAATATAAAGCAAGCTATAAAATAAACGTGCCTTTCCAGCTGCTTATCCACAAAACAGTATAGTGACATGGTCAAAAAGATAGGCAGTGGCCATCAATAGTAACTCTTAGTGAACTAAGCTGTTTAAATGCCAAGATTCAATTTCTTCATTATGAGAACCAAGTCATCTGATAAATCATAACCACATCAAACATGTATTTTTTATGGCCCAATCCAGTATGCCAGTAGGATTTGGAGTTATACACATCTTTATGCAACAAAAGTTCAGGACATGTTTAACGGAAAACAAACTTTGCTCTGCCTTTAGTCACACTCTCAGAGATACAATAACAAAATGAGATCTAGGACCTATGTGGATGCATGGGAACCCTCTTAAAAACACGATTAGCAATTTCAAGAACCTCAGCGAATGGAAAGAGGAAATAATCTTAAAACCAGACTCTCTTAACCAAATTAGAAAATAAGTTTATTATATCTTTTACATCAAACTAGCTACAAGAAAACATCCATGACCATCATAATGGATCAATGAAGTCAAAGATAACAGAACATAAATAATGCTTTCACTTCTAGAAGTAAAAGCTTAACTTGATGACTAACCCTGGTGTTAGAAATATCAAGCATCTCCAAGGAAGATCCTGAGTAGCTATAAACAGCATCATCAACAAGGTTAGTGCTTCTCAGACAAAGACTTTTCAATGTTTTTGTTTGAGAAATAAGCTCCACCAGAGATTGTTGATCAACACCTGCAAATTAAATAGGCGTCCTTAAGTGACGGTTAAATGTCAGTTATATAAATCTACACATGAACAAGATGGATCTAAACTCTTCCCTAGAAAAATTTTTGGGCAAAACATCAATAGTTGAATATCCTTTTTCTGCTTATATCAGTTATAACAATGTCCTGCAATCAATGCATAAGATAGCAAACAACAACCATCTACAACAAAGTATATTTCAAAGTAGTAAGAAAATCAAACTCCCCACCTCAACCTCCTTTCTCCCTTCTGCAACCTTAGCCGAAACACAAGTAAGCACTGATCTGATTTCATCTCAACTTTATATCAAAACAGAGGAACAGAGGAAGGAGATACTACTTACCCTTGCAACCACCAATGTGAAGAATTTGAAGATTACGAGCCAAAGTATATAAATATATTTTTCCACTATGGACAATGGAAGAATCACAGGTCTCTATGGGAGAACAAAGAGCTCGAACAGAATTTATCCCGAAAGAAGTATCACAAACCATAAGTGAATGCAGTTTGTGACATCTGAGTACTAAGTTTGATATGCCAACATCCGTCACTGACATACATCCCTTAAGATTTAGGTATTGCAGTGAACCACAGAATGCAGAGATATCCTGAAGATCAGAGTCTGGCACAGAAATTGCAAGGAGAAATTAGTACAAATGTAAAACGGTCAATGGGATTAAGGTATCTAGTAAACGATGAAGTGTGGTGAACAATAAAAATATATATACCCTAGATTAAATTTCCAGTGGATCAATCTAAAACGGCACAAACGATTTCCTAATCAAAGAAGGAATCTGCAGCAATGTAACTACAAAAATACATATGCTAACAAGGGAGCATTAAGTCCTATTGCAATCCACAATTTCCATTTAAGGGATTGTATAATTTAAGAAAATTGTCTCCTAAAATCAATGGTAATCCTGATTCTTGTTGATATATTGATGGTTTATAAAAGTATAATTTTCAATAATAATATTATTATAATAACTTATGGATAGGATAAGTTACCTTTAAATAGGCGTCCAGAATTTAAAAGTGAATAGATTCATCTATTTGCTCAAAAGAAAAATATTACAAGAATAATAAGATAAGATGTCTCACCTGATAAATCAGTTCGGCCCTCCAAAATGAGCTTTGTGATGTTTGTGAGTGAGGCTACTGAATAAGAAGACGCCATATCTGGTGAGCTACTGCCAACAGGAAAGGATTTCTTTGACCGTGTTGGCATAATAGCTGCAGTACAGGATACAGCTGACACCTCTGTAGCTATAAGAGGACTAAGATCAACAGTTAAGTCAATCTCACTTAAGTGAGGGCACTTCTCCAGCAATCTCTCCAATGTGGTTACTTTGAAGCTCGGAAGGTAAGCTGCTTTTAGTTTTTTCAAAGACGGAAATGACTTTGATAAGCATTCGATGATGGCTTCAAGATGTAGCCTTGGACACTTAGAGATGTTCACCTCCTCCACTGAGTGAAAAGACAGGGTTGGGTGCAATCCCTGCAAGATTCCATTTTGTTCCTGGCTAAAGTTTTCAGAGTTAGTCAACTGCTTTGTGCTTTTCTGCAAGTTGATTCCACATGAAGGAGGGGCAGCAGACAGGAGCAGAATTGCTGGTTTCATTTGTGGGCAGCCTGAAAGGTCTACTTTCTGCAACAAATAGAAAATGTCCACAATCAGGGAAACTTATCTGAGACATGAAAATAGAGCAGTTCTAATTGTATTAGGGCAGGAAAATAACAAATATTAATAGTAATCACAACTGCAAATCTTAAGAGCTCAATGGATTTCTAAGAACAATTTCAAGAGAATTTTTATTATTTTTCTTTTAATAGTCAAACCTGAATATCCAAAATATAGAATGGGAAGAATTGGCTTTCCACATAAATGCAACAGATATCTTTCCCTAAAAGAAATGATAACAAAAATTACCAACATAAAATTGTCATTATGACGATAAGGTCTCTGTTCTGCTCTATAGAGCTCTGGAATTTAATGAATAAAAAGCACTCAGCACATAGTAACATGTTACCCTCTAGCTTTTGTTCTTTAAACAGTCTTGACGTAAACTCAACATGAAAGTCAAAGTGACAGGACAGCCCTTGAGTCCAACCATAGCAATTAGAAAGAGTACCTTAGAATATTCTGTCAACCGAATCTTGAAATGGTCCAAGTCACCAGTTCCTAAAACATCAATTGAGCACATGGGTGGAATCTTTAGCAGTCTAAAAATTGTCTTAATGCTCTCATCCGCAAGCTCTGAAAAATAGGGGCACCTTCTCTTCCCTAGTTAGCAATCTAATAATTAGTCATTTTTTGCTATTGGTGGACAGAATTTGGAAGTTTAAAACTTGAATTCAGTGCCAACAAGCAAAAGGTCTGGAGCATACCTGCAGCAAACCACAATGGCAAAAGGCTAATTCGAATCTGTTTCAAAGCAATAATAAATTGTTGTTGTTGAAACAAATTTGGAACTGCTATAAACAGATAAAATAGAATGACAAACATCAGGTAAAGTTATGAGCACTTTATCGTGTCACTTCATATGACAAGGATATGTTGTCCAAAGGAAGAGGAGGCTAAAAAATGTGTGGTATAACTAGAAACTCTCCTCCATAAGCCCTTGGGCATTCAAATAATGCATTAGTTGAGAAAGTCACCAGTGGTTTCCTCTTTTCATTTTTCTTTCATGTTAGGATGCATTTATAGCAACAAACTAGTTCATCAAATATCTTTTGAAATAGCACCCAAACTAAATTATTTGATGGAAAAATTGTTGCATAGATATTATTCTTTGTTATTGTAATATCATACTAAAACAAATATTTGCAAAAACTGGAAATTTTAGTATATAATATCTACCTGCTTCAGAACGTCACCAAATCCATCCTCAAGGTCAGTCAAATCTTGTGATTGATTTGTGTTAGCATGGATCCAAAACAAAAGTCCCTTCGAAAGATGCATCTCACTGTTAGAAATCAACAGAACATAAGAATGACAGAAATGCTGAGCACCAAGTCAGGCAGGATAACATATATATACAAACCTAGTTACTGTCAAATGGGGATCCTTTATGCTCCACAGCAACAAGTTATAAGGAATATCTTTAAAGAACTTGCTAGATAGGGCCCACATCTGTAAAAAGAGAGACCATGCATTACTAATTTACTGGAAACAAGTTAGCATATCATGAGGGTAAAACACTTGCAAGCGTGTTAAGAGATGGATCATCATGTAACAGTATATTCCAAATCAATTGAGTCATTTTGAGACATAAATGAAATCAACTTTGCACTCTTGAGGATGTTGCTAAACCCTTTGGTATTCAGTCGGAGGAATTTAATTAAGTGAGGAATAAACTCACGAAGAAGTAGCCAAAGAACACAGCCTCAGTTTTCAAAATAAAAAAGGAACACAACCTCACAATTGAAATAGAAAATACAGTACAAGGTTGATAAACCTATAAGCCATAAAACTCTTTTCCCATCAGCAAGCATGCATTTCTTTGTCATGTGTGGGGTTTGCTGTTGATCACCATGATAAACAAAGCAGAAAGAACAAGAATTATATCGGACAACAATAATCACATGTACAACCATCATTTAGCAAGAGAGAAACCTTTTGACAAAGAACAAGAAGTATTATATGGAGACTGTAAAAGGCATAATAAAAGATAATTACATACAAAATTTCTTGCAAGATAGCTCACACACAATTCTGGAATAGAATCAATTGCTGCAAAATATAACACAAATACCCATTAGAATGAGTGCCACGATGCTAAAATCAAGCTTAAACGATAAGCTGGATCGTACTTGACTATCATATATGTAAGCTTACCATGCTCTACACCAAATTTCCAAATGTTGATCAAATCGTCTAATGGTACCTCGATCAAAGAAGGGGCTGAGAATGAAGATACCTCAGAGAACCAGTTTTTACAGCTTTGGATAAGCCTCTCTGTTCCAAAATAAAGGGCAGTCTGGAAATGTAACATGAGATATTAAAGGGAATAGATTATATGCTACTAATCAGTAGAAAGCCAATTACAATTGTTTAATCTCTCCTCTCCCTGCGAGTGCAGACACAAAAGAAGTCTCCACACATAAGCACGTTATGGAATTCTCTACGCATCAAATGTTAGTACAATGACATAACCGAAACACCAAAATGAGACAGTATTACCTCAAAAAGTGAAAGGAAATTGCTAGAGGTAATATCCACCGTGCAACCATACACACACTTCAAAACAGTGACAAAATTTTCCAAATTCCACTGAATAGAAACACACTCGAGGTTTGATTCACTGCAGGATTAAGAAAATAGTCAATAGGAATGACAAAATGGGAAGTATAAACAAATACTTACAACGAGAAGAAATAAATCACTTCCATCTAAAGCAACATATGCATAAATGACTATATGACTACATGTATGTTTCCCAGTTATATAACCAAAAATAAAAAGAGAGAGAGAGAGAGAGCCAGAGAGGAAGAATTTTTGACAGGTTTAAGGAAAAAGAAAATATATGGAATCATCATCGAGTGGAAAAAAATCAAAAGGAGGAAAAAAGAAGCGATAAGTATATTACCTAAAGCTTCCGCTCAGGAGACCATGAAAGTAGGTTGATTGTTCGACGAGCCTGCTTAATGCAAATCAAAATGTTTGAGTAACCGAAAGAAATTAAGAAACAAACATTGATAATGAAACTATTCCCTGCAGATGATAAGAAATGAACAGGCTTGCCTGCTTCGTTGAGCTTGAATTTTGAGCTTTTGGTATTTGAGGATCGTCGACAAATCCCAGCTCTGGATATCCGTAGTCGAAATAAGAGTCTCGCCATGTTCGGTTGGATTTGAGTTTGCGCAAGAGAGAATCACGAGATCATGGTCTATGCTTGACGCCATAAGCTAAAATTGCGCAAGGTACGAATGCAAACTCCAAGAGTACTGGTTGGGTGGTGAGAGAGTGCAGGAAATTGAAGATACTAGCAAAGAAAAGTTAAAGAACGGACGCCGTTAGCTACTTACGCGACCAGTTACAAGTTACCAGAAGTGACTTGACTTCTTCCTAAAAAAAACGCTGCGTTTTAGCAAACAGACAAAATATTTCGATATTTATTTATATTTTTTTCTTTTATTAAATGAATGTTAAAACCAAAGGCCAGTGAATGTGTCTATCACTACTATGGGGGATGCTTATTGACGCTGATAATGGTGAGCGGATTGTCGCATATGTTTTTTCTCAGCTGAGAAACATGAAAGGTAGCATGTATGCCTGCTGTCACTGGTAATTGCAACTAACTGGCAGCCAATCACCCTTGTAATACTAAAAAAGGCCCGAAATAGAGAGATTTAGCTTGTAATTATCTTAGAGATACGAAGTTTGTTGACGGTACGATTGAAGTTATATAAATCAAATCGCCTACTTGAGATTGTCTTTCATCAGCCACTTGTTCCATCTAAGTGTACCTCATGGAGAAAAGTTTCTTGATCAAGGCACTCTGTTCCGCATGAGAAGAGACCTTATATTTCTGGGATATACTTTTCATGAACTCACGAACCTACTGTTTTTTCCGACAATCCACTCAACAAATGATCCGGTATTGACCTTCTAATAGTCAAATAACACGGTCTATTTGACTTTTCCCAAGTCGCCATTGCTGCTTTGTCAGCTTCTGAGCTGACATCTGTAAGTGGGGGAAGCCCTCTCTACATGCATGGCCATACTGATATCCGCTATCTCCAATGCAAAATCTAGGTCCTTCTTTCACTTCTTCAAGTTGAAACCGTTCAAGGTTTCAATGGGGGCAGCATTATTGTTGACTGAGAAAGTGACTGAAGAATAGAAAAGACAATGTTAAAACAGTATACATGCAGGATAACAATGATACTCAAAGCATTAAAGTATCTCTTCTGATAATATAATCACACATATTATGAAACACCTTTGGGCTGAATATATTATATATGCAATCAAATTTTCACATAAAAGTGATCAGAGTACAAACCATCAACTCTCATGATACTACCACCTTTGGGTGAATAGACCATTTAAGAAACGGCTTTCCTCTATCAAATGCCTTTATGAACATCTCAAAATATTATGCAAGGTCAACACCTTTAGGTAGAATAACCAAATATAAGGCCAGAGACATCCCCAAACATGTTAGTAGATCAATCTAAAATACTAACTTGAAATGCCACTTTCGTGACTACATTCTCATCAATACCCTAGAAAGTCCACGCACACAAGGGATACAACTTTATGTCATCCTCACATTCTATAGTGTATGTGAAAATCAGTCATAAATGAAGAAACCAGATTCACAATCAATTAATCACATATTCACACTGAAAACATTGTCTTTAAACTTTATTTGATAATTTGAAAAAACAAAATATCTCAATAGAAGTGTTTATCGTACTTTCCGATACCGAATATTGCACAAGACATTAGACCTTAAGTGTCTCCCTCATGTGCTGTTCGAAGTATGAATGCACTCAAAATTAGCTTTGATAAGTTTTAAAACTTTTTCAGAATGGAATTACCAACGTAATAAATCCAGAAAATTTTAAAAACTACTTAAAAAAATTTTCCCGAATCTAGAAACTGACCCAAAAGGACCCGAGGAACCTTTAAGGGAAATTTGAAAGTTTTCCTTCTTTTTTTTAACTGTAGCAAGCCCGTACAGCTGATGTCAGCATGATGTTAGCTGGCTGACGTGGCAACCCACGTCAACGCGCGTGCGCCCACAAGCAGACGCTCTCACCAACGGCCTGGCGTGTCCAGCCACGCGCATACGCACCTCTACTGTGCGGTGCGTGCGTTTCACGTGCCGACACGTGTCCCAGATCAGATGGTCCACACGCACGCGCCCGCAGTTTGACGCCCATGGCAGCACGCACCGCTTGAGGCGCGTGCGACACGCGTCCCCCTTCCTACGGTGCCACTTGGCGAGACGTTGCACGTGCCTCACGTTACCACCTTTCCCCAACCCCTGTAGCAACGTCGGGCTCGTGCGGTGCACACACTGGACATTGCATAGCCCTCCGACTGGGAGGGTGATTTTTGGCGACTCGGAAGTCAGTTTTTCGCTCCGTTTTCGACCCGTTTTTCGTAGCTAACCTAATGTAAACTACTTTTACGTAATTATTTACGTAAAAAAACTGAAAAACGAAACAAAAAATGAAGATAACTGTAATGAATGGAAACCGAAAAACCTTCATTTTCTGTCAACCCGATCATGTAACCGCTCTGATGCCACGTGTTACACGTAGCACGGACCTTATTACGTACCCAGGATCATACATGAAAAGGTAAAAACGAAAGACTTGCAGAATACCTATTTTCAGGTCTATTCTGACTTCCGAAGCAGTTTTAGCCATCCAAGCGAGCTCCGATTCTCCCGGGCCAATTGAGGAAGTTGTTCACCGTCGTTCGGTCTTGGCCTTTCTACAGTTTCCTCAATCACGAGCTCTTTTAACGGGTCAGAGAACTTTATGCTCGTAAACGTGTTGAGTAACTGCAGGAGACCTTAACCTTTATATAGCTTCCATATCGGGCTTCTCTATCACAAGGTCGATATGGACCAGATCCACACTAAAAGGGATCCATTTTCTTCCCGAACTTTGACCCATTAATTTAGATCATTTATTGGGTCACTTTGTTACCCTTATCTGGATTGAATTACGTAACTTAACCAGTAATTTATTGAAAACCAAAATTACAATTAATAAGTGTCTATTTAAAAGGAGAAAGACAAAAATGCCCTTAACCTTAAGGGCAAAAATGTCTAACATCAGATACCACCACTGATCTTCTTGAAGCCTCTAAAATTTTTTTTGAAGCTGTCGAAAAGGAAAGGCATGATGGCTTAGTTAGGTTCATTCTCTCGACATCCTTGACTATTTCTGAGATACAGTCATTCCTTGTCTTAAGGGTATTTAGCCCAGTGATTTTGATGCTTTTATTTACAATAGTTGGTAGTGACCTCTATTATTCAAAGCTAATAGCTCATGAGATGGTCCTTTATTGGTGGACTTATATTATCATTCATACATTGAACATTGTTAGGGTGGAGAAGGCCTGAGGAAGACTTTGGTTCTCTGCGCAAATTGTCTTACTCTATTCTTTGTTGTCACAAATTAAGTAGAATTTTTACCCTCTATCTTTCAAATTTTTTTATTTTCCTTAATTTTATTTAATTACTTAAATTAAATATGACATGCAAAACTTAATATAACAGTTATTATTGTTAGAAGTTACACAAGAAGTAACTTCCAGACAGTTATCGTCCTCATATAAAAGGAGGAAATGATAATTACATTTAGAACAATCTGAAAACATCCCTCCCTATAGTCTTAAAAACTCTCTCCATACTCTCTCACGTAAAGTAATCATCAAAGGCTTAAAGTTTGGGACGTGGATTAATCGGTGACTCTAGTAGCCAACTGTAAAACGAAGATTAGCAATCAGCAAATCGATCCAGTACTTCCGCATTAAGGTTAGTCCTTAAATATAAATCTACAATTATATATGTCTAAATTTACATATGACATGACTTGCCACATCTGCAACATTAACAGAGATATTGAGATGGAATGGATTTGGCAAAACAATAAAAATTTAAGTATTTAATTGTTACTTTTTAAAGTTCAAATTATAATTGTAAAATTAAATAAAATTTAAGTTTTTTTGTAACTAGTCCTTAAAATTTTTTACAAAATATAAAATGTTTATTTACATTGTTGTTATCTTGGATTGTATACTTAAGCTCAATTAAATGAAATATAGTTTTTAACGACGACTTTATGATTAAAAAAACTTTTGAATCAACTTTGACATGTATGGTCTACATGTATACAAAAATTATCTCAGTTTCTAAAGTTATAATTGGAAGATTAACTCAAAACAAATAGAAATTTTAATTATGATGTAGATAATATATGGCTTAATTTAGATAACAAATAAATATAAGACAATGTTACAACAGAACTTTCAATAAAAGGAGCAAGTGAGTTTTGATTGCATAAATATTTAGGGAAGATTAGTGAAAATTTAATTGAAAATTTTGATATAAAAAAACGTTAGAAATATATTTGTCTTTCACAAATCAATTATAATTTTAAAATAAACTTTTAATAATAGAAGTCGAGATCTTGTCTGTTAAATAGTTACTTAAATGCATGAAAACTTTAGTTTGTCATAGCATTTGATGAAAATTTAGATATCTTTAAAACTGTCGGTAATAAACGCAAGTGCACGTTTCTATCGTCAAGTAGTAAAAATATTGATCCCACGAAGACCAAATTAGTTAAAAAGTAATACTCGTAATAATTTCTAATTTAAGCTAATAACATAAAAATTAAAGAAAAGATT
>JANKOD010000005.1:30530942-30543020 GCA_026284645.1 Erythroxylum acuminatum | reverse complement strand
ACCATATCATAATTTAGGGTTTCAAGGCACCCACTTTATTGAAACTTAATAGGATATATATATACATAAAGAGTACAACATAGATTAGGAAACATATCTCCTAATCCTCACTGAACTAGGAATCTAACCCTATCTAAGGAGGATCCCTTATTTTTAGGGATCCTAATACATATCTTATATCTGATATTTATCTCCTATATTTGATATTTATCTAATACAGTATCTACAACACAGATTCTCACAATTATAATGATCGTCTCTGTGTTGACTGATAAATTTACACTCGGTAAGATTTTTGACTACACCTTTGAAAAGAACATATTCTATACTTCCAAATGAACTATTTTTTAATAATGTATAATTTATTAATGGTGTATTTGCTTTACTTTTAACAGGATGTTGATACAAAAAGTGTATAAATCGAAATAATATTATAATTCTAACATTTTGATGTATAATTAAAGTTTTTCTTTAATAATTGATCTTTTTATACTGTAGAAACACACTTGGTTTTAGTACAATGTTTAAAAATAGTTCAATTTTTGATTCCTAGTGACATTAATTTTATTTTTAAATTAAAATTACCTTTTTTTTTGGTAAAGACAAATTTTAAATCTTACCAATTTGATTTAGCTAAAAAATATAAACTATTTTGTTAATTTGAAATTATAGTTCAAAATTAGTACTAGCACAAAGAAATCGTTTAAACTCGGTTGGAGACCAGGCGACTATGGATCTGGATTTGATTGTGGGCCTATGGTACTGGGACCGAATATTTGATTGCTACTGTTAATTAATGGATTATGGATAATGATCCTTGGCATCACCAATGACGTCAACCTCTGCCAACCAGTTAAAAACAATAAAAGCTGCCTACGTTACCAACCCTCTACATTTTGACCGAATGGACCTCGACTTCCATGTTCCATCTTCTTTAGTTACAATTCAAGGGAACACATCAGGTATCCTTATTATTCTTATTTAATAAATAGATCTCTCAAATCACACTATTAAATTGGCAGCTAACCGGGGACTCGCAGAGTTGTACAAATCATCATCGAACAAAGTCTGTTGACCGTAATGTGAAAAGAATAACATAGAGCTTGCAATTTTTACTCGTGATCAGTCAAATGAGACTCGTCTCAACAGCTTTTGTGTTGTCCAAGTTGGATGTAAACTTGTGAATCTATTGCAGTAGGCCGTCTTGGTTCATTAGCTCTCATAGGACTTGCACCTGCACCGCTTATTTCCCTATGCTCTAAAACAAATTTCTTAATTGATATAGTAATTAACTTTTATAATATAAACACGGCTAAGTTGTAGACATTACATATGAATTATGTAACTTCTATTTTATATAGAAAAATATTTTTATAAATATAAAACACAGTAATTATTTTTCTATAATTTATATTTTAAATAAATTACTAATAAGTTGATTGCTTCAAATCAAATAATTAATAATAAATTCACACCTCGCAAAATTTTTTCTGTATTTTATAAAATCTACAAATTCGCGGTTGCCTAGAATACCACCGTAACCTCAATTCACGGTTTTGCACTGTCGTGGCAAGAATACAGTCAGCAAATACGGACGGCACGTAGGCGTGCCACGTGGTAATGATGGCTTTTGGGAAAAAGTCAGCCAGTAGGCGATTAAACTGTCTGACCAATGACCCCTTCCACCTCATCGACATTGTTGCTTTTGTGCCCAAACGAACGTTACAGTTTTATCTTGAAGAAAGACTAGAGAGAGAGAGAGAGAGAGAGTGACTACTGACTAATCGATGGCGGAGAAGACCTTCAAGTACGTTATCGTTGGCGGAGGCGTCGCCGCAGTGAGTCCCCTTTGACGAAAATCTCTTGTTTTCTTGAATTTTTCTGTTTGGATCTCTTGATGTGAGGTTTAGTTCGTGGAGTTTCATTTCTTGGTTCAGATCTAATACTTGTTGTTCTTAGCTCATTAAAAGTGTTGTAGAATCTTTGGAACTGTTTTTGGATATGGTTGTGTCTTATCGTTATATATTGTTCTTGAACTTTCGGTTGGAGGAGTAGTTTGTCGTATGTGATTTAGTTGACTAAGTTTTCGTTAGAGTTCTTTTAGTTCTGGTAGGGAGAAGCTTTGTTGGAGGAAAGAAAATGACCTTTTCAAACTTGTCGATTTAGCGATAAACCGTTACTAACAGCTTGAAACTTGAGAGTGGAAATTATTGCGCGATTATTTGGCGACTAAAACTCGATCGTCCGAGTCATACAACGGAAGTTATAATCTGATGAGTGTGATAGCAATTGAAAGTTGAACTATGCAGATTATCTTTAGCAATTTGTTTTTAGTAGTCATTTTGGATCTGTCATAATTGTTCAAAGAAAGCTGCAGCTTAACAGATTCAGTAAGAGTTCAGGGCTCCTTTGTCCTTTTGGTTTTTCTTAAGTGAATTTTCTTTTCACGCCGTTTTCTTTTTCTTCTGAGGGGAAAGTGTAGGCATGATTATGAATCTCCTTTCTTTTTACCAAATAGAAGTCAATATTCGGAGTTCTTATTGGATTTTAAGTGGGATGTCCATTTTCCTTTTTGACTTATGCCCTCTTTGCATTATAGGGATATGCAGCTCGAGAATTTGCTAAGCTGGGAGTTAATCCAGGCGAGCTGGCAATCATATCCAAGGAGGCGGTATGCTTCTCTTTTACCTCAAGTTAAATTACTACTGGATAATGAGTTGAACTGAGGTATTTTCATTTCAGTTGTTCTGACAACAAGAAGATTCGCTAGAATTTAGAATTTGTGCTGTACAAGTGTTAATGCACTGCTAACTCTAACCTCATAGGGACATGAGTTTTGTCATGACTGCATTCTTCCTTGGGTTTGTTAAAGTAAACACCTTCAAAAACTTATCATATTGATGCTTTTTAATCCCTAAGAGAAAAATATCAAAATCTCTTTGGAGTTTGTACGTCCAGGATTTGTTAATAATTGTTGTGTTTGAAAATAAATTTACTTGAAAGATGCAGACGTAATTATTGAAAAAGATTCGAAGAAATTCTAGGAATTTGATCAGTGCTGAATAATGAATTACAAGACTGCTTTATACTTACTTCAATATTGCTGTTTCTGTTTTTCCTTTGTAATGCTTCAACGGGTGTGTTTCTTCCTCTGCTACTCTTGCAGGTGGCGCCTTATGAACGTCCTGCTCTTAGCAAGGCTTATCTTTTTCCTGAGGGTAGGCCACATTCTTTGGGAAGATATGGAATTAGCTAAATTGAGATTGCTTTTAACCTGAATTCTTAGTTTATCGAAATTCTGTTTTTTTATAGCAAACAATATTAACTAGTTTTCATGTTGAAAACTTTCTTGTTCAGGAACTGCTAGGCTACCAGGATTCCATGTCTGTGTAGGAAGTGGAGGGGAGAGATTACTTCCTGAGTGGTACAAGCAGCAAGGTGATGCTACTTTGCTCCATTGTAAACTTTGACTGAATAAATACTGAAAGAAAGAAGCACCAATTGTTTTGTTAGTCTACTTTTTTCTCTTCATTTATTCAAAATATCTTTGATATGTTTGCAGGGATAGAATTGATCCTTCGTACGGAAATAGTTAAAGCTGATCTTGCTGCCAAAAGTCTAATTAGTGCAGCTGGAGAAACCTTCAAGTATAATACTTTGATTATTGCAACTGGTTCCACGGTATGTTTTAGATGTCAAAGATTTCCCGATGAGGAATATGAATCTTGTGCCTTTTCTCCATGAGTGTGTATTTATCTTGTTGCTTTGTTTCAGGTTATAAGGTTGACAGACTTTGGTGTCGAAGGAGCTGATGCCAAAAATATATTGTACTTGAGGGAAATTGATGATGCTGATAGGCTTGTAGAAGCAATTAAAGCAAAAAAGAATGGGAAGGCTGTGATTGTTGGAGGAGGATACATTGGTCTTGAGCTTAGTGCAGCTCTGAGAATTAACAACTTAGATGTTACTATGGTTTATCCTGAGCCATGGTGTAGTAAGTTGATTTTTGTCTTCTTTGTTTGTTAAAATGTATATTGATGGATGATTTGGTGCTCATCTTAGATTTCATTTTTCCTAACATTACCAAATGTTATTTCAGTGCCTCGTCTTTTCACGTCTGGCATAGCTGCTTTCTATGAGAGTTACTATGCCAATAAGGGAATTAAGATTATTAAGGGAACAGTTGCTGTTGGATTTACTTCTGATTCAAATGGAGAAGTGAGTAATTTAACTGTCTTAATAACTAAAAATCTTTATGGTGGCTAACAATGCAATGAAAATGGGCTGAACGTGTTTTTTCTTTTCTTCAACTTCTTTCAGGTAAAGGAAGTGAAATTGAAGGATGGCAGGGTGCTGGAAGCTGACATTGTTGTTGTTGGTGTTGGTGGAAGACCACTTTCAACTTTATTCAAGGGCCAGGTTGCAGAGGAAAAAGGTGGAATAAAGGTTGGTGGAACTCTTGATGTCTATCAGACCCATTTCATATATATTTGACCCATTAATTATCCCTCCAATTGATCGATATGCTCTCCATATTTGCATCTTATAATTTGTTGTCCCATTTATTTCGTTTGCCTGCATATTGTTTTACTATGATTTCACAAAATCAATCGGAACGCTGGAGGCCCTACTTAACCTAATACTGAAACTTATTTATTGCAGACTGATGGGTTTTTTAGAACAAGTGTTCCTGATGTGTATGCTGTCGGAGATGTGGTTACATTTCCTATGAAATTGTATAATGATATAAGACGGGTTGAACATGTTGATCATGCTCGTAAGTCAGCTGAGCAGGCTGTGAAGGTACGCCACTCTTATCATTTACTTTATTCTCTGATTAAAGCTAGGGCATTTGGATACTCTTGCGTCCTTAGAGATTGACATTCTGATTTCGTAGAACTAGGAGGCGCTGACATCATGTTCCATAATCCTGACGAAGATAACAGCCCGATTTTTGGGAGTTTAGTTGCTATTTGCTATGTCTATACAGTTCCCTGTTGATAACACTTTTCCTTTTGTTGTTTAGGCCATCAAGGCAAGCGAGGACGGGAAAACTGTCGACGAGTATGATTACCTCCCATACTTCTATTCACGAGCCTTTGATCTGTCCTGGCAATTCTATGGTGACAATGTCGGAGATACGGTGCTATTTGGGGACAGTAGCCCAACATCACAAAAACCGAAGTTTGGAACGTACTGGGTCCAAGATGGAAAGGTGGTTGGAGCTTTTCTGGAGGGTGGAAGTCCGGAAGAAAATAAGGCTATTGCCAAAGTTGCCAGGATCAAGCCTCCTGTTGAGAACCTGGATGTGCTGACTAAGGAAGGTCTTTCCTTTGCCGCCAAGATTTGAGAAGATTTGTATTGTTTATTGAGTTGCCCATATATAAGACACATATCATGTTTCTGGTTTTAGATTTTGAATAAAGGCAGAATACTTTGACTTCTAATTTTGTTACGAGAGGGTTCTTCTAGTAGTGCTTTCAAATTTCTCTGAGATTGCCAGCAGAGGGGCTGATTCGACGATACAACCAACAAATGTGCAAACAATCACCTTGGTTTTCTGCCCTTGGCCCGATCTTCAGATAGAAACTATACTGCACAACGTTAGATATCAAAATCAACATACAAGTATTAACAGTTAAAAGACATGTAAACAGGAATGACGGGAAGAGACTGCGGGGAAGTTATGGAAATGCACAATACGATGCTTACATGGGAAAGCTTACCAACCTAACCTACCAAACGATGCCATATTGGTCAAAAACAAAAAATAAAACTAAAAGATCAGAAAACAGTAGTGGAATCAATCGGGTCGCTAGAGATTCGTTTTAAATATATTAGTTGGAGCAAACACATTCAGAAAAAAAAAAAGATAATATCCTGGAATTTCATAGAAAAGATTTTTATTCTGGCACTCTGTTTATAATGGCCCCAAACCACAATTACTTGCGACGCGATTGAGACCAATGAACCTTGTGACATTATCATAAGCGGGATGCAAGCACACAAAAGTTTAAGTGGAAAGATAAAAGTTAGAAAGGAGACATTATTTTTATTAATTTAAGCAAATACCTTATGAAGCTAATTGGCTGAAGAGGCTACCAAGAACCAACCGAGGAAGAAAGCTCGGGGAAATGGCGCTTGACATGTCCGGAGTGACCTTTTTCGTTGAAGTCATTAAAGCTGAAGAGTTAAAGGTGGAGAGTTTACCAAGAACCAAGGAAGAAAGCTCGGGGAAATGACGCTTGACATGTCCCGAGTGACCTTTTTCGTTGAAAAAGGAGATAAATCTTTGTCTACTTATCTCCAATATTTGAAAAGTCCATTTCTGCTTCTGCATCCCCTTTTTTTGTTTCTTGAATAGAAAGAAGATGGTGGAAATCACGGAGGTTGAGACTCGGCCTTCCTCGTCCTCCCTCCATGACGAAGTAGTAATGTCAAGAGAAAGTGCTGCAGCAGTGAAGTTGCAAAAAGCTTGTAGGAGACATCGCACCCGCCGCAACTTAGCAGACGCTGCCATCGTGACAGAAGAGCGCTGGTGTGCTCTCTCTCTCTCTTTATTTCGTCTGAAAATTTTCAAAACCGAAATTTGTGCTTTAGATTTACCCGCAAGGTTATAATTCTTAAAATCCTGATAAGGTGATTTGGATGGAAGATCATGATAGGGAAAATTGGAATCTCATGACATAGTTACAACAGTTATCAAAGCATTTATGGGGAAGCTATTTCCAGACAATTGAGTTTTCTGCCATGTTTTTCTTCCTTACAAACATGAAAATAAACAGAAACATCAACTGCGGGGACTCTTGAAAGAATGAAAGTTCATTTAACATGTAACGAAAACCTTTAAACCAAATGTTAATTGTCATCGATCAGTAATGTATAGTTATATAGATCCTGTGATATCTACATGTATAATCAACAGGTTTCAAGCTGTGGGCCGTGCAGTCTTCAGAAATTTCGTGCGAGCAGAAAACGGCATTTCTCGTTGGAATTGTTTTGCCTTCGATGCTCAGGTCTGCCTATTATCAGTCGCAACAAATTTGTGCTTTATTTTCTTCTTTAACAAGGATTTTGTTAATTTCCATGACGAAAACTATTTCTGAAAATTTGAGATTATTTTGTTAATTCTGCAGGCGTCCAATGGATCATGCAAACAATCTAAATATCAAAAGTTGGCTTGGCAACGTTGGATTGAAGCTGTAATTACTTGTCAAATTCTTTTTCTCCTCTCACAACTTCTTTCTAGGACATTAATGTAGTTGTTTTTAGTTTTTACCTGTTTATATTGCAGATTGATCCCTGGCATCGTTATGGACGCGGATTGTATCAGTATTATAGCATCTGGCGATTTTCGGCTACCTCTGAGCCCTTTTTCTACTGGTAAAAGCTAAATTTCACCGAGTACCTTTTACCATGTACATAAATCATTTACTAAACGTCCTTTGAGACCCGAATTTGATAACCTCTGAAGATGCTGTTTTAATGCTCTACAGGTTGGACATAGGTGATGGTAAAAACCTTGATCTCAGACGTTGCCGGAGGTCAAAGCTTCAACAACATCGCACCATGTATTTGGGTCCTGTATGTGCCATGTTTTAAGATAATATATTTATAAATGTCTAATCTTTTAAGTTTTTTTTTAATTAAATGCACAAGTTTTTTAAATTTTTAATTAAGTGATCAATATTTAAAAAATTAATAATTTAGTTCAAATTTTTAATTTTAACGACGTAGGATTTTTACTAAATATTAGCGTAAATATCAATCTATTAGTCATATCACTGAAAACTAATATTTTCAACTAAATTATTAAAAATTTTAAAAGTTTGATAACTTAATTAAAAAATTTTAAATTTAGACACTAAATTGAAAAAATCTCCAAAAATTAAGCACTTTAAAATTGATTTTCTCTATATTTTATCTTGATTTGATTATTTTTGTATTTGAAACTGTGCCCCATTTTCTGATAATCTGTTTTTTGTTTTCTTCCATTTCGACTGGATCACTACTCAGAAAGAGAGGGAAAATTACGAGTATATTGTTGTTGGAGGCAGAATTATTCACAGGCTAAGTGGAAATCCTCTTGATACCTCCAATGGAGCCAATTGGATATTTGTTGTGAGCAATTCTAATATACTATATGCTGGTGAGGTAGGGAGGCCGATTGAACAACAAAGATTGGTTTAAGGCATTTCGTTTACATTCTGTTCTGTGCTATTTAATCCAAAGCTCATTCATTATTTGTTCCTTCCAGAAAAAGAACGGAATCCTCCATCAAAGCTTTCTTGCTGGAAGCCTTACACTAGCTGCTGGAAGGGTAAAAGCAAAACAGGGAATAATAACGGTAAGATTCTGATGATATTTACCAATTCTAGAATTACAATAGTCGTCATAGTTAAGTGTTTTGATATCTGATCCATTGTTATGATTGGAAGTTTTTCCCTTACAACTCCTTTGGGGACCTGTTAATGTTATCCCCACTATTCATCACTAAGGCATTCACTCTCAACCAATTCCTAAACTTGTAACATTCCTAGCCAAAGCATCAAATTTGATCACCAAGCCAGTTTTACATTCAGGTTGCCTACTCTGAAACAATTCCTGACCTTCTTACAGAAATTTTCAGGATCTACTTTGGTAATCTTATTCAAGATTGCCTTCACTTTATTAGTCCAGTCTTTGCCTCATACTGTATTATGATAACTGTTGTCATCATGACACTCCAAAATTTTTAACGACAATCTAGCCAAATTTTTATACAATTACATAATTAATTATTAAAAATTTCATTAGTCTCAAAAACAATGTTCATTAATAACTAAAAATTGTATGTACAAGCATAACTATCTTAAAATGTAATATTCAAAAATATATAAAATAAAGTAATAGTACTCAATTTGATCTGTTGGCCTTACCTAGACTCTACACTTATCAATTACGTGCACTGAAATTATGAGCAATCTCTCTATCTCCTAAATAAAATATAGCGCCAAAAGGCGAGCTGTCTATTCAATAAGGATAATTCGATTGTATCTTTAAAATCAAATAATTCAATATATAGTGAAATAGTCAAATAATAAAATATATAAATTACTAAATTACACAATCAATACTCAACCTATCCAAACACTCAATAAATGTCTAAAATCTTATTATTATTAATTATTAATGCTAATATTATATTTATCAATACCATGTATGTTTTTCCTCTTTATTATTAAATTAATTAGGCCCTACTTAACCTAGTAGGCTTACATTCAGTGATCTGTCGGCTTATCTCTATTCATCATAAGCATTCATTAAGTGAAAACAAAATCAAATGTATAAATATCAACACATAATACCTCAATCTTTCATTCTAATTTGGCATCAGGGTATTACCTCAGTACTTAGTCATTTACACGAGATATTATCAGGATTCATTATCACTCCAATAATTAGCCATCAATATAAGACATCCCTAGGGCTCAAGATGCTCCAATATCTGCTACACGGACAACTACTTAGTCACAACTCGCCCATATCTCAACATGTCAATTTCCTAGGCAAGCCACATCTTTACAACTTTTGTATTCCATTCACAAACTATTGTAATCTAGTCTCCATCTAATTTCATGAATATGATTTATTTTACCATAATATTCTTAGTTATACATATGCATAACCGAAAATTTTAATCATCATATTTTGCCCCCAAATTACCAGTCAATATGTATCTTAACACATAACAAAATATAAACACTAAACATTGTATACCTTGTCAAATATTAATTTAATAAATAAATTCTTAAAAATTTAGGAGACTAATGGCCATATGATAGAGCAGACCTCTATGAACTGTACATAATTATAAGAGTACTGTTTAAGGTTATCATTACCTGATCTCAGAACTCAATTATTTCAATTAGTTCAATCTACTTCCTAACTTGTCTTTCGGGTCTAAATATTTACAAAATTTTATTAGACTTAATTTAAGAAAAGTTTTCAAACTCAATTACACTTACTCCCTTTTTACCACTTTATTCTTAATTATAAAAAATATCCTTACTTTATCTCATCACTATAATTACTAAAATACCCTTAATTATTCTATTTTATTTTCACATTCTTTTATTATTATAAAAATATTTTTTAGGAATTAAATTATAATTTTATCCTTAAATATTCACATTTCTTATTTTTACCCCCTTAATTAATTTTAAATTTTCCTAAAACACAAATTTCTTCTTTTAAAAAAAAATCTTCTTTCCTCTGTAGGGTCACCCTCTCCTCTTCTCCTAACCTCCTTCTTTTCTCTTTTTTCAGTTACTTTTTTTCCATTTCTTTTCTAATTTCATCAAAATTGTTATCACAATAAATTATAACATAATTCTAACTAGAAACTAGTTTAGAATAATGAAAGTCACTAATAAAAGGGATTAAAATTAGTTGAAAAATTCTATTTTTACCTATATGAAGTTCTATACCTTCCTAATAGAGTTTTGAGTTTTGAGTTTTTAATTTCCATAATTTATATACCTTTACCACTTGAAAATATGGAGAGAAAAAAAAAACAGGAGACTATTTTTCATCAGTCTCTACGAAGACACTTGCCATCTTTTCTTTAAAGATGAAGGTCGATGTATAGGTGTCGCTAAACAAGTGAATACCAAAATAGATCCCTATCTTGTAAAACACTTGACGTTTGTACTTGATAATAACATGCAAGAAGGCCTAACAGATGGTGGATCATCCTCTCTCACCCCGAGCTTTAATTTTGTTAACGTAATATTATCCTAAATTGTAGTGATATGATTTGATTGTATTTAGCTTAGATTTAGTGATATGATTTGATTGTAATTAGCTTAGATTTAGCCTATTTTGTTGCTAGATTTCCTTATTAGTACTTATGACTCATGTATAAATACCTCACTCATGTACACTTTATAAACACACCTCAATATACAATACACTTCTCTCTCTCTCTCTTGTCTACATTCTCAATTCTTCTCTTAGCTTTTGTAACACGGTATCAGAGTTTAGGTTTAAAATTTTTTCTAGTCTCTAATCCTTTTGAAATCTTTTCCAATCGTTGATTTCTGGGCTTCACTATCCCTAGCCATGTCAGCATCCAGTCAAGTCAACTGCCACTTGACATGCCACATCAACAATCAGCTTCCACATCAACACTGCTTCCTGCCACGTCAACGTTGTTCGTTGACTGCCATGTCATGTTTGTTCGCGTTCTATCACGTTGACCATTGACTTTTTCCTATAAGCACCTCTTCTGCCTAATTCTGACCTCCTGAATATGATTTTGTTCTCTGTTTAGCCTATTTTTGCCTGGAAAATGGAGAAATGGAATATTTCCTGGCCAATCTCAACAATTTTGGATGGTAGCAACTATAATTTGTGGGTTCAGGATATGAAACACTTCTTGGCTGGACATAAACTCTGGTGTATTGTTATTGGTGACATCGTTCAACCTAAACAGAGTCCAGAAGAAAGTGATGCCAAATTTGCTGAATGTCTTGAAGATTGTGATGTCAAAAACCATCAGATTATCACCTGGTTTTACAACATCTCCATTCCCGAAATCTATATCCAGTTTGAAATTCTTGATACAGCAAAAGAGGTTTGGGATTTCTTAGCAAGTCGTTTCACAACTTTTGGTCTTGCTCATTATTATCAATTGTGAAATACTCTTCATTCCTTGAAGCAAGCTCCTGGCTAGTCAGTTAATGCCTTCTTAGGCCAAATTCAACTAATTTGGAATCAGATCACTCAAGCTAAGATCAGTTCAGATCATCTTCAGTTGATCCAGGTTCTTATGGCTCTTAGTCTTGCATACGAGTCTGTCCATTCCTCCTTACTGCATCGCACTCCATTGCCTACTCTAAATGCAGCAATCAAAGAAAGTATCTTTGAGGAGATTTGTCTTGGCCTAGACAAATCCTCCCAATTTGATGTTGCTCTTGCTGTTGCTCGCCCCTCATCTCAAAAGTCAAGTCCTCCCTTCTGCAAAAATTGTCGACAGTCCGGACATCATTTTTCTACCTATCCTAAGATTGAATATCGTTACTAGCATAAGACTGG
>JANKOD010000005.1:30483189-30512431 GCA_026284645.1 Erythroxylum acuminatum | reverse complement strand
ATGATAGTAAATTAGATTATGAAAAAAACAGAAACAGGAAACAAAAACCACTTTTTATGGATTTCATAATTTTTGAAAACTGAAAGAAACTAAAACCAAAACCAAAAACTAAAAATTCAAACAAACAAGTTTTTTTACTAAAATTGAAAAAAAAGCAAAAAACCAAAAACAAAAATATAAACAAACACCCCCTAAATGAAGATTTATGGTTATATTATTAATGAAAGAATAGTTTAGAAAGTGCTTATTAGCCTAACTGAAAAATTTGACACAATTGTTTAAATTATTGAAGTATTAAGAGACTTGAGTAAACTTAGTATTACTAAGTTGCGTAGCTCCTTGCGGGCAAATGGGGCGAAATTTGGTAAGAGAATGGAAGGCTCATTACAAGATGTCTTTCAAACAAGGCGTCGAGCAAAGTCGTTACAGCAAAAAGGCAGCAGAGGCAAAGGTAAATATGGTGAAAAAGAAAGAAATAAAGATGGAGCATATGATGGCTTGATGAGAAATAACTGCCAAAAATGAGAAATTCCTCCATATGGCATTTTTGGAAAACCAATCATCTAGAAAATAATTGTTGGTTCATAGGTAAGCCATAATGTAGATTTTGCATAAGGTTTAGCCATATTGAGAAATATTATAAAGTGAAACATGGAAAATATAATCATCAATGTGGACAAGCAAATTTCATTAAGAGCAACAGAGGTGAAGATCGCGTGTTTTATACTTGTCAAACTATAAGCTCCAGCAAACGTAATAAGAGGTGGCTTATTGACAGTGGATGTACAAATCATATGGACCATGATTAAGAAATCTTCACTAATCTTGACATTTTTACGAAGATCCCCATTCAAACGAGAAATGAAGCAGTGGTTGAGTCCCAAAGCAAAGGGAATGTTCAAATCCAAACTAAGAAAGGTACAAAATTCATAAAGGATGTTTTTCTAATCCTTAAGTTCAATAAAAATTTGTTAAGTGACCCTCAAATGGTTAATCATGGATATTCTGTTAATTTCGAAGATGATCATTACACCATTTTTAATCTAGAGAAGAGGGAGATGGCTTATGTCAAAATGCAAAATAAGATTTTCCCCTAGAGTAGAACAATTTAAGTGAAGTGGCTAACAAAGCCCAATGCGATGAGATATGATTATGTCCCTCCAATGATCAATTATGGATATTCTGTTAATTGCGAGGATGATCATTACACCATTTTTAATCTAGAGAGGAGGGAGATGACTTATGTCAAAATGCAAAATAAGAGTTTTCCCCTGGAGTAGAATAACTTTAGTGAAGTGGCCAACAAAGCCTAAAGTAATGAGATATGACTATGACACAAGAGATATGGGCACTACAACTTAAGTGCACTCAAATATTTCGACCAGAAAAACATTGTCTGAGACTTCCTTCAATTCATGATGTTGATAATTTGTATGAAGCTTGCCAACTTGCTAAACAAAATAGGAAGCTTTTTCCAATGGAAAGTATATAAAGAGCAAAGAAGAAAATCGAACTTGTGCACACTGATATTTGTGGCCCTCACAAGAGTTTATCTCTCAGTAAGAACATATATTTCATATTGTTCATTAATTATTTCACCTGAATGGCAAAGGTGTATTTTATGAGAGATATATCACATGTTCCATACCTTTAAAAAATTCAAAGTTCTTTTTAAGACACAAATTGATTGCAAGTTAAAGAGAATTCGATTTGATAGGGGAAAAGAGTACAATTCATCTGAATTTAACAAGTTTTACATCAACTCATAATTGTATATACACCTCAATACAATGGAGATTCTGAAAGAAAAAATAGAATTGTCATGGAGATGGCAAAATGTATGCTTGCAAATCAGAAAATGCCAAAGAAACTCTAGGCAGAAGTTATGTACACTATTGAATATTTGCTAAACAGGCTTCTCTACAAGGCTATGCAAAGGAAAACTCCAATTGAAGCTTGGAGTGGGATTAAACCAACAACTAAGCATCTTATGGTGTTTGGCTCAATTTGTTATGTAAATGTACCATCTTAAAAGAGAGGCAAGCTGGATAATAAATTATAGAAAGGAAAGTTTCTTGGCTATATCTCTTAATCAAAGAGCTATAGATTCTTCAATCTTTATAATAAAAACATAGTGATTAGTCAAGATTTGGAATTTGATGAGAATGCAATTTGGAATTAAGATGAACAGAAGATTGATATATGCATTATTCTAGTTCCTTAATCTAAAGAATGTCCAAAAGATGTTTAATGTGATTATGTTAACGATGATGGTGGGTTTTCTTTAGCTACATTAGTTAATTCTCTAAATGAGAGGTTCATACATGATCTTCTGATGAGAATGCTATAGGTGTGAGAGGTAAAAGACTATTGACTGATGTCTATCGAGATTGTCCTATCATCCATCTAGATCCCGAGGTGTGTGAATGTTTCCACTTTGTCATTTGTGAGTCGAATAACTATGCTAAATCTACTAAGGTTAAAACGCAAAAATAAGCTATGATGAATGAAATAAATATGATCAAGAAAAATCACACTTGGGAGTTGGTTAATAGACCAGAAATAGAAAAGTCATCAGTGTGAAATGGGTCTTCAAAACCAAGTTGAATCCACATGGGTCAATCAATAAGCATAAGGCAAGATTTGTTGTCAAAGGATATTCTCAACAAGCTGGAATTGATTACGGAGATACCTTTGGTCGGTTGTAAAACTTGATATTGTTAGAACATTGTTCGCATTAGTGGCTTAAAATAGTTGAAAGATTTACCAACTTCATGTAAAATCTACATTCCTCAATAGTGACCTTAAGGTGGAGATATATGTTAAGCAACTAGAAGTTTTTATTTTGAAAGGAAGAGAACATCAGGTTTATCATATGAAAAAGGCCTTGTATGGACATAAACAAGCTCCAAGAGCTGGGTATAGTAAGATTGACTTTCATTTCTGCGACTAAGGCTTCAGAAGGAGCAAAAATAAGCATTCACTTTACATTAAAAGGCTTGGCAAGTAAGATATTCTACTTCTTTCACTTTTTATTGATTACTTGTAGCTAGTAACAATCCATAAATGATTGTGGCCTTCAAGGAGAAGATGAATAAGAAATTTGAAATGACATATTTAGGGATGATGAATTATTTTCTTGCATTGAGATTTAACAATTATAAGAAGGAATATTTATTTCACAAGCTAAATACGCAGAGGACATTATGAAAAAATTCAAAATGCAACATTTTAAGTTAATGGCAACTCCACTTATACTGAATGAGAAGTTGTCCAAGTTTGATGGGCAAAAAATGGTTGATCCAAGAGATTATAAAAACCTCATTCATAGTTTTGTTTTTCAGAAATTAAGTAATTCATTGATATAAAAAGTTGTACAACCTTACTAGGTACAAAAGAAACTAGTTATAAAAGTATAGAGAGTCAATGATTCTAGTTACATAAAGCTTTAGAAAGCATAATTCAAGTAGCCATCTTTCTCTCGTTCTTGTTGATAGGTTGCTTGTTATTCTTTTTGCTTTCATAAAGAGTCTACATTGGAGAAATATTTGATGAAATAGGTGCTCTTTACTTCTAGTCTTGCTCCTGAAGAATTTGAAGTTCCTCTCCTACCATATGTAGTAAACTGTAGTAGCCAAGCAAATCTTTATAGCTTTATAATCTGCCTTAGTTACCATTTTCAGATTCCTTGCCTATTAAATCAATTCATGCCAGGTTTTGATTTCTTTTCTTATACCAAGTACTTTCCATATTTTACTCCATAAGTGTGTTGTGTACTTGCATTTAACTAGAAGGTGGTCCAGAGTTTCAAGATTGTTGTTGCATAGCTCGCACTCTAGAGAATTGATAGAGAGCTTTATTCTATCCTTGGTGAGTAGTTTCCCAATCAGCCCCATCTACAGTATCACTGAGTGGGCTGGATAAATATCAGTATCCCAGATCAATTTTTCCCATTTCACCCTATTGCTTGGATCCTTTACAGATAAGCTCTACATACCTTGGAGCTAAATGTCTTTCAACCCTCTACTGTCCATTGCACTTTATCTTGAGATGTTTCCTGGCATGCTGACAAATTCTCCATTATCATGTCAACATTCCTACTGTTATTGGAAGGCCAATACCATCTATTGTTCCTGATTAGCTTGCTTACCTTGGTATCAGGTCTAACTACCATCCTTAGGTGTTGTAATTTTTGATTTTGTATAGGGGGCCTTAAGAGTGCTAATTATCGAACCAAAACATGGTTTGTTCCCCGTTCCAAATCTTATGGAAAATTAATTCCTACATCCACTGTCTATGGTTTAGTATTTGCTTGAAATTCCAAAAGATATTCTATTTTATCCTAAGCTTCCATATATAATTACTTTTAATGAACACATCATGTATCCATTTTATCCAAAGTTCATCCTTCTTGTTGCATAATCACCATATGTTCTTTGCTAGATTGACTTGGTTTAACAACCTAGCTGAGCATAGTCCTAACCCTCCTTGGTTTTTAGACTTATAAATTATACTTCAGTTAACTTTAACCTTGTTGCTCTCTCTTCCTGTTTCCTCTCATAAGAAGTCTTTTAACTTCCTGCCTATATCCTTGAGCACACTCTTCAGGAGATAAGTTTTTGATCCAATGATTTGTTAACTTGATCAAGATAGTCTGGACTAGCTGTAGTCTTCTACCATAACTGAGGTATTTATTGCACCAATAGTTGATTCTTTTTTGAAGTGTGTCCATCAAAGGTCTGCAGTCTGAAGCTGTGAGGCTTTTTTGTGAAATAGGCACTCCAAGGTACTTAATAAGGAGAATTCCTTACTTCAATCCTTTCCTCAATGCTTGAGTAGGACATTTAATTCCACAATTTGAAGACAGGTAAAATGGATTTATTTTCAATTTAGACATTTTCTTGAAATTCGCCATTGAATGCAAGAGAAGTTATATTGATTATTTTTTAGCCTTGCAAAATAATAACAAGTTGTCTGCATAATCAAGGTGAGTTATGTTGTTAACTTTGCATCTGTGATGGTATTGAAATCATGGGCTATTTTCCACATTCCTTACAATTATGACCGATAAGGCCTTCATACACAGTACAAATAGGTAAGGGGATAATGGATCCCTTTAACTAAGCCCTTGTTCAGCTTTGATTAGTCTTGTAGGTTCTTTATTCACCAAAATAGCAAGGGATGTTGTAGTCGCACATTCTTCTATCCACTTCCTAAACAAAGGGAGGTAACCTATTGCCTTTGTGATGCTAAACATGAAGCTCCAATTGACTAAGTCATATGTCTTGACCAAATCTATCTTTATTGTGCAATTCTTCACTTTTAACTTGGTATTGTATTCTTTAAGGATCTTTTGACAAAGAAAAATGTTTATGTCTAATGTTCTCCCTCCTATGAATGCATTCTGGGCTAGATTTAAGATTTTTCCCATACTCCTCTTTAGTCAACTTGCAAGTATCTTAGTAATGGTTTTGTAGAGAATATTGCAGCATGCAATTAGCCTAAAATGTTCAAGCCTACATGTATTGGGTTGTTTGGGGACCAGGCTCACAAATGTTTTATTCCATTCTTTCATTGTAATACCTTTTTTAAAACACTCTTTGACAACTTCTATAACCTTCTCACCCAATATATCCTAGTTCCTCTGAAAGAACCTCCCATTATAGCCATCTAGGCCTGAGGCTTTGTTAGGATTTAAAGAAAATAGAGCTTTGTTGATCTCTTCCCCTGATATTTCTTTGATTGTTTCTGCCTTATCCTCTGTTGAAATCTACTTTATTCTCCTCAATATATCATCCAGGATAATCTCTACTTCCTCTTCTATGCCATATTGTTTGCTGAAGTATTCAAAAGTAAGTCTCTTCTTGCTCTCTTGATCTTGGTAATTTTGAGCCGAGTCATCTTCCAATAACTGAATCTGGTTTTATTCCTCCTTGCTCTAATTAATTTCATGAAGTACTTAGTGCGCCTCTCCCATTCTTTCAGCGTTGATTTTTGTCTCAACAATTTGTTTGTTTCTTTTAAAGCCTTACTATACTTGCTGATTAAATTTTCTTCTTCTTTTCTTAGCAGTAAGTCATTAGGTCTGGACAATACTCTCCTCTGGCATTTTTGTAATTCATTTAGTGCTTTTGTAATTGCCTCCTACTATGGTATTCTATTCTCATTGATGTCCTTTGTTGTCTTCAACTTTTTGCTAACTCTAAGCTCATTCCCTCGCTTACGGTACTTCTGAACCTTGGATTGTCCATTAAGTGATTAAAGACTATAAAAAGTGTAAACCTTTTAATGTTTGAGAAGGATAAATCCACTACAGTAGGGCTATGGTCTGAGGTACTAGGTCCTTCAATTCGTGCTGAACTTATGGGAAATTGGGCTAATCATTCACCATTAACCATGCATCTGTCAAGTTTTTTTCAATAGAAACCAACCTCCACTCTACTTTATGTTCTAAGTAAACATATTTCCATAATACTTAAAATTTGTCAACCCAGGTATATTGTTAGTTCTTGTCGTTCCTTGCAATTTTGCTTTACCCAATGTCTACCACCCCAGGATTCATATATACAGAGAATGCATTTGTAATCTCCAATTACTGACCAAAGGGAGGTAATTGCATTGCTAATCTTCACCAATTCCTCCCATAGCAATTGCCTTTGAAAGATATAATTTGTTGCATAAATTGTTGTAACAGTTATGTATCTACTTGAATCATTGAATACCAATTCCCAACTTATCATTAGGTTTGTACTAGATCAGTTTACTATTTCTCTCTTCTGAGTATTAACACGTTTATAAGTCTCCCTCCTATATGCTTGTCATGATTAAAGATAACTTTCCAGTTTTTCCTAAAAAATTGTAGACAATTCTCCATCTAGTCCTTTTTTTTTTAATTTTGGTTTAAAGTAAACCAATAAAATTATCCTTTTTGTTTGAGATCAACTCTTTAACTACTAATTGTTTATTTAGGCTATTGAGCCCTTTAACATTTCACACTACCAACTTCAAATCAACTACTTTTTACTTGACTTCTTCCTCCTTGACTTCCTATTTGTTCTAACAAGATTTCCGGTAAGCATTTCTAGTAAGGTCTATTCTTTCTCTATTGAGGGAAGTGTTGTTAGCTGCATCTTGATCTTTCTCTAGCCTGTTTTCCACTTGCTTAATCCCAGAGGTCTCTCCTTGTACATCTAGTGGGGGGTACTGTCATCTCCATTTTGATCTTACTCCACCTCATTCACCTTCTGCTTTGCCTTGTTAGGAGTTCTATGTTCATTACTTTCTTGTTCTTGCCCTGTATTTGTCTCCCCTTCCACTGAATTTACTTTTTCTTTATACTCAACCTCTTCTCCTCTATTCTTATTCTCTTCTTAGTTTTCTTTCCTCTTCCAGATCATTCTCTCCTCCTCATTCTTCAATTTCTACTTATATGAAATTCTCAAATGATCTTCCTCTATTTCCCCATTCTCCTTTAACTTCATAATCTTCAAAGAGTCAGGAAGTTTTTTGGAAATGTCCATATCAATATATACTTTAGCAAATCCTAAACTTTTCATCATTGCAGTGTTTTCAACCATTCCTAAGAGTTTTCCTATTTTGCTTTTAATATGGCTCATTCCTTCTGTAAACCAATATTCCAATGGAACGCTGTGGAAATTAACCCATAGTGGGTTTGTTTCCAGTCTTCTTTGATCAATAGTCACCCCCAAATGCTATTTTTTCAGCAAAATTGGATGTCTTATGACATGCCAAGGTCCTGTTACTCGCACCCTCTGAGCATTTTCATTCGTGTTAAACTTAAACATAAAAAGCTCATCTTCATTCACCATAGTATTAACCAAACCCATGTTTCTCCACACAGAATTTGCCCATTTATTAACTAGAGGAAATGGTAGCCTTTTTTCAAAAAAAAAAACGCCTACCAAAGATGAGCTTCATTTCCTAGCTCTAAGTTGGAGCACCTTTAGGGGGGTTTGAAGGGGTTCCTCACTAGCTGTCTCCACAAATCTTAACTTCGTCAATGTTCCAAAGTCACAAAAAATAGAGCTCCAAGTGGTTCTCCCTTACACTAGTTCCTTCGGAGAGTCAGAACCCCTCAAGGATGGGAACTCTGTAGTGTTTTGGAGAGAGGGGGATGGGGTTGGCTTGCATTTGTATTGTTTTCTGAGGTAATTTTAGGTTGTTGAGTGGTAGGTGATACCATTTTCAGGGTTTATGGCACGCTGTTTGAAAGGGGTGAGGAGGGTGGGGATAGGTAGGATGTTATTAGTTTATTATACATCATAACCACTAGACTTGATTTGATGTACATGATAAGTCTACTTTTAAGGTTTATGAATGAAACTAGTGAAATTTATATAGCAACAACTAAGAGAGTCCTAAGATACCTATGGAGAACTTCAAATTATAGAGTAGTTCTCTAACCATGTTTAAGCCCAAAAGTAGTCAGTTATTCTGATAGTGACTAGGAATTTCTATTGATGATATGAAAAGTACCCCTAGCTACACTTTTGCACTTGGTTTTAGAGTATTCTCGTGGATCTTTAAGAAATAAGAAGTTGTTGCTTAATCAACTACTGAAGCTAGATAAGTTGCAGCTTTTACAACAATTAATCAAGCCATATGGCTAAGAAAAATACTTGATATATAGTACAACTCTGAAGTTCTAATAGACAACAAGTTACCTATCATAATAGCGAAAAATCCAGTTTGTCACAGTAAAACAAAACACATGAAGATAATGTTTCTTGCAATAAGAGACGCCAAACAAGAGAAGGAAGTTAAGTTGGTTAAGTGTCCCATGAAATTCCAATTAGATGACATATTTACCAAGGCTTTTTCAAAAGCAAAGTTCGAGTTCTTGAGGTTGAAGCTTAGTTTGTCTAGTAGAAGTCCCAAGGACGTAACTCCAAAAATAAATTTAATAACCTAAAAATACTATAAGTTATAGGTTTTAGTTTTAATTTTGCATTTGATGAGGAGTTTCATTCAGTTTATGACCTTCCTTCAGTATAAAAGGCCATCCCTTCTATGGCAAATGTTAACCAAAATGATCAGATTTCAATATACATAAATCTCCTTTCTTCTACTATTTTGCACTACTTCTTACCATCCTAAACTAAACACAACCTCAAATTTCCAACAAGAATTGTGGTGATTGGATCATTCCAATTCTCATTTGGTTTAGATGAACATGTTATCATCATAATAATGGAGAAGCAAAACGAGAGCAAATAGTTCTATATTGGGTGTCATGATACTGAATTCTTGTTTGTAAATTTCAATGCATATAGCCACCTTCCTTAGTCCCCATAAAATGGTATTCATATAAGAAAGACAGAAGGAAAATGAAACACAACACAACCTGAAAGACTTTGTTTCATTTTTTTCAATCCAATAACCCAAAAAAGACAAAAAGAAGGCTTTTAATATACGATTAATAAGTAAGATGTAGTAAAGGAGACCAGAACCATGCATTTGTATACTTTTGTACAAAAATAGGAGTATTCTTTTCACTGATCCCTAGTCTCCGTTGCCAAGATTCTTCTCTCCAGCTACATCACCAAAAAATCATGGATAAAACAAAATATTATTCATTGCCGGAATGTATATAAATGCTTCTGAAAACAACAAGAGATCTAACATTAGAACTTTAAAGTGTACTAACATTAGAACTTTAGTGCTAAAAGTCAACAATTCATGCTTTTTAGAATTGTTTTGTGTGGGTCTTGATCCGTAGAAGATGTATGACACAGTAATGCTAAAATCTTGCACTAATTTTAAAAATATTATGTATTTTTTCTCCTTTACCTGAATTATGGTATCAAATTTGTTTCGCAGAAGACAATATTCACGTGTGATTACATTCAAGGCTTGCAGACACCTTCACGTCACATCGACAAAAATATTAGATTAACAAGAATAAGAGGAAAAAAACGAATGAAAAAGAATAAAACTTTAAAATTTTATATAAAAAATTCTATTAAACTTAAAATTGCTCAAACTTAACTTGCCCTTTTCATTTATTAAAATTTAAAATATTTTCTAATTTTATTTAATGAACACAATTTTATTAGTTTTTCTTAATTCTTTTCATAAATAAAGAATACGTGCAAACGTGTAAAATTTTTGAATAAAAGAATATTTTTTATTACTGAATATATTATTGACAGTTTGGAAAAAAGTTTTTACATTTTATATCCAATAATTACTTTGGTATCAACTTGAACAAACCCTAATATTGAATTACTAATGAATAATTAATTCATAACATTATGTTTCGAAATATTCACCCTAAGGTATATTGCTACCGCTTAAATAAAGCCATTTCTGGAAATGATAGCAGTCTATGACTATAAAGGCCAGTTGACGTTTAAAACTTCTTCGAACAAAATATCGAGTAAAATAGTATCTATGTACTTAGATACTAAAATAAATGATTGGTTGAAGTTAAAGAGGAAGTGTCGTCATACCCATTTTTGTTTCTGTCATCTGAGGCCTGAAGAAGATCAGTACAAGCAAGTTTTAAGCGCTTGGCTCCAATGCTGGGAGTTAAAAGAAAACAAGAGTGCTTCTTAACTGATAATAATGACTATGGTAAATGATGTGAAAGTTCAAATACACGCCCAAATTACAGCCTCAATAATAATATTTAGGAGAAAGCTTACAAATAAGCTCTAAATCTTAAATAATACGTGATAAATGATTGGTTGCTGCTAAACGTTTGTGCAAAAATTGCATACCTGGAACTACTTCCTTTTAGCTGATGAACAAAAGAATCCAACTTGGCAAAATCCAGAGTCTGATGGCTCCTGAATTAGGAAGAGAAAGAATTAGAAGAACCACATACATTGAACATACTTTTAACAAAAAGATTACTCCATAATCAGTTTGAGTTACATGTATTTGTTCAACTCTATTACGATCCTTTCAGCATCATTGCAGAAAGAGGTAATAACTTCTGTGATAAAGCATGGATTGCTTTCATCTTGCAAAGCTTGAACTTGAGCAAATTGACTATCCAACATTCCCTAAAAACACATCGAATCAATAGTAAACTTTATGGCATAGACAGCAAATTCTACCGGGAGGATACATTTAAATAAAAACATGACAAACCAAGTTCACAATTCGTGCCTTCATATTTGTAAGCACCAAAAAGGGATGTTTCAGATATGTGTACCTCTTCAAGCATGGACTGTACGAAGTTGTTAAGCTGTGCTTTCAGAGCTGCTAATGCCATTTTTAGGTTCACCCAGAGAGCTACAGGGAAGGAAGAGAGTAGAAGTTCCTTTATGGTAAAGAACGCAAGATCAGGATATGCTTATATACTGAATGTCGAGGGAAGCTTTCTTACACAGTCAGGCAAATTCATTATTAGCATTTGAAATGGTTTTCGAACGAAAAGTGAGTTCCATGAAAGTTGGAATTTTCAGAAATGAGTAATACTGAAACTGGATGTAAAATTTTAACTTGTGAACAACAATCGTAATGGTTACAGACGAGCATAGTAATTGTAAATAGGAGCTTATAGGTTTTCTCAAAACATATTATAGACTTAAAATTTGATTCCACAGGCTTCAAAATCATTTGCAAATTATGATACAAATCTATTAGAGATAAGCTCAAAATCCAAAAAATTGACCAGAATATTGAATTGAGACAGAGAGCGATGTTAAACAAATTCAAAATTGCTGCTTTTAGTCACAAACCAAAGCATGTGAGGGAAGACCACTTGTCCATGAGAAAGTGGAAAGTAGTCATAATTCCGTCTCCCATGCTACAACCGACCAGGTTAGAAACTGGGACAACTGTGCATCCTGAACATTACAACAACGTTGATTTTCTGTTTCCTTCCTACCCACAAATCAATTCCAACTGCTGCATTGCCAGGAGACCTGCTCGAGCATCATCAACTGCGTGTATAGCCATTTGTCAGGAAACTGGGTCCTTAGGATGCCTACTGCAATGTCTCTGTATGACCATGTGCTCGGCCAAGGATTAGAGTTCACCCTTTTTGACCTGTCCACATTCTAACTATATGGTTTACCAAGATAAGATATCTGAATCATCATCAGAAGTATAACTTCAGTGAAATCAGAAGCAGATAAGGCCATGTCACCCATTACTGAAACCTATAGATACTCATTACATCAAGACTAATTCTTTAGATATGCCACTTTTAAGAGGACCGAGACATACAAACAAACAGGGGATTTTAATAAAGATAGATAAAGCTATTGACTTAAAGGGGACCAAATTTATAGACTTTGTTTGTCTATTAAGAATAGAAACTACTTTTTGTTTGTCTATTAAAAATAGAAACAACTAATCATTAAACTAACTCATGGGTGAAAAGTATACTTCCTACTCAATGATTACTTAAGTACATAATATGAAAGTGAAATTCACCTTTAAACACACGGATTTTAGTTCTATGCCTTACCACGTGATGAAGTAGAAAGTAGTAACTCCAACTTAGTGTCTAATTCAACAAATTTCTTATTTTGATGAATCTTTTTATAAGGAGAGAATCTGCAATTATATTGAATAAACATTTAAATATAGACAATAATTTATAAATTATGTATTGGTTAATAATTTAAAATTAAAATTAATAAGAGACAGAAACCTCAAAAATCTTTAGAGAAGTTTGCACAACTTTCACTTTATTCTTACATCTACATATTATGTTAAACTAAGGAAGGTTATTATTCATGTTTTGATGATAATAAAATATAAATATCATTTATGAGTTTGTTTTTTATGAAAGAACTATGAACACAATAATAGTCGTGTATAAATCAAGACACATCTCTTAAAAACATTAGAGAAAAGTAAGAATTAAAGTCATTCAAATGAAGAACAAAATTAAGACCAAGATAGAACAATGTACAATAAAGGTGTAAATAAATACATTATATTTATTGTACTTCCTATTTAGCCACTTTGATACTTTAGAGACTAGTCATACACAAAGACATTATCATTTTAACTAATAAAATGAGTATTTTCAATCATCAAGAGGAATTAAGGTTTTGATATTAAAGAAAACCCTCTTGGTCCTTGAAACATTCTTTAGAGAATATTTGAAGAAGTGTTTAAATTAATTTTGCATTAAAAAAATTTGAGTTTGAGCATTTGAAGAAGTTGCAACCAATTAATTTTGGGTGCATTAGTCGACCTATCTAGGTTAGTGAATAGGATATTGAAAGAAAAATAAGATATTGCAAAATAGAGTTATTGAAAAATAATAGGATATCGCAAAATTTGGTGAAAACAATAAAAAATTATTGTAATCTCCTAAAATTTTTTGAGCAGAAGATGTGGCATTCTCATGCTATATATCCAATAGAATCTATATAAGGCCAACTATGGATAGAATTCCTTTTGAGTTTTGGTGTCAAAACAAGCCAAAGATTAGTTATTTTAAAGTGTTTGGTTGTAAATATTATATTTTGAACAATAAGGATAACTTGGGTAAGTTTGATTCCAAAGCAGACGAAGGAATATTTCTTGGTCACTCGTTAATTAGTAAAGCATACAGAGTATTTAATTGGAAGACTATTATTTTCGAATAATTCAATCATGTTATTTTTAATGAATCTAACCATCTTACCTTTAAGAAAAGCCTTCAAAATGATGATGTAGGTCTATCTAAGAATTTACAAAAATTAGCCTTTGAAGGAAACAAGAATGATCACCACGACACTCTATAAATATAAATTATTGAATCAAATGTTGAAGATAAGAAGGATGAGAAACTTCCAATTGATTGAAAATTAAAAAATAATCATTCTCTTTATCAAATCATAGGTGGTATTCGATAAAGGGTAATTACTAGATCTCATTTTAGAAATATATTACTTCTTACTTTTATTTTTCAAATTAAGCCTAATACCATAGAAGAATACTTTAGTGGTCAAATTGAGTTCTTGCTATAAATGAAGAATTAAACCATTACGAACTAAGTAAGTTTTGGACTTTAGTACCTAGACTTAGAGACCACCAAATCATAGGTACCACATGGGAATTTTAAAAATAGTAAACGAATTTGGTATCACCAAGGGAAATAAAATTAAATTTGTAGCTAAACGGTATAATCAAAAGGAGGGCATAGACTTTAGAAAATCTTTTGCACTAGTAGCTATGTTAGGAGCTATTAGGTTATTACTTGCATTTGCATCTTACATGAATTAGAATTGTTTCAAATAGATGTTAATGGTGCATTTTAAATTAATTTATTCAAGAAAAAGTTTATATTGATCAACCTCCTAACTTTGAAATTCATGATGCACCTAATCATGTTTACAAATTCTTTAAGACTTTATATGACTTGAAACAAACTCCTAGATCTTGGTACGATATGTCAAGTGTATTCTTAAGAAAATAAGTTTACTATAGGCAAGATTGATATAACACTTTTTATCAAAAAGTATGGTCATGATATTTGTATTGATTAATTTTATATTAATAATATTATCTTTGGTGCTATTAATGAAAGCATATGAAAAGAATTTTTTAAGTGTATGAGTAGGAAATACGAGATGAACATAATGGGAGAGCTCAACTTCTTTCTTGGACTCCAAATTAACTAAATGAAGGAAGACATCTTCATTAATCAAGCAAAGTATATCAAAGAACTACTTATGCACTTCATAATGGATTAAGACAAACCATTGGGGACATTTATAGGCTTCACAAATAGTTGATCAAAGATGAAGAAGGCAGTTTGATAGATGTAAATTTCTAGTAAATTATGATTGGTAGTTTGCTCTATTTTACCACAAGTAGGTTTGGTATTATATTCACTGTATGCTTGCACTCTAGATTTTAAGTAAACCCTAAAGAGCCTCACCTTTTAATCGTTAAGCCTGTACTTAGATACCTATATGATGCTTTATCATTAAAACTTTGGTATTTTAAAGAAACACTTTTTTATTTAGTTGGATATTCAAATGTGGATTATATTGGTGGATGTTTAGATTAGAAGAGCACATCTAATATTCATCAATTTTTCATGACCAATAACATTATAACACTTACATTTTCATTTTATTTAAACTAGATTTTCGTTGCTCATCTTGGTCATGTTTTTCTCTGTGTGTTTGTTATCTCAAAATCAAAACTTTAGAATATCCAAAATCTTCCTCCATGGGAATTAGCTTCCCCTGTTGTTAACTTCATCCCTTTTAGTTTATTACATAAATTTCAACCCTTAATTCATTGGTTTGTTTCTATTCTTCGTTCCTTTTTTTTTGTTCTCTCCTTCAATTCCTTATCTTTTCTTCTTCTGTTCTTTCCAAATTATAGCAATGGAAAATAATGGATTTTATGGATTGTTTTCACCATAACAATCGCAACACGGTATCGTTTGTAGTTGTAATTGTCGCAACTAAATGTGAAACTGTATCACACCATTGATGTATGGTTTGGACCAAATGTGGTTATGATATGTATTTTGAAACCTTGCAAGCCCCTATATGCACTTCCACATGTGTTGTATTGAATCTAAACTCTAATGCCAAATTGATGTAGGACAGAAAGAGAACTACAACACTTATTGAAAGTTGGAATAAGAACACAATCTTATGCGAAAAAGAACTAAATATATTATAGTTGATCTACATGTCTCTTTGTTATCATCAATGAAGCAAACTTAAAGATAAATTACACATAGATTTACTCGCTTTATATAAGCAACTCATATAAATCACTTTTAAGGTTTATAAAGAATTGGGCATCATACCTAATATCTAGGAATTATTATAGGAGAACATAAGAATCACTTTTGGATTAGGAAGCATTGCACTTCCACAAATTTATAACCTGAAAATTTTCTCTTCGTCCTTGTAATAGAAGCATTTAGTCTTTATACTTAGATTTTATTCTCTTGACCCTAATCTTACTTCGACATATATAATTATTTTTTTGACAATTGCTCAAAAATTTCCTAGTAATGAACGCCGTACATTTGAGTAAATCCACTAGCCACAATTCTAGCTTTAAATCTCTCCACAAAACCATTTTATTTACATTTCATAGTGAATACTGTCCTTTAAGCAAGGTTTACAATCTCCCGTGTCATTTATAGGAAAATGGTTAGAGTTTTTGAGGTAAATGCCTTGTGTTTTTAGAGAGGCATTTATAGGATGAGTATCTTTCAATTAGATTATTAGTGCATGATCAAGTTCCTTTTCTAAGTGCAATAGGAACATAAGGACCACAAAATTAACGAGAAATCATATAGGATAAAAACAAGGGAGTGAACATAATATTTTATATTTTATATTTTATATTTATTTGTAATTGTAATTGTAATTGTATTTATATTTATATTTTATTATACTTATATTTTATATTTATTATATATTTTAATTTTGAATTATTTGTTCTTGTTTTATTCTATTGATTCTTTTTAAATATAATTATTGGTTTATGTTTTTTGACTTTTGTTTTTTTCAAATAGTTCTCAAAATCATTTTTGTGGGGTTATTAGATAGTAATTAAGGATTCGAATTCTTTGCATTTAAAAAGAATTTTTATTGAAATGTTACTGTCGCACTTAGGTGTGTAACTGGTGACCTCATCCCAATATACGTCCACTTAGGTCATGATTTGAACAAACCTAGGTTTGTCAGCCCATTTTTGTTGGGGTTCCGACTTCCCAGTCCATTTCTGATGCCCTCCAGTGTTAACGGTGACGGTAGTAGTGGATCCAAAAGTTGAACTTGGTCCACGTAACTTCCAGAGAAAGCCTAATTCTTGGTCCAGTCTCCAACTTAGCCAAGCTCAACGATAATTCCAACTTTTGAGTAATTTGACAACGGTAAATTAGGGGTATTCATGCTTTGTTTTCCAGAAATTGGATTATTACTCATCGTCATGTTTATCATAAGAGCATCAGATGTGCGGACTGACTGGCAACCTATGCTAGTCATTTTAATTTTGGGATCACTTATTTTGTAAATACACCCATTGGGTGCCACCTTCTCCTCCTGAAAAATATGTCAGGGACCTATCTCCGTCGCAGTATTATGTAACTTTTCTTATTTCCATTAAAAAAATACCAAGTTGTGAAAAAGAGAAACCGAACAAGCTGTGACCTAGCAAGTTGGTAGACACAATGACGTAGATGGTAAACTGAACACAAGTGTTCTTTTTTTCTTTTCATTCCAACCACCTGTAAACTCACCTTTAAACTCTCGCAAGTGGGCACAACAACCTCAGCCTCAGCCTCGTATTTACCCTCAATCAACATATCTAAATCCTACCGTAGAATAAAAGACATCCGATGGTCCTCCCCCGTCCACGTGCACACTGTAACATCTTTCCAAACACACAGAGGTTCTAAATTCCACGTGGAAGTAGCTAATCTTGCCACGTACGTACTGACCGAAGAGGGGCTGTCTCCAAAGTGAGAGTGGCACGTAAGAGATCCGCCACGTTCGCCTATGCCTACGTGGGCAAAAAAACGAACGTGGCGAACACAGATTCATGGGGTGAGTAGAAACATAGACGTAGAATAGTGAGCCGACACGTGTCACTCTGACACAATCTGTGGGCTAAGCGAACCACTAGTATGCCTCCTCTCTCTCTCTTTCTCTCTCTCTGTACCTTAGCCTCTCTTGAAGTAGTTTTAATTTTTCCTCTCTCCTTTTGTTTTTATTTTCGGCAATGGATTTGGATGCAAGCTTCGTCGTTTTGAGTTCGAGCTGTTCTTCTACTTCATGTTCTTATTGTTCTTATTCGTCGTCGACTTCTCCTTTGCCGACGGTGGCGGATCCGATGGTTCGGGTAGAGTTGGCGGCGGCGGAGGCGTTGGCTGATTTGGCGCATTTGGCTATGCGAGAGATTAACGGCGTTGATTCTAACGGTAAATGGGGGAGCAAAGGTGAGCGAGCTAAGAAGCGAGTCAAAAGCGAGTCTTCTTCGTCTGACTCGGTGTGGAACCCTGTTGTTGATTCCGTCGTCGTCCACTCTGTTTCCTTTCCGGCCAATTTATTCTAGTTATATTTTTTCCTTCTCTCATGTGGCCTTTGGTCTTGTTTTTCTTTAAATTTATTAGTGAATAGAGTTTGTCGGTTTGGTTTGGTTTTACCAAGTTCAAGTGTTGGTTAGAAAGCTCATTTCTTATTTAAGCAGAGATTTTATGAAGTTATGGTTATTTAAAGTTTTAGCTGAAAACTTTTGTAGTGATAAGGGTTTAAGGTTTGGGGGCATCAAAGACAGTGATTTTATTCTAAATATGGAATGGGTTTTGAAGTTTGACTGTCTTGAGATTATTAAGGTTAGTGGTCCTTTTCAGATAGCTAAAGCTAGAGAATTAGATGATTACCTGACGTCAGATTTTTTTATTATGTAATTTATGTTAGATCTTGGATGTGATGAGTTTTACTTGTTGAATGTTCTTCATAAACTGGAGTGTAAAAGTTCATCATACAGTTGAATGATTTTGATCCATCTTTTTCAATGACCTGAAGTTATGAAGTAGACTCAACTAAAGGTGCATTTTGCTCTGTTCGGCTTTTATTTATATTGCCATATATCACCAATAGTAGCGCAGGACTTGAGAAATATATTTGTCTGTTGCAGGATGCAGCAGAAGCAGATCGACAGCTTTGTGAACCGCTAGGAAAAAATGTATTGTTAAATTATGCCAAGCTTGAAACTGATTCAGATCTCACTAAAAGAAGTCCTATATGTGGAAGAACTTGCCCATCTTATGGAGGTGCTAGGGCTAGACAAAATTTGACTGAGGTAAAAAGTATTTCATGTCCCTACAATTCTGCAACATCTGCATCTCTCCTTATTTTGAGCCAATTGAAACTCTCTGCTAGGCTGAAAAGGAAGAAAGGAGATTATGTAGGGTGTTGGCAAATAGAGAGTCAGCTAGACAGACAATTCGTCGCAGGCAGGTAGGTTATCTTTACCTGGGAAGAAACTATTTTGCTTGTTACAAGTTTCGTATTGTGGTGCATTCAAAACTTGCTTCTTGTTGGCTTTTTGCGATGAATGATCATGACATTCGGTTTTGTCAACTAGCATTCTATTTCTGGAGCTTCCTTGGTTTTTGGCGAAGATTATTGTTTTCTTAATCGTTTTACATATTATTTAATTCGTCTAGATGTTTAATTTTTTTCTCTTTATATGTTAAGTTTTTCCCCCCCTTTCCTCTAGGAAGCACATGATTCGTTTCTGATCATGTTAAATTTTTTCTCTGGACTTCACCCACTATTTTGCTCTTGTTAGGCTCTCTGTGAAGAGTTAACCAGAAAAGCTGCTGATCTAGCACAGGAGAACCAAAATTTGAAGAAGGTTGTTACGATCCCAGGAATTAGAACGAGTTTGAATCGGGCTTGTTCTAACGAACCCGCTCTTGCCTCGATTCTTCCCAATGTTTGGAACTCAAAGGGAGTTGCCTACCAAGAAGTTTATGATAATTCTCTGATATCTTTATTCATGAAAATAGCTGGCTTCTTATAACGAAGCTTACAGACTCAATTTAGAATACTTGCCAAAATAAACTTCTAAGAAATAAAGACTCTATCCAAATAAACTTCTAAGATAATTGACTAAATCTTTTTCAAATAAACTTCTAATAAATAAAGACTCTATCCAAATAAACTTCTAAGATAATTGACTAAATCTTCTTGTTACGCCTCTGATAACTCTTTCCAATAAAGGAATCCATAACAAAGGTGTTAAATACTCTGTACACAGCTGTAACCATTCCTTGGTTTTGCTTTCCTAATCCATAAGTAGGAACCTTTCTGCATCTGGCTTGGCAGTTGTTCATTTCACTATGTTTTCTGTTATAAGTTTATCCCTTGTTTTCTATGCGTGCATAGAAACTCTTGAAATTATTTGGTAGCGTATATATCATTAACGCACTTGATAAATTTTCTGCTGAGAAGGAAAAGGAAGCAGCCTTTAAAGAGTTTCATTCGTTGGAGACAACAAACAAGCACTTAAAGGCACAGGTAAGATATTGTTTTCTTTTTCTTGTTTGATTCAATTTTGTAAACCATCAAAATGTCCTTTAAGCTAGGAGTATCATACTTTATGCAATTTTCTTATTCCAGATGGCTAAGGTGATAAAAGCTGAGGCACAGGAATCTCAAGGAAATGTTGAATCAGTATATCGTGAGATGCCTAGCAACCCAGCTACAAACTACCCAATGCTGTTATATAATCACCACCCATTTTCATCACTTTGCTGGCCTTCCGTTGTGTGATCTTCAAATTCTGTCCAATTGAATCACTTGCCTCAAAATGGGGTTGTTATTTCATTGGGCCTTCCAATTATTTTAGTGGAAAGCTTGATTCTTATCAGCAGCACCAAGAAACCCCAAGGACTCCTCTATATTTGGTATCCTGTCCTTGGTTCTTCCCAGTTCCTGTCACAGTAATAGACTCCTCTCGCAGAGCACCTTTGGCTTGAAGCATATGCAAAATGGAGCTGCTGCTAACAAGCAATGCAGTGATAGTATGCCATCAACAGGTACAACATTTTCAGAGAGTGGGCATCTCTCTCTGCCATTAAAAGTCAAGCCAGAAGCTGATAACTCAACAGAACTTGGGGTGCTTAATGACATAAAGGAGACACCAAGATTTCCCACTGATGGAGGTGGTCAATATGCAGGGGCACTTCAAAAAGAAATCCTGACTCCTCAAATGCCATGCTCTATTAAGAATGACACTGGGCTTCAGTCAGAGTGCACTCCTAGTTCTACAGGTATCTATGCTAAAACAAGTCAACTAATAAGTTCAATACCTGAAAAGATTCTAGATCAATTAAGTTCTCAAGCAAGAAACTAATTGATGCAGCTGCTGCAGCGGAGGCAACGAAGAGGAGGAAAGAACTTACAAAGCTCAAGAACCTCCATGGGCGCCAGTGTCGGATGAAATGTTGAGATTGTGAGGATGCAACTTGGATGGCTTCTTGGTGACTGTATTTTGGGAGTGTGGCTGTTGGACGTAGTTCAGAATATAAATACAGGAGCAGGAAACACAACTTTCAAGAGGTTAGAGATTGACCTTTCTTGATAGTCTGACATCTGTATGACCTCTTTTACGTTTCAAGGTAGAGTGCTCTTTCCTATCATCTGTAAAGACTTGGGTGGGGAAGCTGTTGCAGATTTTCAATAGATTTATTGCCATACATACTGACATGATGAAAGCTACAAGAAATGGAATATGACTGTAGTGTAGATATCTCTCTTTCGTCAGTTAGTGGTTTATTTCGATGCAAACCCGCGAGGAGGGCTTATTCATATTGAGGCCTGATGCTGCCATTTTGATGGGTTGAGTTGGAAAGGGCAGTAGAAAGGAAAATTCCTGGTGGCCAGTCAACATTTTGTTGGGATATGTTTTTCACTACAAATTTCACTATCAAGATTGTTTCGGGCTTACCTTTGCTTCGGGAGAGGGATCTGTGATATCTATCTTCATAATAGAGTTGCTATGTTCATTTTCAGCATTCTTTTTATCCTTAATTTGGTATGAACTCTGGAATAAAAGCCTTGTTGCCTCTTATTTTCCTTACAAAAGCAACTTCAAGCGGGCTAGTGGTTCTGAATGCTTACTTTGGAAATGTAAATACGAAGAAACTGGGGGGTTTAGCTAACTAAAATTAAGCATATACGTTAAACTCTAGTTAACTTTAACAAGAAAATGAATTAAGAAGCAAGACTAGATCAATGGGGCCTACGTAAACCTTGGCAAATGATGATGGGGCTCGTTACCCTGTACTTCGAGTCATTCCACTCCAGTAAAGCTGATAAGATCTGAGTACCCTTTGGGAGCGAGCCTTTTGCGGTCACCTTGAAAGCTTGTTTTTGGTTCGTAGAACCAAATTTCAAGGTATCTGGCTCAACCTTAACTGAAAGTCCTTTGGGAGATGTCACTTTAGCTTTATACACGGACTTCTCGTACCCTACGTTTGTCACCATCCTGTAGAACACAGCTGCAAAACTGGAAGTGGTGCTGTTAAGCTGCATATGCATGGATGGGTAGTTAAGGCCATCTGTTCCTTTTGCAGGTTTATAGTTGGAGCAATAGCTCTTAGTCTTGCCACCAATAAGTAGATCAATTGTGGTGTCATTATAGCCCTCTTTGCAGAGGAAGCTAATGTAGGAACTCAATGATATGTCATAGACTAAACCAGGATCCACTGCCCTCTGTGGGTTCATTTGGCCTGAACCCCAACCCAAGACGGCGTCAGATTTTCCGGTATTCATAGGCGTGGCTGAGGCAGCAAAATGAAATATTGCCTAAACGTGTTGTTTGCAAAATGGGAAATGAAAATGAAATATGAATTGCTAATGTAGCAAGCTTTAGTACTCACCGGTAGTCATGAGGGCAGACTTGATGGCCGCTGGCGACCATTCCGGGTGGAAGGTCTTGACATAGGCGGCGGCGCCTGAGACGTGCGGGCAAGACATGGATGTTCCTGAGATAATGTTGAATTGAGCGCGCCGATTGTCACCAGGCAAACCTGTTATTGTTGTGAGTTGAGTGTAGGCAGCCAATATGTTAAGCCCTGGTGCAGCTATATCAGGCTGTTCATTAGAACATATCTTTTCAACATTTTGAGAGTCTGAATTGGAGATTTATGGGGAATAAATTAGACTGAATCCACCTTGAAGATGTTGAGGCTGATCGATTGAGGCCCTCTTGAAGAAAATGATGCCAAAAGAGGAGCATTTTCCAGGGTAACTGTTGTTGTCTTGTGGATGACAGCTTGAGGATTCCTGTCATTCGTAAATTAAGATGCTGGCTTTGACCTTGTGTGTCAAAAAGATTATGACATTGAGTAACTTCAAGCTATAGAAACGTACATAGTACTGTTGATATATCGATCTATATGGTGGCCTGCTCTTCGGTCGACATTGGTCGAAGGCATTGTCGTGACAAAGGCAATGTCTGTAGGTTGACCAAGCGCCGTGATGAGTCCTACCCCGTTCAGCTTATTAATTGTGAAACTCTGGCCTTGGCTTCCAAGGCAGTACACTATTTTCCCCTTCACTTTGTTCATGTCTAGAGTCCCCCAATCACAAGCACTGGCCAACATTTGCAAATGACCTCTTGTTATGTTTCTTAATTAGTCTGGAAAATGCCAGAATTAATATATGATTCTATTTGCCTACGTTAATCATGTGGGAGGAGTTATTAATTAATGGTTCTAATCAATGTGGGACTTAACAAATAAATGGATCATCTCAATTTGCAAATTTCGTTTGGGTAATTTGAACATGTTGTATGTTACCTGAAATTTCCAGAGGAATCAGCATTTCTAGCAAGGGCTCCATTAATAAGAGGGTACATTGGTTTTTGGGGCGAAAATATGTTAATCGAATTCCCCTGTGTGTTAAAAGAAAGAAAAGAAAGTCAGTATAGCAGGTTATTATGATATGTTTATCCCATCTAAATAGGAGGAATTCTCATTTCTATAATTTCCTGAGCAGCAAGAATAACTTACATTAACCTCCTTGCCATTGCCAAGCTTAATAACAGTGTTAAACTGCCTATCAATGCTACTTGCAGCAACTGTAATGAGCCATGGAGCTACATTCTGAACTGTTCCCGGATAAGGCCCCGAGTTTCCTGCTGAAGCTGATGTCAAAATTCCCTTTTTCATGGCATGAAATGAGCCGATGGCAATTGGGTCCTGATAAAAATTGCTAGATGGCCCTCCTATGGAAATGGAGATTATGTCAACTCCGTCAGCGATGGCATCGTCGAAAGCAGCCAGCAAGTCCATGTCGCTGCACCCACCTTCCCAGCATACCTTGTACATGGCTATGCGAGCCGACGGCACGCCTCCACGAGCAGTTCCTTGTGCTACACCGTATAAACTTGCGTCTTTTACGGCGACGCCCGCAGCGGTGGAGGAGGTGTGTGTGCCGTGGCCGTCGTCATCGGCTGGACTTGGATTCTCTACTGGTTTTCTATCGTCTAGGTGGTAGTATCTGGCCCCAATCACCTTTCTGCAAAATGCGTTAGAACTACCATTTGAAAGTTGCATGGGGACGCATTGAAAGGAAAGGTCTCACGTCCTACTAGGTGTAGTTGGTAGCTTGAGATGATTTTTTTTTTTTAATGATTTTAATTTCTATATCCTCTATTGATAACAGCATTTCTTGCACATTTTAATTTAAGATTTGTGAGTTGTAGTAGTGTTTAAGTACTATTTCTATTTTCGACTACTTAAATCAATTACGTTATATGATAACTCAAGCTTGAATATCGACTGGAATCAGAGATTGAAAATGGAATAACCAAATGTGTACTTGTTGCATCTAGTGAAATTAGCTCCTGTAACACATTTTCCCTTCCATTTAGCTGGGACTGGCCCGTAATTGTTATCATCGAAGCTACGAGCTTCGACGTAAATTCCTGCAGAACAGATAAATGCACGTAATAAATCACTTCAACTAAACAAATCTCTCATCTCTTGTCAAATGAATATAGTTTGCCTACCAGTATCCATCACACCAACTATGATGTTGCTTTCAATTTCCGGTCTCCTCTTCACTGTTTCCGGCATTCCTAGGAAATCCCATGATCTTGTTGTGTGAAGTTTGTTCAGTTTGTTTTTGAACACGGACACCACCCCCTCTTCATCTAAGTGCATGGCAATGCAGAACTTTCAAAATTATGAAATATGATAATCTATAAGATTGAATCTATGGTTTATGCATATCTACCTGAGAGTCTCTTCACTTCATGAGGCAGCAGCCTTGCTACAAACCCATTGAAGCTTCTTCCATAGCTGTGTAATCTTGATTTTCTTGCTATAGACTCGCTGAAAATGTAGAAGGACGTTAACTTTAGAATGGTTGGAAGATAGTATTATTTGAGAATAAAGCGTAGCTTAAGTTCTGAAATTCCTTCGAACGAGGGTTTTCATTTATTATAGGCATGAAAACGTGCATTTGTTTTTATTAGTTATACTCTACGAGCATCCAAACTGTTTTTTGCTTCCAAATTGTATTTCTAAAAAAGTAAAACTAAGAGCACTTTCACTCTTGTTATGTAATGTATACATGTGTGACCAGTAATTGGGATGATTCATTAGTGTGATTTAGCAGAAAGGGTTGCGATCAGTACTCTCCAATTGCAGCCACCAGGAGGTTGTGGTGTTCGTCCACCGTAGAAATCCTATCTCCGGCATGTTCTCCCATGTAAACAATGTATGGCTGATATGTTCATTACAAAACCGTAAAACGCCCTTGAATTAGTCAAAAAGATAAAATTGAAACAGATATGGAGAAGACTCCGTTCACTCGTAATCTATTGCACTGTGTTAGTAACTTAGTAGTCTATATTCTCAAACAAGTCCTGAAGGAAAATCTTGATCACTCCACATTACATTAAGCTTGACGATCTATTTATATATGTACATATTCATGAACAGCTTGTGCATACATTGGAATGTGGATGGTAGAAAATCATGGGAAGGGACATCAGGAACAGACCTCTCTTTCATGATCACTCGACGCATGAACCAATGTAGCTATCAGACACAGACCGAACACATACACTTGAAACTTATGTGGTAGATCCATTGGGGATGCATATGACAGGAGTGTAAAACTTGGTTTAAAAAGATGAGTGGCAGAGTGAGATTCACAACTTTTTAACTGCTCCACTTTCTGGAGACTCTTCATCACTATCGCCTATCCCTCAGCCTAAGGAAAGCCGATAAACTAGATATTGTCGACGAGAAGCACTGAGAGAGAGGAAAAAAAAGAGTAAAGGAAATGAAATATCACGATTACACTATAGAAATTGAGTTGGTCTTGGGAGTGAGAGTTTGGTGCCTTGGTCTTTGGATCTCACTGACTTTACTCATTCTGGTCATGCAAAGTGTCAAACCTTTTAAGGTAGCTCTATTTTTACTTCAATTTTTATATGAATGTTTTCCTAGATTTCAGAACACAAAATGCACAATAGCCCCCACCAAGACACGAGTTAATCATTCTTTCAAGTCCATAAATACTTTGTACGCCTAGAAGTAATTAGATATAAAGTATTACACAAATATTTCAACTTTCATTAATTATGATCTAAGAAGCATGAATACGGCAAAATGGAGCCGTGTTCGTGTGTCGGACACGTGTCCGTGTCAAACGCGCACGTGTCCATGTCGGACACGTGTCTGACATGAACACTCACAAAAAGTGCATATATATTTTTTATATTTTTTGAGAGGGGCTTATAAAGTACAAAATATGTATGAACTATCAAGATATTGAAAGTTTTGAAACATATCAATCAATATTTATCATATTATAAATTCTGATTCATATTATAAATTCTAATTTTTTTTCTTAATTATAAATTTTATAATATATATATATGTCGTGCTCGTGTCCACCAAATTTTACAAGTTGGTGTGTCTCCGTGTCTATATCCGTGTCGTGTCGTGTGTCTGTGTCCGTTTTCATGCTTCTTAGACTACGATTAATAACGAGACAAAGCTGCCTCTAGAGCAGCAGGACCAGTTCCCACAGCCGTTATTCATATTCCATCTATGAATCGCCACTAATTTTGGAAGGATAACCTCAGCTTTGATTTTGGATCCTTTAATTTCGCTTCTTTTGCTAGTACATCTTCATGCTTTTCTCTTGTACGAAACTCAAACAAGATAACACACGAGATCACTCAAGTACTAATTATACTTTCCTCACTCACCATTGGGACACTGTTTCCACTCACTACACTCTTCGCACTTACACTTGGAGACCACTTTCACTCGCGGAAACTCATCAAACTTCACACTTCACATAAACTATCAGTTTCCAACACACACTTATCATAGGCCTAGTATTTAACCATATTAGTGACACTGTAATGAATTTTGTACCGGCTCTGGATAGTACGTATATATCGTACTGACTAGAAGACGGTAAAAAATAAAGTGTTTCGGTACCAACTACAAAAAAAATAAAAAAATATATGTTGGAAAATTTCTTAGGCTTGTAGATTATTACGAAATAAATAGTCAAATTGACCAGATCTTAGACAAATTTGATTACGATATTTAGTGCTTGATTTTAAGAATAAGTTTAGAGATATTCTTGTGACAGTTAGCAAATATATATAGAATTTTCTGTTACATTTCAGTTCAATATAAAGAGCCTTGTTGCTGTCAATAAATGAGTGTGTTCTACAACAAAAGCATCTTCTTTTTCTTTCATTTCTATTCACGTATTATGCTTCAGCTCAAGAAAAACAACACGGTATTAGAGCATTTGTCTTGAGAGACCTGTGAGATGAGTGAAACCAAAACACAAACCTGATTTACAACCCAGAATTACAACAAGAATTACAACCATCTTCAAGCAACGGAGATCGAAACACAGCTGTCTCAAGGTGTACCACCAATTTTTTATGGTGAAAACTATCAAGTATGGGCTGTTCGAATGAAAGCTCATCTTGATGCTATTGATGTTTGGGAAGCTGTGGAGGAAGACTATAAAGTGCCTCCATTGTCAACAAATCCTATAATGACTCAAATCAAAATGCACAAAGAAAGGAAAAATAGGAAGTCTAAAGCTAAAGCATGCTTGCTTTTCCCTGTTTTAAACATCGTATTCACAAGAATTATGAATATAGAGTCGGCAAAGGATATCTGGGATTACCTCAAAAAGGAATACCAAGGCAATGAAAGAACGAAGAGCATGCAAGTGCTCAACTTGATCAGAGAATTTGAAATACTGAAGATGAAAGAGTTATAAACCATTAAAGAATACTCTGACAAGTTGCTCGGCATAGTAAACAAGGTGAGGTTATTAGGTAAGGATTTTTCTGAGAAACGAATAGTGCAAAAAGTTCTTGTAACCTTATCTGAAAAATATGAATCTAAAATTTCTACATTGGAAGAAGCTAAGGATCTATCAAGCATGTCTTTGACAGAATTAGTAAATGCACTGTAGGCACAAGAACAAAGGAGGATGATGAGAGAAGAAGGAACTATTGAAGGTGCTCTGCTAGCAAAAGAAAAAAATTCAGGAGGAGACAAAATCAAGAATTTCAACAAGTTCGATAACAACAACAACATAAACAATGATGATTCATATCCGCCATGCCCACATTGCAAAAAAACAAATCACTCATAAAGAAAATGTTGGTGGAGGCCTGATATCAAATACATAAATTGTGGACAAGTTGGGCATATGGAGAAGATTTGCAAGTTACGAAATGGAGAGGCAAAAGCAACAACTGAGCAACATTAAGATGATGAATTATTTTGACATTAAAGCTTTATATTTGCAGCTCCTAAGGCAAGGAGGAGTTTGTTGGAAAATTCCTTAGGTTTGCAGATCATTACGAAATAAATTGTCAAACTGACCAGATCTTAGGCAAATTTGATTATGATATTTAGTGCTTGACTTTAGGAATAAGTTTAGAGATATTCTTATGATAGTTAGTAAATATATATAGGATTTTCTGTTACATTTCAGCTCTATATAATGAGCTTTATTACTGTCAATAAATGAGTGTGTGTTCTACAACAAAAACATCTTCTTTTTCTTTCACTTCTATTCACGCGTTATGCTTCAGCTTTAAAAAACATCTTTTCCTTCACTTCTATTCACGTATTATAATAGGAATATATCAATTATAATAACTTGTAATTATCCTAAATATGGTAAAGATAAATATAGCAGATAGTATAGCAGATAGTTAGCCTAAATTGTAGCTAGAGATAGACTTGATCACTTGTATAAATCTTGTACTATCAGCGTTGTATGAATATACACGATTCATTCTTCTGATATTTTATATGGTATCAGAGCACCGATCCTGGTGCTCTTGATAATTTTCATTCACCTCCTTCACAATAATTATGGCCGATGATGATATTGAATCGTCTGGTGTCAAAAATAGCAACAGAACTATTGGTATGGATCCTTCACATCCATACTATGTTCATCTCTCTGATCAACCTGGGTATCTACTAGTACCAACCAAGTTAAATGGAACAAATTATCAGTCTTAGAGCAAGGCCATGATCCATGCTCTCACTGCCAAAAACAAGATGGGATTCATCAACAGGACCATCGACCCACCAGTTGCAGAAGAAGAACCCTCAGAATTTGCATTATGGAATCAATGTAACAGTATGGTGTTGTCGTGGCTTACTCACTCCATCAAACCAGATCTCGCAGAAGGAGTGGTACATGCTACAACCACTCAACAGGTCTGGGAGGATTTACGAGATTAGTTCTCG
>JANKOD010000005.1:30427093-30439683 GCA_026284645.1 Erythroxylum acuminatum | reverse complement strand
TTCTTCAAAATTTTGAGAAAAGCAAATGTGACCCAGTTCCAATGGCCGGACGAGTGTGAAAGAGCATTCCAACACCTAAAGCAATATCTGACCAGTCCGCCCATCTTGCAGAGCCCGGTTGAGGACGAGGGTCTGATTATCTACTTGGCAGCTACAGAGGGGGCGATCAGTGCGGTTCTTGTTCGATCGAAAGGAAACGAGCAATTTCCAATCTAACCATATTGTATCTTATCATCTTACCTTAGCTACTTATACAATCTTAGTTAGTAGGAATATTTGTTTTCCATTAGGAATATTTACTCACTCTGATGTCTATATATTGTACATCATTTTATTTTGATTATACATCTCACAACTAATTCATTATAGTTTTACTAGGTTAATATAAGCCACAAAATCCTAACAGCCCTTGTGCATTTGAATATGAAAATACATTATTCAGTTTATTAAATAATTTATTATATCACATGTTTTATAGAATATTTATATTTTCCAAAAATTATCTGTGTACATACACAAATATCTTTTATAGTACGAAGGGATATTTTAATTTGTAATAACTATAGATGTCTTATTTTTCATCAAATATGAGATTTCCTTTCTCGATCTCTATGATTTGTTGAAATGGGAAAATTTTGGTGACATCATGTTCCTTTATAGGTTATTTAGTAACCATCTGTAGTTAGCCCAACAAGCATCTCTTTGTCTTCTGTTCTTGTTTATCTTTTAATGCGAGTAAGGTATGGAAAATAGACTTTTAAGTTTTGACAACTCCAATAGAACCGTGAATATTCATGGATTTTTAAGAGCATGTTGAACTTTAGGGAGCAGATTTTTTCTTTGTATGAAGTATAGTGTAGGGAATGGAGAAGACATATGGTTGTGGTATGATAACTGGACTGAGTTCAGTCCTCTTCGGTTGTGTAATGACTTACAAGTGTTAAGGAGTAGGATTCCTAAGAAGGTTAATTAAACTTGCATGGTTCATCCAGGAGAGGGATAGGATCCGTAATATTAGGCATTTTCAACTGCTGGAGAACTACTTACCTAAGCTGTCTACTGTACGAAGGAAGGATAAGTTGATATGGACTTTACATGCTAGCGAGATATTCAATAACAAGCCAGCTTATAATTTACTGTTGGCATTAATGGAGTCAATCCCATAAGCAGAAATCGTATGGAATCAAGTTTTCAGTCCCAAAATTGTCATATTCTTATGGTTAGTTATAATGAACAGATTAGGAACTAAAGACCGATGGTTTGGGAGTTACGATCTGCTTTGTGTCTTATGTAAACAAGTAAATGAGAGAATAAATCATTTGTTCTTTGAGTGCAGTTATAGCAAACCTGTGTAGAGCAGAATTTTGAACATGATTTGACTTCTGAGGTTCTCTTTTGATTGGAATGAAACATTGAAATCTATCATTCGATACTCCGACTCAGGTTAGAGGGATAGATTAATCATCAAGACTTCTTTCCAGATGATGATCTATTATATCTTACGGGAAAGAAATAGGAGAATCTACAATAATGAGGAGCATCACAAGTATGAACTTGCTGAAGCAATTGTTAATTTGATTAGAGAGATTATGATAGCCAAAAGGAAGCAAGACAACATTACCCAAAAACTTAGATCGTTATGGTTAATCTAATATTTTATTTGTAATTGTTGTACATTCTGAGTAGTGTAGCTTTTTACTACTTGTAGGATCCTCGAGGAGGATCATGTATAAGTTTCTGCTTTGTTAATATATTTTCTTTTAAATTACAAAAAAAAAAGGTATGGAAACTTTGCTTGGTGGGATTAATGAACGGTTAATACAAGAGATGAACCAGTTAGAAATGTTTGGAAACCTGAAGAAAGCAATAAGGCAATCACTGAATCAACTATAGTCCATCCATAGAGTACATCAATCAAATAATCTCCTTGATTCAGTTGATTGGAACTTCAATTTAAGAACAAAAGTTTCAAGGCAGGTGAACGAATCGGGCTGTATCAAGTTCATCCGAGTATTCCTCTCCATTAAACAAACAGAAACGCTTAAATTACGTAGACAGAATCCAACCAAACCTGTATCAAAAGCCATCAGCCTTAATTTACCTACGGAAGGGTGTGACCTTGATAACCAGGCCCGGGAAAACATCGTCAGGATCATGAATGTGAGGATTCTCCTCCACAATAAAAGGATCCCCACACTTTTCACTAATCGTTTGCAATGTCTCTCCATCTCGGACCACATAAATCTCGTCGCACGGCTTGTTCACCATGTCCCTGTGGGTCAACACGACCACGCCAGACTCACTTTCACTCATTTCACAGCAGCTTAAAACCGTCATCACCACCATGAACAAAGCACAGTACCATGAAATCCTCTCTCCCATCGAAGTTGATGCATAAGCAACCGCCATTATCAAACCAACTGGGATAGGTAGATTCTGAGGTTCTCTCGATCTTTTTTGCACGGTTTTGTTTCTCTTTTTTATTGGTACCACTGGTTAGGATTGTTGAAGTAGTAATGATTGACACGAGGAGAGTTTAATGATTGAAAGGGTTACTTATTTGTGAAGTGGTTGAAGTGGGTGTGGTTAATGGCGGGAGTTGAGATGGTTCCTTCAAACTTGAGTGTGGCAGCTCAAGTAGTGTCAGCAGGAAACCTGGAATTCTTCTTCAAAATGAGTTCGTAGTAGTTGGCTTAACTGTTTTTTCTTAAAAACTTTTAATGGGTTTGGTCTCTTTTTTCTCAATCTTATGTCCATAAAGTTGACCAACTTGTTTGCATAAATTACAACAGTAATCTTGTGTTGATTTTTGAAGTTGAGTGGTTGATTATTGCTTTGACAATCACTGGGTTAGTTAACGAATTCAGGGGCAGTTGTGACAATTCAACAGTTGCAAGAATCACGAGTCAACCGGTTCACAAATTAACAAGATTAAATTATGAACAGAATTCCACCAATTGTTTATTCAGTGTCCACCTTGAACAAGTGAATATTTTCCGTGCATCCATATAGAACCCCAGCCTATATAGCCAAGAACTTGTTCTGTCACCAGGGGTTTCAAGGCAATTCACAAGCAACCCAACTTCCACCTTCAGTTTCTGCCATCTTCATAATGTGTAGCAGATCTCATGGTTTCATCAGTAGCTCTCTGATATAGTGAATAACTTCATCCACATTAACAGTCCAAGCAACAGCAACTGGAGAATATCCTGACCATGGGTTGCTTGAGTTCCATCTGCATAAAATGACAGTATCATAAATTCACATGAAACCACTAAAAACTACTAAAAAAGCATAGCAAGCTCAAATCTACTTTTTCAATCCTTGGTCCATTAGTGTATGTCCAACACAGATGCCTTGTGTCTCAACCCTGACAACCCCTTTTTTGAAAGTAAAGAGATCGGGCCGCACCAATGCCACAAAACTGACTGGATCATGAAGGAAAATCCCTGAAACCGCATTCAAAGAGTCATTTCCTCCATAAAAATAAAAAGAGGCCAAAACAAAATAAACATGACCGAAACAAAATAAACATCTCGCTCAATTATCTGACGCTTACCATATACACCATCAGACTTCACATGCCAGTCTCTATAGAATTTGCACATGTCACATAATACTTGAGCATACTTCCCTTCTGATTGCCTCAATGATAGAAGGTCATCATCTATGATGAAAGACAAATATCAAAAAGAGATTTGCACAAAGCGGTGGAACAAAAATGAATTCAACTTGAAGATGCAATTTCACCTGTAAATTTAACTTGGGTTGTGATATTTAATCCAACAACAGTGATATCAGCCCCAGATGTGAAAACTACATCTGCTGCTTCTGGGTCTCCATAAATCTGTAAGTCATCGAACTCATTAGCTTGCACAATTTCTAAATGATATAAAATAGAGTATCTTTGGAATATTCAAAACTACAATTACTTAAATATGCACAAGTAGAATAGCCATCCATAGAGATAAATCCAATACTGGCTGAATTGGTAGGAGTTCCTACAATGAACTTAAAGAAGCAAGAGTTTTAGTAACAAGTTACCAGACATTCTATGAACCAGGAGCCGGAATCAAGTTATTCATTTGTTTCCATAAATAGTAAACCAATTCAGACAGCTTCATGTACTTTCAAGAATCTGTAGTTCTGAAGGGATTGAAAAGATGAACAAAATCCAGAATTGGACTTACATTAGCCTCAGCTGCAGGATTGACATTTCCCAAAGCAAAGAAAGCACCTCCTAGTATGACGATCCTCTTCACTTTGCTAGCAAAGGAGGAGTCTCTTTTGATTGCCTGATGTTGGAGCATATTATTATGAATCCACGAAATCTTAAAATTGTTTACCATGAATAGAAACTGGAGATCACAACTTACCAAAGCCAAGTTTGTCAGTGGCCCCAATGCAAGTACAGATACTTCACCAGGATACTCATTGACCTTGTCAACCAAAAATTCTGAAGCATTTTTCTCATATTTCTTTGCTTTAGGAAAAGGTAGGGATATCTCGCCCAATCCATCAGAACCATGAACGAAATCAGCTATAGGAGGCCTTCCTCCCTTAATAATTAAAAAAAATCATGATGAAGAAATATGGAAACATAAACTGATGTATGTTGCGAAGTTAATGAGGTGAGACATCTGCTAACAGATTGTATCATTAAATAAGATCAGTTTGGATGTATTTAATACATTATAGTGTGATTAACAAGATATTCAAATGCATATGCTTAAGAAGAATGTAAAAATAAGCAAGGAGGGAATTGAAACTCTAATATTTTGTGGGAGTTCTCTGTCTTCCTCTTCTTCTTAAACCTTTTTGCGGTTATTGGAGGGAAGGATTTTACAATTACAAAATCAGTGACTAAGCTTAAAATTTTGATTTGTTAAGCAAAATATTTTTTTTTGTCCCATATTGACTTTCAGAATAAAAAATTAAAAGAATGTATTTGCATACCTTCTATAGATTACTTTTCAAATAAAATAACAGAAACACTCTCTCTCCTTCAAAAGCAAAGCTTAATTATTATTTCGTTAATGATTATAATTATAGAAACATTGTCACTTGGAGTCAAGTACAGCTTTATAGAATCAATTTATACCTATTGGTGATGCACCTAAGTTCCATCCATCCTTTTAATTTCAGGAGGTTGACAGCATAAATTGGAATCAAAAAACAGAGTATAAAAAAATAAAAGTATTCTGAAGGCACTAAAGTTACATCGAGAAGTCTAACTTCAGCAAAAACTTGACAGATTAAGAGAGTCATATAGACAGTTACCTTCAGAGGTTCAGGACTGCCTTCAGCGACAGGAACATCTGGATGCCCTGCAATCTCACACTATCCTTTTGCATATTATAGCAGGAATCGATCACGAAGATGACCCAAAGATAAGGAAACTCCAAAAGAGAGAAAATAATTACTATGCTATAGAAGATGGAATCAAAAGGCAGGCACACGTACCAGAAGCAAAGCATTCTTAGTGCCATCCTCTGTGCTGACATTACCAAAAATTGTTGTCAAGCCTATGATTTCCAGCTCCGGAGACTGAAATGCCATCAAGATTGCCATGCTGTCATCTGCCAACAATGAGTATGATCAACAAAACTAACTTGGCCAAACAAACTCAAAATCATAACTAGATCGATAGATTTTGGGATGTACAATTACTTCAAATGAAACCCTTTTCCATGAATTTAAAAAAAAAAAGCATTCTTCCTTTGAAAAACCGGATTCTCCAGAAGTTGGATGAATATTCCATGTTAGTCAAGCTACATGCAATCCGGACCCAAATAAAGATTGTTAATTTCCCCCCTTCTATTAATTCTTTCGTACACAGTTGGTGTAGATGATGCAACTGAACAGGACAAAAATCCAGAATCCATTTCAAACGTCTTTTCTTTTTTTCACTCACCAAGAACAACGATTAGAAAGAAGAATATTCAAGGGGAAGTCATGAAAATTAGAACTTCAATTCTACACCATTTTCTCTGCCTACCTTTCAAGTTCTCTAACTAAGCAAAATTGTCAACTTGAGTAAAAGAAAAAAAAACAACAAACACAAAATATCCAATTCATTTTAGCCCATCAACTTTTAATCTCACAATCCTCTGTTCCCGGAAGCAGAAAATAAAGCATAAACAAACAACCAAATTTTGAGTTTAAAAAAGCCACTCATTCCATGAAACAGTCACACATAGAACATCTAAATTCAGCTAGCTCCACGTATTTAAATCATCAGTACCCCATCATTCAACCAATAAATCTCAGCAACCTTACAATGCGAAGAACTCCAAAATGCATTTTCTCTCCCTACATTGCCACCAAAAAGAAGATTAAAAAGGAACAGAGGAAAACTCACCGATCCCAGGATCGGTGTCAATAATGAGCTTCTCAGGAGCCATATAGCTTAAACCGTTGGTCTTCTCGGTCACAGCGTCCATGTTCTCTAATACGGAACTTCTGGCAGTGAAATGTCAACAAAAATACAATAGTTGACCCTCAGCGTTTCTTCTCCTCTCTCTATCTCGCTCGATAAAAAAAGGTATATAAATAAGAGATGTAGAAGTAGCTGTCAATATATTAAAAGTAATGATTATACTAATATTATTTGTCTTGCAGTTGGTTGCAAAGTAAAATTACAGAAAGATTGGAGAGATGTTTCTTTTGGGCAAGTGGCAGAAGAGACGACGGAGACAGCGGTGTGAGCCACCGCACGTCGACTTTGATAACCTTTATTTATCTGGTTGGTGGGTTTGGTTGGTGATGGATGGTTCTTTTAAGGAACAAAACGACTGACGTCTAAAGGTTTCTCTAACGACGACGCGTCGTTTCAGTGATTCCTGCCCGGGTATAAGTTTCCGTGACGACAACGCGTTGATTCAGTGTTTCCGTGACAACGACGCGTTGTTTCACTGATTCCTGCGTACATAAGTTTCCGTGACAACGACGCGGTGTTTTAGAGACTCTAGTTCTTCGTCTATTTACTTTTCTTGGAATTCTTTGCAAATAGACATTATTATCTAAAGTCAAGGGTGCTAACCAGCGAAGGTAAATCTTCGCTTAATTAAGGTTGGGAGTTCGGGTCTTGTTTGTGAATATCGCAGCATTAAATATTTGGTAGTAGTGGTGAGTTGCCCTTTGGATCCTACAAGGTATCACTATTCATCGACAATTTGGGCTCACTCAGAACATTTCATAGGTTAACCAAAAAAAGACAACGGTGCAAAAAAATTAATACACATTAGATAAATTTTTAATGCATAGAATTATTGTTAAATTATATTTTGAATAAATCACTTAAATTTAAAATTAGATAAAAATATCAATTTAAATAGTTATCTAAAATTCATAAAATCACTTGATTTATCCACTAATTTAAAGTTTCCATAAGCAGAAGTTTGATTCATGATTAATCAAGGAACGGGTATGCATGCATTAAAAATATGATATATAGTTGCTACTTCCAAGTTCATTAACAAATTGAAATAAAGTTTCAGTAATTTGTTATTACCCTATTTCCTGAGTATTTATTTGTTTATTTTTTATAGGTCATATTTAATCAGAGAACGGATAAGTATGCATTAAAAATATGATAGTTGCTACTTCCAAGCAAAGTTATGAATACCATACCGAGTTCGGTACCGGATTAAATTTTAGAACGGAACTATATCGATACCGATCAGTATTGGGTATCATTTCGAGTAATTTTTTAAATTTATAAAATAGTTTATAAAATTTTTAAAATTTACAAAATAGTCTATTAGTATATTGTACAGTATATTGCAAATTTTTCTGGTCAACTTTCAAGATAAACATGCTTTATTATGTTATAAATTTATGTCCTTAATTTATAACTTACAACTTCATCTTGACCAAACCAAATTCCAAACCAAACATCCATGAACCAAAGCAACACAAATGACATTTATTTCATATTTCAGATATACAAAACACAACCAATTCAATTCAGTATTCAAAATTTCAGATCATATTCCAACTCCAACCAAATAATTTCATACACAAATACAACCGAACCCAACCAATTTAGTATCCACATCCACTATCCAGATTCCAGAATCCAGAATCCTAGTTCCCAAATCATGCAACAACACAAAAAACATCATCCAAATCTCCAATATTGTGCATCATCCAGTAACACAAATCCGTCACAATGATCCAACATTCCAATGATGATCCAATCCAAGTATCCAACACAACAAAAATTTTAATTAAGCATGAAATTTTCGAAATCAGAAAAAATTCAAAAAACCAACTTCAGGGCTTGGCAGGTCTTCGAGTTTTGTGACGGGTTAGAGTCTCGACCCGTTTCCGATGGCTTCAGATGCATCTCCGGTGGCTTCGGTGCGGTGGCTTCGGGTAGAGAAGGTGGTGGCATCTTCGGGTATGTGTGGAGGAACGACGAAGCGTCTTCTTCAACCGATGCCAAGGGAGGATGAGCGAAGGAGGTGAGGGCCAGAGCAATGCGCCAGCGGTTAGACGCGACGGCAACGGTGAGAAGAGAAGAGGCGGCCAGTAGCGGCGATGCAAGGGGAACACCAACGAGGAGGCGGGAGAGAGATGAGAGAAGAAGAGAGGAGCATCTGCTGAAACAGTTGATGGGTTGGGGATTTAGGGTTTAAAAATTTTTAAAATTTACAAATAGGTCCTTGGAGTTTTGGAAGTTTACGGTACCGGCCGGTATAAATCACCGGTACTGACTGATATTTTTGGCCGATACCGATAATTTCCCGTACCGTTCCGTTTCTCGACCGGTACGGTACAGTATTCAAAAGCTTGGTTCCAAGTTCATTAACAAATTGAAATAAAGGTTTAGTACTTTATTTTTACCCTATTTTATAAGCATCTATTTACTTTTTAATGAGTCCTATTTAATCAAAGAACGGGTATGTACGCATTAAAAATATGATAGTTGCTACTTCCAAGTTCATTAACAAATTGAAATAAAGGTTTAGTACTTTATTTTTACCCTATTCTATGAGCATTTATTTGTTTATTTTTTATGGGTCCTATTTATTAGATAAATACATGCACATAAAATAAAATAACAACAAGAGTAACAAAAATAGGTGATATGCTCCTTTAAATAAGTCTTTTCTTGTGATCAATTAAACAACCTTTTTGGGTTAAAATCAATTTTATTAAGTTTGATGGTGGAATTGATGACGTCTGATAGTGTTTTGTTTTGCTTTACCTAACACCCAAGAAATAATCAAGCATCCGCGTGACCACATGACTGAATTTTATAATAGTACTTCTAACCCACTCAATGCATGGACATTATCATCGTCGCGGTCGGCCATCTCTACTTCGGGCCTGCGTGTGAGGCGGCTGATTCCACTTTTTTGGGACAGAGGAGGGGAAGAAAAAGGATTATCCAAATTAAAAAATTGTCTTACCTTCCATGCGCCAAGCAAAAAGTAAGTATTAATCATTTCCAATTACATCATCTTGGTCGTATAAGGTGGGCGAGAAGCAATTTATAGAGGGACATTGAAGTTTCGGATACATGTTAGGCACATGGGAGAAGGCAATCCTTGGGTCCAGAGTGTCCTTGGTTTTTCATTTCCTTAAAATGTGATCACATTCACATGGATCTTATATGGTATTAACTTGTACAACAATCAAGACCAAGTCGTAGGGAGATCGGCATTTGGTCGCAATTATTAAAATGAGTAGGCACGTGTAGACCACCATGTTAGGACAAAATGGTCGGCGAGAGAAAAGACGGTTCCGTGCCATGTACAACCATCCAACTTATGCAGCATTTGAATAATTTGTTGTCTTCAAATTTAACAATATTTGAATAACATTGGGTGAAAGAATATATATTTTAATCCTTCACGCCAACACATTCACATTAATCAAAAAGTGCCACCTAATTCCTATCCCAGATACAAAAAGATGTTTCTGACTTTCGCCTACGACGCCAAAATGAAAGCAAGCAAATTCTTCTTTCTTTTCATAACTGTGATTTCATTCTGTTGTCAACCTCTGTGAAGTAAAGCCCCAAAATACAAACACTTGGTAAGTAACCTAATTAAAATATGACGTTGCTCCTACGTCGCATTGTATTGTATCACATGAAACAAAAAGTGAGGCCAGGATTAGGTTACAATTGAGCAAGTCAAGTCTCAGTCCCTGCACAGCAGTCCCTAATTTGGGTAAAGTTAATGCTGGTCCGTCAGATGCAATATACATGCCTTGTTAAAGCAAAGGCAGACAAAAATGTTGGCCATCTCTTGATTTTTACTCTTACCCCAAAATTTCATCTGCACATACCCCACAAATTAGGTCATTCCAAAGAATTATGCATCACTACATAAGAAGACACCTACAAATGCACGAAACTGGACGCCATTTTCACATTTTTTGCAACACCACCGAGTTGTCTGTTCTATTCTCCACTTATTAGTCTAAGGAATGCTGTACAATTTGTTTTCCAGGACTTCATTATAATAGCTAACAAGGAATATCACACTTGAGCAAGTTTGGAATGAGCTGGCTGCAAATCAAAGAAAATAACGACACTTTGAACAGTATACAACCCAGAAGATCCACGTTCAACCAGAATACATGGACGGGTTGAAAACAAAGCCAGGTGCCGAAGTGTAACAAACTTTGAATGGAACATGGTAATCCCAAATACTAATCATTTGACAAATTATAAACTTAATGCTTTAATTATAGGTTAATTACATCTGCAACCCCTTTGGTTTGGATAATTATCATTTATTCCTTAAAGGTTCAAAAACTATCAAATTAGTCCCTGTAATTTCTATAGACTATCATCCTTCAATCGTCCATCTCTGACGGAGGCCAGAGGGCAGATGCTTATGTGACTTATAAGCCAGGACTCTGTTTCCCGCTAAATGGAAATGACGTCTTGCCAAACGAGAGGGATGAACAGAGACATCCCTCTCTCATTTGTTTGTCCTCCTTTGGAAGTGAAAATGAGAAATGTACAAAGGAATCAAGAACCATTTTTGGCAAGTGATAGGTCACATTGACACTCTTTTTGCTGCAGCCCCATTTGCCGGACTGGTTCTTTGTGTGGACGATTTCTCTGCCAAAACGCCATTTCAGCCTAAACCCCAACACCTCACTTCACTTACAAAACTCACCCAAAAGTTTGAACTCCCAAAAGAACCAGCCCTTTAATCATGGCAAAATGGGGTCCAACACTTTATCTCCTACACGAAAATGCACATTTTTATCCCATTTTCCGAAGTTTTAACCCAGATATTGTTTGCAGTCCGTTCAAAAGTCTCACATTCTTCTCCTTTTTCTTCTTCTTCTTCTTCCAGTTTATGTGCTAATCAGCTGAATTCTTCTTTTGGGGATGTGTTTAAGGACGTAGAACCATGTCACATGGAATTTAGGCAAGGGTTTTGACAAGTCTCAAGCTTTGGCTGTTTCTGATGTTTGCTCAGGTGGTTGTGGACTTGGGGGCTCTCATGGTGGTGGAGGTGGTGGTGGTGGAAATTCTGGTGGTAGAGGTGAAGGTCTTGGTTTTGACCTGATGGGGGTGGCCAACTGGTCCTGGTCCTTTATCCCTTTATCTGTTTATTTCTTATTTTTACTTCCACAGGAGGATGAATACGTTAGGTAGGAATGTCTTTGTTCATCCCTCTCTCATGTGTGGCATGATATCATTTTGATTTAGTGAGAAACAACGTCGTAAGCGTCTGCTTCCAAAGCGCAGTCATTTTGGGGCATCCATCGCCCACCCCTGGAAATAGGCAGAAGACTGACAAACCATAGTTTTCAAAAACTATATGCTAATTTTATAGTTTTTGAACATCAGGGAATAAAATGATATTTACCCAATCTAAAGGGATCCTAAATGTAATCAACCTATAATTCTACTAGGATAAACAAAAGTGGGTCCCAAAAATCAACTACGTCAATAGCATATCTAAATATGATATTTGATGATTTCAATGTTGTCCTAACAATGAATCTATTTGAACAAAGAACAATTTCTAATCAGCAATAATTAAAAAAGCCATTGCATCTCATCATATGCATATAAAAGTCAGATTGTACCTTTCTTTAGCTAAAAGGATGCTCAAATCGCATTGTAACACCCCAACTAACTTCAAATAACCTTTGAGTTTGATGTCAACAGGGTATTAACAGGACCCTTTGTGATGTTACCCTTCACATTTCCAGCAGCTTGTCCGGCAGAACTCTTGGAGTTTGCCATCTCAGAAGTGAGGATTGATTTCTTCACCTGCAAAAAGGAGATTTTCTCAATAAAAGATGGAAATTCTTTCTAGCTAGCAAAAAAGGATAGACTAAGGGGCGTTTGGTTTGAGGGTTTGGGAATGAAGAAATGGAATAATTGTAAAAAGTAGTGTTTGTTTTGGGGTTTTCAATTCCAAAGGAATGGATTCATTCCATTAAATTTGGGAATCTACCAAAACCCTCCAAAGGGGTGGGTATCAAGTTTTCATTCCAATCTAGTAGTTACTATCCCCACATAAGCAATTTTTATTCTTAATTATATTATTAAACTCATCATCATCATCTTTTTTTTTTTATTATTATTATTATTATTATTATTA
>JANKOD010000005.1:30408867-30426993 GCA_026284645.1 Erythroxylum acuminatum | reverse complement strand
CCATTAATGCAACAAACCAAACAATATTATTGATATTAATACAGAAACCCAAGTTACAAACCAAACATCATTTTTTAAGTTTTCATACCCATTCCCATTCCCTTCTACTATTATACCCAACTCCATACCCAACTCCGTGCTCAAACCAAACGCCCCCTAAATCTTGACATAAATATTCCAAGAATGAAAAGGAGCACCAACAAGAATATTATAAACATCAAAACATTGGGTAATGCAAATATACTACGAAAATTCCATGTTCCATGTCATTATTAAATAAGAAAGATGCTAGAGCCAAACTCACTGCTGCAAGACGCTCCTTGTGGGTATCATTTACAACCTATAAAACCCAAAAGTAGAATTAGTCAATACAAATCAACAAAGCAAAGGAAAAAAGTTAGCAAGATGAAATAACAAAAACCAAGAATCCAAGTTAAAGCTCTCACTGGTTTTCGGTAAGTCTTAATCTCATCACCACCAAACCCTGGTAATGTCATATTCCAATTCCTTTCTGCATCCAAGAATAAGTATCTGCCAAATTTAGCACTAGATTTGAATATTATGTAGACAGAATAGAGTATTTTCTAAGACACTAACCAAGATGCAGAAGTATGTCTTTTCCTTCCAGTGTATCCGATTTTCGATGTTTAGCCAAAGAACAACCAAATGTTGTTATCTGCTCACAGAAAATGAAATGTTGTAACAATGATCTAAAGGAATTTTAAGCAACACAGTCGGATACGCTCCAAAATAAATAAGCAATAAGTCAATATTGCTCCATGATAACTCTGAACAAGTAAAGCTTTGTCAGCCTCAGGACATGGCTATCATAAAAGATTACCAGTCTTCACAAACACAGTATGTATCTAAGCATGTAATTGCATAGAGATAGAAGGTAAAAGGGCACAGTTAGCAACTCACTGACTCAACAAAGTCTTCTGCTATATCCATAAGAATGTCTTCAACCTCAGGATCCAACTTCTCTGATGGATCAATCTGTCCAAATGCAAGAAGAATATGTCAAAAACAAAACATTGTACAAAACCATAATGGGTTATACACTGCAACACAATGCCACAAGGGAAAAGAAACAAAATAGGAGTAGTTAATCAATTTAACAAGATTGGTTGTTCTTACTTTTATGTCAAAAGAAATGGTTTACACCAAATGAATTACTGCGATGAGCACACTAGTCAATTGATTCATAATATAAGAATGTATAATTAATAAATGGTTAATGGATTGTATCACTGACAACTTTTCTAGTATGTCCATTTTAAAATCACTTCAAATACTGAAAAGGTGTTCACCACTAGCTGTACGAATACAATAAACCACCAAACCTTTCTATCAAGGAAAGCTAGAAGAAACATCAAGCATTAAAAATATCATTATCAAAATCACCAGAAATTGAACCTACAATATAAAGGTCATCTGAATCTTACAGGCTAGTACTTGACAATGACAGCAATATTTTCTTATTCTGCTAGCACAAACTATGTGTTTGCTTTTGTGATGCATCTGGTGATTGTCTTTCGTTTACCAAAAATTGAGCTAGAGATTTTAACTGCTAGACAAATGGTACGCACAAAACCTCCAATATGGGAAAAAATGTCTTTTGACACTTACAGAAAAGCCCAACTACGAAGCATAATCTTTTGACTAACTAGTTCAAGTGTGATTCCTTAGCAAAGAGTTTCAAGACATCAAATTTTTTAGTACCAAGGGGCTCACCTGACTTACTAACTGCTGGATGGTTCTTTTCTTAAGAATCCGATTACCAGATTCATCACTTTCAGTATTCATTGTCCTACTCTGAGTCACTGGATGTAGAGTGTTATGTTGAGCTGTTGCAAGAGAAGCTGGCTTCTGGTTCACAACACCTTGAACCCTAGTAACCTGTTGTTGATGGGGTACAGATGTTGGAATCCTCGATGGAGGAAAATGTTGCCCATAATGCTCTGGAGGTTGATGGGTGGGAACTGGTTGAGTCGGCTGTGTATGCTGTTGCTGGGAAGTTGTTGACATGGCTTGATGTTGCTGTGGAATGTGTGCCCGTTGTTGCAAAGATGGTGAGTTCGTTTGTGGCCTATAGGATGGGGATGGCAATGGAGGCTTCCCTTGAGTTCCAGATGACAACCATGGCTGAGTAGCTGACTGCATGCTTTGTGATGTACTTGGCAATGGTGAATTAGGAGAACCAGCTGACGAGGATCTCAAAAAGCTGTGCCCTTGGAAACTCTGTAGCAAGAATTTCAGGCTTTTTTTTTTAAAGCATCCTTTAGCACCCCAGAAAATCTAATCCTCAAATCGTAAATTCATGCACACCACAGAAAATAACTGAAGAATTGTAAATTTAGAAGACCCACAAAACAAATAATGTTAATTTCTATCCATTCTATAGCTAAAGAACACCTATATGTACATTAAGAACGAGAAGAATAACTTGTTAGAACTTATGAGGTACTAACTTGAGTGGTAGGAGACTGGTTAGTTGGAGTAGAAACAGATGGTCTAATCGTCGACTGAGCAGGTCTCTGCTGATGATGTGAAGGAAGCCCACCCGGCCTCATTTGCGAACTCGAAGTCATTGTTCCCATCATCCCAATTCCCTGCATTCCTGGCCTCACCTACACACCTCAAAATCAAAGAAACTATCACAAAAAGACCACCAAACGAAAACCATCACCAATTAACTCCAAAATGGTCCTTGACAATGTTAAAGTTCAAGTATTCGTTATTAATAGAAGGAAAGAACAAAACCCACCTGTGGTTTGTTAGTGTTAGCTCCAGACTCATTCAAACTGACTCCACCACGATTCAATCCACCAAACTGTTGCCCAAACGTAGAAGAAAATGGCGCTGGAGATGGGCCAGTATGCGAAGCGGGAACACCAACGGAGATATTAGCCCTCTGTGGCGGAGCAGAAGCCGGCGAAGAAATCGACGAAGAGATAGTAGAAGAGGAAGGGAGAACAGAGAAGTGCGAGTAATTGGCATGGGGATGCTGATGCTGCCACGGCCTGTGCACAATGGGGGTCTTGGCGGTGGTCGTGACCGGCGGCGGCCTAGTGGCGTTGGCGGGTACGGTGGCCGTCGGTTGGGGCTGGGTCATTAGGGTTGGGGGCTTTTGGAGGGGGCTAGGGTTAGGGTTTGTCGCCGGTGTTGAGGAGGTTGATGGAGCCGTGGTGGAGGGCGGTTGGAGAGGTGACGGTTGTTGTTGTTGTGGAGATTGAGCCGACAAGGGCTCATTGGGAACGGTGGCAACGGTAGCTGTGGTCGTGGCGGTGGGGGTGGGTGTGACGGCGGTGGCCGCGGCGGTGGAATTAGTGGGGTTCTGTTGGTCCATCGGAGAAAGGTTGTGGTGTTTGTGTAATTTGGGTTTGGGATACTTATAATAAGAGGCCGAAATTAATTGGGCTTTTATCTATTTGACAAAGGATAGATAATGTGGACCCATAATGCTCTAATTCTATGCTAATCGTGTTTGGTGTCATTGTAAACAATTAATTCTATGCTAATTGTAATATTTGGAAATGTTTTAGTAACGCATTTTTCACCGCCTAGTATCCTAGTATTATAAAAGATATTTAAAAAGATAAATACAGTCATTCACGTGGAGCATAAGATAATATATAGAGTTTACAAAACTATACCATAAATCTAGATAATGTCTATTTAAACTATAAGATGAGTTTACATAATGTCTATCTTGTAGGATAAGTATTTAGATATATGCAACAAACCAAATAAGGAAAACTAGAGTCCATATTTATTATAACCATTATTATTTTGACCTAAATGAAGGAGCTCTTTTGTAAGGAAAGAATTCGACGTTATTGACATTAGTAAAAACTAAAACAGATAATAAGAAGAACGAATAAATAAGACATTATGAAGTTGAAAAGAACAAAAAGATGAACCAACATGAAAGATAGGAAGGAATTTACCATTGCCAATCCTAACAGGTTCAAGACCATGATACTCATTATGAATAGTAAGATTTTCTAAATCAGGAGCAAGATTATGAGTTGCTCCAGTGTCTAGGATCCAAGATTGAGGTTGCATGGCTAATGTTGTCAGATTAGAAGCCAGTTTGACTTTGTTTAAGTTTTGTTGACATGGTTGGTAGCTCTACGATTTAGTGAGGGACATTACCTAGAGATATGACTAAACTCGTTACAATTATGACATTGAATATTATTCATTGAATTGCTAGTTATGTAAGAATTGTGTGGAAGCTTATGTGGAGACCAAAAATTTCCACTAGAAAAGGTACCAACATTGGAACGTCCTCTACCACGTTTCATCACTTGATTTCTTCTTCTACCATGGGATGAATACCCTCTGACAGTTGAATTCACATGGTGAGCTGAAGGTTGTATAAGTGCCTTCGTATCTATTTCAATAGGAAGATTCTCCTCTCTATTAAGCAATAATCCATATGAATCATCAAAAGAAATAACATCTAAACGATTTTAAAGAGATCAAACAAAGATTAAACTAGACTCAAGCCATTAATATCAACTTGAACTAAACCATTCTCTGTGATAGGATTGTTAAGCGTTACTAATTGATCAAATATTCCTTTTGCTCGTTGAGTATACTGAGCAATAGATTCACTATGTTCCTTTGTTAGCTTAAATAATTTGTCTTTGATAGTTCATATCTGTGCCTTAGAACCTGAAGCATAAGTATTGACTAATTTTTTTCATGTAGCATAGAAGCTGGAAACACTAACTTGAAGAATAAAGCTCTCGTTGATAGAGCCAATAATCCAACTAAGAACAAATTGATCTTGTTTATACCAATGAAGATAAGCTAGATTTGATTGATCATTAATTTGTTAAGGGGTTGCCATGTAGGTGCCATCAACATATTTTGCTAAATCATAAATATGTAAAAGAGGTAGAAGTTATGCCTTCTAAATGAGATACTTGTTTGGAAGAGGAGTTCCTTTGGTAGACATTGTAGCTTCTTATAACACTACAACAGAAACCACATTTAACTACGAAAAAAATCATTGGTAAAAGTCTAAAAATCGTTGTTAAAAGTTATTAACGATGATTTATATTCGTCGCAAAAAACGTCGCCAAATCCCTGTGGCTAAAAACTATAGGCAATATTTTTTGCTAATTTTCGCTAATAGTTATTTCCTAAGCTTTATTTTCGTAGCAAAATACTATTAGTAACGTTTCAAGAAATCGTTGCCAATACCTTTTGACTACTCTAAGTTTTCATAGCGAAAAATTATTAGCTATATTTTTGGAAATGTAACAAAAAGTTTTTGTCTACGTTTCAAAAATGTAGCTAAATGTTTTTAGTTACATGTTGTTTAATGTAGTCAAATTTTTAATATACATTTTAACGAAATGTTAATTATAATTATTTGTGACATTTTTAATCCATATCATTGTATATAATATTTATATTTTTTGTTAATTTGTTATATAAAAATCATTGACAATTTGAAGCATTGTATATAAAAATAAAATATCATTAAATTATTCCAACAAAAAGAATATTGTTCGTGTACAGATTTTAACTACAACCTCAACAATTCTTATAGACAAAATAATAAATATAAAGACCAGTTTATAAATTATAAATGCTAAAATTACAAAAAAATTACTAACTTCGCTGAACTTTTCATTTCCCCACACGTAACGTAAAAATCCAACAAAGAAGTTAGCAAAATATTATCACAAAGTCTAACTTTTTTTTTTTATAATATCACAAAGTCTAACTTTCATTAAGAAATAATGCAAAATTTCACCTTCCACTAAATTTCCAGCCTTTACAAATGCTGAGACTATAGAAGTTAGAGTCTTTTTACTAGGTATCATTTAACTTCGCATTTGATTTAAACAACCAACTACTCTGTCAACATCTCCTCTCAAGGAATGATAGTTTATTAATGTGCTGCAAAAAACATCTTTCTCATCAATATTATTGAAAATTTTCTCTATTTCTTCGATGCGATCCGTTCTGTTGTACATTCTTAAGATTGAATTCTAAATAGACACATCAACCAACAAACCAGCTTTTTTTTTAATACAATGGAAATGAAAACACAATTAATCTAGTTCACGCAAAACACGACAGTATTCAATTCCCTGTCTGTCCTGTCTGAGGAGACCCTAGACAGTCAAAGGGGGCTCCCGAAGTATATGGAGTCCTGGACAAGTCCTGACTGCAACTGCTACCATATGATCCACACACCGGTTTCCCTCTCGATATATGTGTTAGATTTGTACCTCCCAATCGCGTCGAGCAAACCTTGTATACCTGCCAATAAAAAGTTATTACTATCAGTCTCGGTAATGGGAGCTGAAAGCAAGTTAATGACCTCTAGGGCGTCTACTTCTAAGATGACCCGACGATAACCATAATTACAAGCTGAGTGTGAGGCCCTAATGGACACCCCAGAGTTCGGCCAAAATAGGCGAGTCACTACCAACGTGCTAAAGAAAGCCTCCGTACCATTGCCCCTGGCTATCACGAATAAAACCCCCAACAGTAGCTATATCCGAGCCCAGATTAAAAGAACCATCCGCGTTGAATTTAACCTAGTTCTCTGGTGGTAAGGCCCAGCTGACTCGATGACCCAACGGGAGGCCCAAGTTCAAAACTACGCATCGTTCCACTTCTCTCGCTCGTTCTATCCACTCAACGTAAGCCATAACCGCTTTTGTTTCGTTTAACGGCCAAACAAAATCCTTATCAAAAAGATTTTTATTCCGCCACGTTCAAAGCATCTAGCAAGCAACCCCAAATATCATTGCCCATTCCCCTTGCAGCTCCTGGGAGTGCTTGAGTAGATTGGTTCTCACCCAAAGAGCCTCAGCTTGCTAGAAAAAATTGACATCAATGAAGTTGTTGCCCTTGAATGAAACTTCCACAAGCACAACACCCTTGCAACATAACAATCAAAGTCATAGAATTCGATTCCATCTCCAATCTCATTTTGTTGAATAAAAAAAAAGTCGTTTGCTAAATCATATGTCAAAACATGCCCATGAATTATGGACGTCCATGAAGTCAAATCTCTCAGGGCATCTCATCGAACACTTTCCGCGCATAAGAATCAAAATTGGATTTTACATATAATTCAATCACACTATTGCAAAAATACAAATTACACCCAACCCCAAATTTCAATCTAACACAATGAATCATCTCTCCACACACCACACCATTTCCAAGCAATACAAGGGCTTTAAGAAAAGGTTCAGGTTTAATCTTTTCCCACAAAAAAGCAACAAAAGATAAAAGTAACTAAACGTAAGAAAAATTAATTAGGAAAACTGAACAAGCTAACATCACAAGAACAATAGTATTAAGCTTTCAACAGATCTTCTAATGTGAGAGACGGAGAGAGATTGTTGTCAAAGTGGAAGTCAAAGGAGGAAGAGAGAGAGTGAGAGTGACAGCGAGAGCAAGAAGTAGGAGTAGTGGAGTGTCGAGAAGAAGCATGAGTAGCCTTAGACCGAACAGACTGAGCATTTACAACCCTAGACGAATAAGAAAAAGAAGTTGAAGCTGAAGATCCATAAGGCAAAAGTTGGGCTTGTTGTTGTTGCTTAGAAGCTCTCATGGAAGCCATTAGCGGTTTCATCATCTACACTCTTCTTCTTGGAAGAGAGAGCGAGAGAGTGAGCATTAGAACCTAATCCACAGAGGGAATGAAAATGTGACAACAGAGTTCTGATAATCGAAGGCTTCTATAGCTGAGAGATGAGTGTTTTTTGCTTTTAGGATTTTTAACCCTTTTTTCGTTTCTTCCTAATTTTAAATGTGGACCTTTTGACTATGATTTTTGAAATTATCGCTAAATCTTTCACGATGATTTCTAAAATGGTTTCAAAGGTTAAATTTTGGCAACAATTCCAAAATTCACTACAAAATGTTGACTGTTTTGTGACGATTTTCACAATCGATGTAAAAAGTTAACCTTTTGAGGCAAAAAGTTAAATGCCAAAATAATCATGAAAATTAAAACTTTTGATTACAATTTTAGAAATTGTTGTCAAATGTCAACTTTTAGTCATAATTTTAAAATCGTAGCAAAGAGAATGTAGCCAAAAGTCTAAATTATTATAGTGTTACGTTATTAGACTACAAAAAGACTTTGATATCATATAAAAGATATTTAGAAAGGAGCATAATACACACACACACACACACACACACACACACACACACACACACACACACACACACACACACATACATACAAGATTAGATAATTTCTATCTAATAGGATAAGTATGGATAATGTGTAGGATAAGTAACAAACCAAATAATATAATGGTTACAATAGATATGGACTCTAGTTATCCTTATCAAGTTGACCTAGGCCACCTTTCATCTTGCTTCTCTTCCTTCCTCTTTTCCGTGTGCTTCATCGGAGAGGTGGATGCCATATCTCCACCAATTCTTTTCGAGCTTATACTTTTGATCATCGGATCAATAACTCTTCAACATCGCCGTCACTTTTTCAAGGTATTGTTCACAAGTAGCTCTAATGGAGAGTTGATAAACCTGCATGAAAATGGGCAACAAAAATGGATTTAAGCCGACTCTAAATTTTAATGGATTTAATTGAACTGAGTAAATGAACCTAGTACTTTAGAGAGCTACATGATTGTGAGTCCCTTTGCTAGTTCCCCAAAACCATTTACAATAACATCCACGATAATTGTTGCATGGTGATCTCTATCAGTTCTTTGCCTTGCTTGTTTGCTTTGGCTTTTGACATCTACTATTATCTTATACTTGAACCATTAAAGGATGGTATAATCGACAACAATTTCAGGGGAAGGATGTGGGATCTTTTGGTATCGTTTGTTGGATCAATGATATATGAACGCTCAAAATCCAAGTTCTATGAACATGCGGTACATTTACAAAATTAATGCTAGTTCCATTAATAATGAGTCCAGTTTACAAGAGAGTCAAACGTACTGCACATTTGAAGCCCCAAAAACTTGGTTAGTTTGAAAAAAATGAACTTTGACTCCCGATTAGCATATGAAGAAAGTCCGATTCAATCTTATCAGCAACAACAATTTTAGCGATAGCCTAATTAGTTTGAACAACAGCCATTCTTGCAGCAGCAACACATACATGGGCAAGGAAAGCAAAATGTTGTTGAAAATCATTTTAGACGTGTGCAAAATTTCTCTTCCAACATGACAACGTCATATCAAGCCTTCAGTTAATCAAAATCCACAGCAAAAGAAACAGATCTTGTTTAGATGTGATTTTTTTTCAAAGTCCCAAAGTGATTTAAAACTGCCTTCCAGTTCCAACACAATCATATTTAGTACTGCATGGACAAAGGCATCCTCAGTCACATGATAAAACTTGCATCCCTGAAAACGTGTCAATTGAGCATCGTGCCCAGCAAAATTTCAGTCAAAGAATCTATGCGCAAGATGAGGCTCAACCTACTAATTTATCTTTTGATGGATATCCTCATAGGAACACATAAGCCCTGAAACCTGACAATGTTACTGAAAGGATGATTCAAAATGTTAGTGACTATGTTTTTGGAGCATATGAATACTTGTTTTCAATTAGTGGGTTTTAGAATGTTATTATCAATCAGTCACCATATTATTGGTATTTCATCATGGGTTTGTATTAACTTTTTTTGTAGTATTTTCAGTTTCTCTCTTAGGACTATTTAAGGTCTTTTACCTTGAATTGAATGTTTTACGATATGTATTGAAAGGATATGAACAATTAAAATATTGTCTTGGTTTTCAATATTTATTTTTTCCTTACTTCACCAACATTTGTGGTTTCAGATCAAGAAGTATCAGAGCAAGAGTATTGGGAGTAGCAAGAGATTCATACATTAAGATTAGGTGCATTATTAGGAATATCGGTCATCTACGCAAGTCAGATGAACATGGAATAAAGAGAAGCTAAAAATGTGAGTTGACACGATGAGAGTCGATCATGATAAGCAACATAACCAGCTCAACAATGCAACTCCTAATTCCAAATCTCAAAGATGAAAAATATCACCTTTAGAATCTCAAAATGAAGACAATGTTTAAGTCTCAAGAACCATAGGACTTGGTGGAGAACGGATATGAAGAATTGAATTTGGTACTAGTAAATGAAGTAAATCACCTGTTAATATAGAAATCATGTATAATATGTAAAATACATAAGAAGGGGGTTGAATTGTGTAAAATTTTCACAAATATTAATCTTCACAAATTTCTTTGATTTCTTTACAATTTCAAATGATCACAAAACAATTTACTTAAGTCGATGAGTAATGTAATCGCAAAATTATTTTATACTCTTCTAATAATAAGAAAATTAAAAGATAAGGGTTAGAGAATAGACGCCGCGATTTTATACTGATTCACCCTTAACCTTAAGCTATGTCCAGTCCTCAGTGTTTTTCTGAGATTTCACTATACTCTTCAACTTTACAAGTATTCTTTCTACACTTGCAAAGCCTCTTCAAGTCTCTCTCACAAAGTATTCTTTATCTGCTTTCTTAGCCTCTCTAGGCTCTAACCTTTCTTTCTCTAGGAAAAATGTTGTTTGAGCTTCTCCTTACAGTTGTATTTGCTCTTTTTCTTTCGCACTTGAGTACAGAGTTTCTCTAAGTATTGTACAATCAGATTTTCTCTCTTGTAAAAAAAAAGTTTTAGTTTACGAATCAAACTGATATTTATAACCTAAGTCTTCAACTGTCTTCTTGAGAAACTACTTCTTGAATCTTCTAGAAACGGTTATTAGTTGAGTCCTATAACTAACTCCAACTAACTAACTGCCTAATGTTCTAGAATAGTTTCCTTTTCTATCTTCTGGTACTATACTTCTTCTGGTGTCTCTTCGTCTGTTGTCACACTTCTTCTGGTGTCGCTTCATCTGTTGTCACGCTTCTTCTGGTGTCGCTTCATCTGTTCTAGCGATGTAGTGATGGCGTGTATCTTCTAGCGATGACCTGTATCTTCTAGCATTGACCACGTATCTTCTAGGTTTGACTTCTTGTCACTTACATTTTTCTGCACACTTAATAAACTTATCAAAACAATTCACACACTTATAAAATTATTATTATTTGATTGTCATCAAAATTAATAGAAGTGAAGTCTTCTTGACTTAACAAGGGATTCAGGTGAGAATGTTGCACATACTTATAAAGCACAAAGGCTCGAAAAGAAAAGCTTATTAGACGGACCCAGAAGGTATAGTCATCAAGAGTACCACTCGTGAGAGCATCATCTCTCAGCTCAAAGCTCTCAAAGATGGCATCATATTAGGGAAAGTCAAGTTTGAAGATGTCGCGTCTAGTTACTCTGATTGTATCTTCGCCAAGCATGGCGGTGATCTAGGTTAGTTTCTTAGATTTTTTTGGTTTATTAAAGTTGTGATATTGGTTGCTTAGGAATTGAGATTTGTGGGTGTTATTAAGTTCAAATTTATAACCATGGAATGGATTAGGAACTTTTTACCTTTTTTGGTGAGTGCTGATGTAAATCTATTGATTTAGCTTTTATGGGTTAATTGGTTCTTCATCTGCAGTTGCTTGGCATTTTTGTGATGCTTATTTTTATAAATTTGTAGTATACTAGACCATGTGGTATGCTTTGAATCATAGATAGCTAGGAAGCAAGTGAATAAGGTTGGCTTACTTTTTCCTATTTTCATTATAAGTGCCTAATCATGATAGTGTATTACTGAAACTAGGGAATTTGTTTTATGATGATCTATTTCTATATGAGAATTATGATATAATGTTTCTTTACTGTAGCAAGCAAACTACTTAAGATGGCTATTTCTAGCTTATGTAAATTATTTTCATTGATTTCAAGATCTTCCATCTGGCTGCTTCAGGTTTGTTCTACTATGAAACTATACCAAGAGATTGGTTTTTATGTTGTTGCTTCATTACCTTACAAATTGAGTAACCTTATTAGGAACCATTTCAATTCTTTTTGGTTATTTTTGGCTTTCCTATATTGTTAAATTTTACAGCTGGGGTTTCATAGAAGAAATATTCTCAATTTTGTAAAGGAAAACAACTAGTATGGACTGATATAACTATTATTCTTAAAAAAAGATTGACAAGTTAAAATTTTTTCTTGGAGTGCTAAGCACTGAGGATGTTGAAATGATATTCCCAAAGTTTTAAAAACTGGACCGGACCGTTTGGTCTAACCAAAAAAGCTTGAACCGATCAGTGATTCGGTTCGGTTTCACCTAATAACCTCTATGCATAAAAACTGACCGGTTCAAAAAAAAATTCGGTCCGACCGAACGATCCGATCCGGTTTTAAGACCTTGGATATTCCCATATGCAGTCAGGTATATCAACTTTGCTGTTTAGTTTTGTACAGCGAAATGGATCCTATTGATCTATGTCCATGGTTTTATAGGCTTTTTAGTTGTTAACTTTGAGTTCAATTATGCCCCTTTATCTGACATTAAGCTCTGTGTGTTTCCTATTATAGGAAAAAACATTTGAGATTCTATCTGGCATTAAGCTCTGTTTGTTTCCTATTATAGGAAAAAAAAATTGAGATTCTACCTTACCTTTTGTAATAAGTGAGATAGGAGTATAACAATGTTGGTCATCGTATTGTCTTTTGCAATGAGATCTGCTTATTTTTTCGTTTGCAAATGTATTGTACTCAATGTGGATTGAAAAGTTTATGCCTTCTGACTTTGTTCATAAAAAGAAATGAATCATTATGTTGTTAGTTTTTGAACTACATTAATTTGTCTTTATTAAATGGAGGTTACAATAAAGTAGTTAGGAGTTCATTCTTTAGATATGTCAACTTGTTTATGAGCATAGTTGTTTCGGAATAGTTCTAATCTATTTAATTGTTGGGTTTTTTTTAGAAAGGTGATGAATAAGAATGGATAAGGAGGTATTTTGTGAAGGATTTTGAAGTGCCATATATATTAGTTTTTATTGTATTTTAGTTGACACTTATATTCCATATGGACTAGATGAAGATAATATAGGTGCATATTTTAGCTAATAATTTTTTGCTATTGTATTTTAAATATGTTAAAGGTTGAATTTCATTAAGTCCAATTGGACTATATGATAGTATATATAAATGTAATGTTTTCAGTTGTTGCTAATGAAAGGAAAAACTATTATTTTTGTTATTAGATACTGTTGCATAAAAAAATCCAATTAGTTGTCTTATAAAGATTCAAATTATTGTTGTTATATCAGTTCAACATTGTTGCCATAGTTTGAAATTGTTTTATTGCCTTGGTAAAATTTTAGGTAACATTATTCATTTTATTAGCTAATAAAAAATTTTATGGCCTTACATCTATAACATCGCCACTTTATTTAACAGTATAAATTATGTTGCCTTAATAAAAATGCAACAATAACTACACTTATAATTACGTTTTTGTTTGTTGTGTAAAGCTCTTTTCGCTGTAGTATAATTTTGGTATCTATTCTCTTAGTTTAATGAAAGCATTATCACAAGGGTGCAAGTTTTTCTCTCTTTTGTTTTTTTTTTTTGTTTTTAATTCCTTCATTTCCTTAGTTTCTACAAACAGGAAATTTGCAATTATGATTCTAAAAGAACTTACGTTGGGCGGCTTCTTTTTGTGCAACTTTGAGCTGAGATCATTGTTTGTAGTGTTCGAAGAACTAAATCAAATGTGGCTTCTAGTCGGCAGTCCAGAGAAAATGTGAGGATCGACTGAGTGGTATCTGGTAAAAGATCAAAATCAAACTAAAGGACGAACAATTTGTTGTTCCACATGAGGCTTGTGTTGTGTGCTTTCTGTGGTCCCTGTCATGTAGTATATAGAGGTTTGTGTTATGCTAATGGAGTAGACGAAATTCCTTGCTTCCTTCCAATTCCCATTAACTAGGATTCCATTACTGTATAACGAATGCTCGTGAGCATGATATAAGTGCTTATGCTTATGTTGGGAGAATCATATTAATAATCAAGAGGCTTAAAATATGTGCTTATATCAGGAGAATCATCTTATAATACAAGTTACTTTTACCAAGTGTGATTACATGCAATAATCAAGAGGCTCAAAACATGTGCTTATGTTAGGGCTTAGGGGAATCATCTTAATATAGGTTACGTTTACTTAAGTGTGATTAGATGCAACAATCATCTTAATATTTGGTGCTAAGTAAATAGTAGGTTCTCATTGTGTAAATAATAAGCCAGGACCAACATGGTACAATCAAAACCTGTAGGCCCATTTTGTTCATAGGAAGAATTATATAGCGTCTCTACTAAATAAGGGTAAGGTTGGATCTCTCCAAATCTCATTTCTAAGTAAGATTTCTACTTCTCCTAGTGTTGTTGTTGTTGATAATAATATTTAAAAAATTAAATAATTCATAATTAAATGCTTCCTGTTCCAAAATAACTACATGCCGAAGTAACAAATAATCATGATTTCATTAAATGTGTAACAAACAAATGATAAAATATAATCTAATCCCAACTTCAACTAACTACTGTACCAAGAATTGCAGACAGTTTTTCTGCTCTAAATATACCAATGTGAATGACAAATGACATCCATCTTCTCTAACGAAAGATTATTTGTAGGACAAAGAATCGGGAAAAAAATTAAAAGAAGTCTCATCTCATGAGAAAAATTGCACCTTAAGAAGGTTTACCGTCTCACCACAAGCCAACCAACTTCCACCAAATCCCTCCAACTCCAAGCCAGATGATGATGTTGATCACAGATATAAGGAAGCCATAGCCCCACCATTTGGCGAGAGGCACATAGTTTGCACCATAGAAAACAGGCGCAGACCCGATGCCATAATGTGTAAGGCCGCCCATGAGATTGGAAAGGAAGGCCAACACCATGGCTCCAAAATACGGAGGAGTTCCCAAACCACTGGCTACTGACAAGAATGCTGTAAACATGGCACCAATATGAGCTGCTCCACTTGCAAAGAAGTAGTGGGAGTAGAAGTAAAGAAGAACCAATATGCCAAAAGACAGCTGCCATGAAAGTCCGAGTCCACCAACAAACTGTTGAGATGAGAAAAAAAAAACCAACAGGATAGGCTGTTAATGAGAGTACCCGCATGCATTTGTTCATTACTTGATGCATAGTTTATCACAAACCTTAACAACCGTCTGGCCGAACCAGGAGATAAGTCCATACTTATTGAGATACCCAGCCATGGCAATAAGGGCAGCAAACCATGTAAGGGTATCCCAAGCAACTGCCTCAGCTAAGCACTCCTTCCATGTAACCACACCAGTTATAAGCAGAACGGACAATCCCAGTACAGCTGCTGTAACAGCATCCACATTCAACATGCTCCCAAAAATCCAAAGCCCCACCTATAGAGTGTTTGTTTAGCAGAACATAGTTTTAATAAGCAGGCACAAAATAAATAAATAAGATAGTGAATCTTACCAATGCTACTTCTAATTGAAAGCTATGTTTCCCTGTTAGATTTTAAACTGCTTTTATGGAATACAATTCCTAGACCAACATGATAAAGAAACTTGTATACAGCATGAAACCAACCAAAACTGATTATCCAAACTAATATAAAATACATGCATGGAAGTAAAAACTCAGAACAGCATTCTGCCTATAACTGCAACGCATCACCCTCAAGATGAATAATAAGACATTAGGCTTCAACAAACAGAATCAAGCTCACACATTGCCCACACTGACTGATCATGAATTGATTGCCAAGTAAATCTAAAACCCCCTACCAAAGAGATTTAGTTTGTTAGCTACTTTAGCAGCTAAGAGAGAAACTTCATTTATAAAATGCAGGAGCACCAATTAAGTACGTCGTCAGTGAGACCAGTCCAATCACACTCTATATGGGTTCAGTTCTTTCACTTTATACTCTTTATGAATGAAAATAAGAGATAAACCATGTCTACCTTGACCACTTTCGCATGAAAACGAGTTCTAAGATCCATCACCACTTAAGGAGCTAACAACAGAGATGAATCAAAAGAAAAAGACTAATATAACCACTCACTAACCGCTACCATAACCAATCGTTGGATTCAAGTAGCAGAGAGGGTGAAAGGAAGAGAAAGCAATGTGTACCGTTAGAAGCAGGGTGGCAGACATAATAATCTCATTCATCGTCATTGGGCCCATCTTCTCCAACCTCTCTCTAGCCAACTTAGGTGCATCAGGACTACTTTTCACGGTTGGTGGATATATTATATACAAAACCAAAGGCACAACGATCAACGAAACCAATCCAGGGACAATCGCAGCCTTAGCCCAATCAGTCCACCCAATAGTCTGCTTAATCGTATTATACGTCAGGTTGGCACTCAAGGGGTTCGCAGCCATGGCAGTCAAGAACATGGACGACGAAATCACCGAAGTTTGGAAACATGTAAGCATCAACCAAGACCCCAACTTGTTCTCTGTACCATCGCCAACATTACTACCGCAGGCCACACATAGAGACTTCACCAATGGCAAGAAAATACCTCCAGCTCTTGCAGAAACAGAAGGAATCGCAGGGGCCAATAAAGCTTCACTAAACACGAGACTGTAACCCAGTCCCAAAGAAGAAGATCCAAACAGAGACACGAACTGGTAAGCAATTCTGTTTCCAAGTCCGGTCTTTATGAACCCACGAGCGAAGAAGAAAGCAAGCGCGATTAGCCATGGGATCGGGTCGCCGAAAGCGGAGAATGCGGCGGAGAAACTGAGCGTTTTTGTTAGAACTGAAGCGCCTAAGCCCATCAAAGCCACGGCCCCGAGAGGCAAAGGCTGAGTTATGATACCGACGATTGTAGCCAGGAATATCGCGAGGAGTTGCCACGCGGGTTTGGAGACACCATTTGGGACCGGAACGAACCAGAGAATTACACCAGTGGCAATGGAGGCTAGAAGTGGCTTTATAGCTGCGCCTTGCCATGGTTGCGAAGCGGGGGTTATGGTGGTCGACGCCGCCGCCGACGCTTTGACGATTAAGTTTGAGACTTTACGACGTGGGTTGATAGAATTGAGGCATGAGAATAAAGGGTACTTGACAGAAGTAGCAGCGGCGTCGATGGTGGCGTCGGCTACTGAAGCGGTGAGATTAGGGTGGTTGAGATGTGAAGGGAGGCGTGTAGGAGAGTATCTGAGGTGGGACAAAGTGCGAGATTTAAGAGAAGGTCGTGAGTTGAAAGCTAAAGAACAAGAAGTAGTTGATGTGAGAGCTAAAGACGTCATTTTTAAATGGTGTTTCGGTAAAGGTTTAAGCTTTTGGTTTCTCTGTGTATGTTGTGGGAAAGGGGAAGGAGAACTGAAAAGAAAAGAGAGACGAAGGTTGGTGGAGTGTAGGAGGGCTCAAATATAGCGAAAGCTGTGATCATGGGTTGATCTGAGCCCTCCGATGTTGATCCGACGGTGAATGTATGAGGTGGAATATACGGGCACTTCTAAAATATTTGGAGCTTTGTGATCTCCGTCGCGAGCTGGAAATGTCCGTCCTCTGATGTGATCTCTGTTCACCGGCCCAGAGCGGACTTTTCCACATGGCAGATGGTGAGAGGGAAGATTTCCTTATCACAGCATCAACTTTTCAGTGACGTGGACCAATAAAATGGTGTGAGTAAACGTGGAAGGTTTCAATTCGGCAGTGACGCATACGTTAGCAAGTGTGGAGAGTCGTAAAAGAGTACTAAGTGAAGGTGAAGGGAATGTGTTGGTGAAGAGTCGAGGGAAGTGAAAGACAGAAATGATCCTGGGGAAATAGCCACCACAGAAATGCACGTGCAAAAGTGAGTGGAGTGAGAAAGCAGCGAAATGGACTTCAGGACAACGGTAACAGTACGACGGCATACACGGAGGACCTGAATGCCGAGACGTAAATTAGGCAAGTGTTAGGTTTGACGACTCGCCCAGTTACAGGCAGATCGGTCGTTTATTGTTATTATTATTATATGCTATAAAAATAATATTTTTATTATTAAAAAAGTAGAGTTATTATCACCTAATCTTACTCTTGCACAATCCGGTGTACACAACATAATTTGCTAATCTGCTCCATAGTATTTGAAGTTTGATGGTGTAATTAATCAGATAATTATGTACATTGAACCTAATGTGCCACCAAAGATTTACCTAAAGCTCATGAAG
>JANKOD010000005.1:30397351-30408767 GCA_026284645.1 Erythroxylum acuminatum | reverse complement strand
CTCAAACACAATTCAAAACTCCAACATGCTATTCCAAAGCAAATACCCAACAGCAAACTCAACAAGAAAGAATATGCACATACACATTTCTCTTTCACAAAAGTCATACACAATCATACACTAAACACCCATTTCATGTATTAACCTCAAAATATCATTGCAATTGCTCCAATTACCATTACCCAAATACAACATTAAACACCACTAATTCCTCATTTAATTTCATTTAATAAATCAAATTTTTAAGAAAAAGCTCGAGGTCCAACAGTATCCATCCACCAAGTGTCAATTGGTACTAAAGCTAAATTAACTTCAGAACAAACAAAGTTGAGAAGTATACCTTTCTTAACACGCCAGTTGGCGTACTTGGTACATTCTTTCTTTACGTGACCCGGTTTCTTACAAAAGAAACAAAGAATAGCCGTATTCTGTTTCTTTTGTGCACCTTGCACTGTTACAGAGTTTGCAGTTTCTTTACCTTTCGTCCTTTTCCTCTTATTGGAATTTCCGTGATAAGTTGTTGCTAAATGATCGCTTTCAGTCTTCTCTTGTTTCAGCCTCTCCTCTTCTTGCACACATTGAGCTATAAGCTAATTTAGGGTCCACTTCTCCTTTTGAGTATTGTAGGAGACTTTGAACTGACTGAATTGTGCAGGAAGGGAAATCAAGACCAAGTGCACGAGTATGTCATCAGACAACTCCAGCTTAAGTGCCCTTAGCTTTTTGACAAGATTAGACATTTCCATTATATACTCCCTGATGTTTCCTTTTCCCTTATAGCGCATTGAAACAAGCTTGGTTAGTACAGTGCTTGTTTCGACCTTTTCTTTTGCAGCAAATTGGTCTGAAATTTGCTTAAGGAAACTCTTAGCATCAGCCTCATCAGGAATTCCACCTCTTATGGAGTCTGGAATGGAATGCTTCATGATCATCAGAATCATGTGGTTTGCACGTTCCCACTTCTAGTATGCAGCTATCTGATCAGTAGTACTGATGCTGGTCAGAGCTGCAGGACGTTCAAATCTAAATGCAAAGTCTAGATCCATGCAGCCAAGCACAATCATTACGTGCTCCTTCCATTTCTTGAAGTTTGTGCCGTTAAGCACGAGAATATTGTTCATGTTGGCAGAAAGTGATGACACTTTCAGAAAGAAAATAAAATAAAATGCTCACAATTAGTGAAGAAGTCAAAATAGAAAAATTTATAAAGGGGGCTATTACAAGATACCTAGCACAACATTATTATTCAGTCTTTGGATAAAAATAATAATTTATAAGTGGTACTCTTGGTCATAGTAAAAATATGGAAACTAAAACAGCCTAACAATATGCCTTTCTTTGGACTGACGCATTGTCAGCATGTTAAACCAAATGCTTCACATAATTTAATACTACCAATCGTGCCTAAATAACTTTCCGTTGGGCTGATTATTTCGTAATGATGTTTTAAAAATTTACTTACTATCTAGCCAAAATAACCTTCCTTTGGGCCGATTATTTTGCATAGATATAAAATTAAATTACCAGTTATCTAACCAAAATAACCTTCCTTTGGGTCGATTATTCCGCGTAGATGAAACATGCATTATCATTCTAAATTAATAAATTTTACCTAATAGAGATTACTTTTGCAACATATTGGTTCAATCTATTTAATTCAAAATGATAAGCACCTAAAGTTTAGATAACATTAGGTAATTTAATTATTATAAAAAATCGACAATTAATTAACCCCAAATTTTGACTTCAATTAATTATTACGAAATTATAACCTTAGTCTGTAATAATATTTAAATTAAGTCCTAATGACTTAACCCAAACCTATAGAGCCATCACGGATGTTATATATATCTATATATATTCTGAGCTAATACCGGTAGTGTGCATAGCTAGCTTGGGCGGTTGAGCACATGGTTATTAATCTCTTTTGGTTGCGGGTTCGATTCCCGCAAACCACACCAAAACAAAATATATATACAATACTTCAAAATAGAAAACGCAATTGTCAAGGGGGGACCTGTAGTTTCTCTGGTGCATGATCCCATAAACCAACAAAAATATATATATACACTGACACTTGAATAGAGAAAACGCAATGGTCGGGGGTCTGCAGTTTCTCTGGCACGTGCACACGCGGCAGAGAGACTGACTCTTAACTGACGCTTGAAACGGTGCAAGCGTCAGAGAAAAAAACAAATGCAGAACTGTCCTCCCCGACCTTGATGGGTCGTAGACCCGAGGACCCGAATAAAAACAGGTTTTGTTACGATGTTACAGTGATTTTGAGGCAAAAAACACAGACAGACCAAAACTTCTGACCCAGACAAAAAAACGTCTCTAAACTGAATGAAACGATTTTCTTTTTCGACGATGACAACAATGTTTACTTGTTTCTCCGTTAATCGCAGACTAAGATACTTAACAGATCAAAATATTTTTACCCCAAAAAGGTTATATCTTGGCCGATTACAATAAAAAAATAATAAACAACAACCCAACTTAAATGAAATCTCAAATGATACATCGGTAATTCATTTTTAACTATCATGAATATATCAAACGGAGGCACAAAATGAAACTAAATATCATGTTGAAACAATCTACGTAAAATGGCTCTGATACCACTTGTTAGAAATTAAGACTTATGATTATTATTTATATTTCTAACAATCAACCAGAATCATACGCAGATTGAATAAACAATGATATATGTATAAATAAGAACACTAACCTTGATCCATTGCACGGTGGAAGTGTAAACAGCAAAACTTGATGGATGTGTTCTTCCAAATCAAGATTTAGATACTGAATGAATTCTCTTTATGGAATAGAGAAAACTAACAAGATCTTTTTCAGAGAAAATGTCAAGAGTGAATCTGATTTGGGGACCACAACCTTATTTATAGTTAATTTTGACCTACGGGCCATTGTGGGCCCATTAACCACAATGACTCGTAATGAGCGTCTACACATCAGGCCCATACTAATAATTAATTAATATTTCTGTAGGCCCAATTAATTTACTAAAGTTAGATCACATTTTATTAGGCCTATAATTGAGATAGAATTCTACATACATATATGTATATACGTGGCCCATAAAATTCTAACAGCACCTACAAATGACAACATTCAGCATCATGTAATCAAACTCTAGAGCTCAGCTTGATCAAATTCAAATGCAGTTTTACAATGACTATAATGATTTCTTACTCGTACTTAAAGACTAATCCTTACTTCTAAGTTCATCTTTTTCTTTACAACATGAAAGAGTATTTCCTCAAACAGGAATCCACGGGAAATGGTTAAAGAAAAGAGATAGCAATTAATTTTATAATGTGTTATGCAAAGAATATCTGCTTAGATAGCTCACTCGAAACTGTTAAATAATTTTGTCCTTTCTCATAAAGTTGGATAACTATTAATTGCATTGTTTAGTTTTTAATAACTTGTCGTTTAAGTTACATAATTTGATTAAGATAAAGATAATAAAGTGACATAATAAATGATCTAAATCAATGGGTCAAAGTTAGTGTGAAAATGGATCCCAATCAGTATCGACCGAACTTATATCGGCCTTGTAATAAGAAAGCTCGATATGGATGCTATATATAAAGTTTAAGGTCTTTTACAGTTGCTCATATAATCAATCGTAAGCATAAGGATTCTCTGACTCGTTAAGATAGCTTACATTTTAAGAAAACTATAAAAAGACCTTACTCGCGTCCTAGAGAGTAGTTTCTATAAAGCCAACGATGGATTCACGCTCGTTTCGAATTCAAAAAACTTGTTTGAAGTTATGGAAACAAAAATCAAGTATTTCAACATTTCTTCATTTCTTACCCTTTCATGTTCGATCAAGAATACGTAACCAAGGTACCGTTATGTATTACACATGGTATCAGAGCGTGACGTGATCGGTTGGTTAAAACCTAAGATTTTCTCAGTTTTCTCTCCATAAGGTTTTTAGAGATTTAACTTATGTTTCTTGGTTTTTTTTCTTGCTTTTTATTGCATAAATGTAGTATACATGTGTTTAGCCTTGAGAAATGGGGTGAAAACGAGCCCGAAAGTGTGAAAAATCGGCCCGAAATTTGTCAAAAATTGCCATTTTTCTGCAGTGGCAATAGAGATCGTTGGCCATATCTGCCACACACGCCCGACGACGCACAGTATCACCCCTAGGGGCGATATGTCTTGCGCATGCGACACACACACCAGACACAAATCGATACGTAGGTTGACTGTGTCGCGTTTCGTGTCGACGCGTGCATCAGATAAGTAGGCGTGAGTGCGCGTCTAATGCAAGCTGCGCATGCGCCGTTCACTATTGAGGCATGTTGCTGGGCAGCGCATGCAGATGACGTCAGCCATACAAAATTTCTACAGTACTTTTAAAAAATGCTAACGTCATTCGCTGACATCAGTCGTACAAAATTTCTACAGTACTTAAAAACACACACACACACACAAATTTTAGATTTCCCGTAAGGGTGCCATGAGGTGTTTTGGGTTAGTTTTCGGGTCTTGAAAATTCATAAAATGAGTTTTTTTTTCATTTTCTGAATTTATTACAATAATAATAAATTAAAGTTTAACTCTAGAAAAGGAGTTAAGATATTCTGAATCTGATTTCGAGTGAATTTTCATGCTTCGGACATCAAATAAAAGAGATACTTTAGTTTTTGTGTCTCGGGTCTCATGCTCAATGTTTGGGATTGCATGATAGTCGTTCAAAAAAGAAATTAAGACATTTTGAAGCCATTTTTGAGTGAATTTTTTTGCAACGAACTTACCATAAAGGAGATATATAAAGTTCTCATGTTTTGGGTGGTTGGTTCAGTATTTGGTAACGCACGATAATCACTCTACTAAGATTTTTCTTTTACGAAAGTCTCAAATGAAGTTTTCAGAGAATATCTTCGACACGAGTTTGTGACAATGAGACTGTGCATTCGGATTTTTGCATTTATTGATGTTACATTGTCACATACCATATGCCCATAAAGAATATGAAGATAACATAAAGATGTATCCCTTATGTTTGTGGACTTTTTGAGTGATGATGAGGATGTAGACACTAAAGTGGTCTTTCAAGTCAGTATTTTAAATTATTCTACTTACATGTTGGGGAATGTTTCTGATGTTATGTTTGGTTATTCTGCCCAAAGGTGTTGGCCTTACATAACATTTTGAGATGTGCATAAAGGCATTAGATGGAGGAAAGTTGTTGCTCAAGTGATCTATTCACCCAAAGGTAGTATCATGAGAGTTGATAGTTTGTACACTGATCTCTTTTATGTGGAGGTCTAATTGCATATATTATGTATTCAACTTAAAGGTGTTTCATAATATGTGCGATCTAATTTTCAGTAAAGATACTATTCAATGACTTTGAGTATCGTTGTTATCATACATTTGTGCTGATTAAAACATTATTATTTTGTAGTCACCTTTTCGGTCAACAAAATCAGTGTCACCATTGAAACCCTGACTGGTTTCAATACAAAGAAGTGGATGGAGGATGTATTGAATGCTATGGAGATAGCTGAGGTTGATATGGCCATACAGATGGTAGGTCATCTCTACCTACATCCATGAGCTCGAGAGCTCATATAGTAGCCTATGAAACCTAGGATCGGACTAACAAATTATATCTGATGACCATTAAGAGCTCCATAACTGACCATCTGCTAAGTGGACTTTCGGACACAAATATAGCGAAGGAGTTTCTTGATAATGTCTCTTAGAGGTGCACAGTCTCACCTAATGTTGAGACAAGTGCCTTGATGAAAGAATTATTCTCCATGAGATATACAAGAGAAAGGGGAGTAATAGAGTACATATCAAGAATGATTCATCTTCACAGTAGATTGAAGATATTGAATATTTCTCTTCCTGATGTCTTCACTGTTCACTAGACTCTGAATACACTCCTTCTAGAGTTTAGTAACTTGGTGATAACATATTATTTGTTAGATGAGGAATGGGACTTCAATGTTTTGATAGCCCATTACGTTGCTGAGGAGGAGAAACTCAATTTTGCTACTCCTACAACCCTCAAAGCAACTAAAGGGAAGACAAAGATGAAGTCTGTTAAGATCAAAGGTAGAAAGTTCAAATCTTCTCCACATGCTGATGTTGGTCAAACCAGTGCTGATAAAGGTCTGCATGATATAAAAAAACTAGTAGTATGGGGTTTAAAAGGAAAGACTGAGATCATCAGGTTACTTCTTGGCTTATCAATTTATGAATCTAATTTGCAATAGTCGCATTCAGTACTTGGTGGATATATAATGGAGCATCTGATCAAGGTGCTTCTATAATGCAAAGGTTAATATCTAGGATAAAGCCAAATAAAGAGAAGGAGGAACTGATGGTTCACAGCAATGAAGAAGTGGAAGTATAATATCTATAGGGGATGTATGTATTGAACCTTGGTATAAGGTTCATTTGGGTTTTACGTGAGACATACAAGTTACTTACAAGTTCGGTACATTTTATTAGAAAGGACACATTTTTTACTGGTTTTTGTAGACATTGAACTAGTTTTTTTAAATAGAGGCAAACATTGGTGATGAAAGTTGACTCATCTAAGTCATGTTTTTATTAAGTTGCTTAGTTAGAACGTCATTATAGTCTTTTAACGCGGAGGCACACATTTGTGATGCGTGTCGATCCGGTTACTCAACTACATCACGTTCTCAGCTGGCTACTAGCTCTATTCATAACCCGAAGGCTAGCGGAATAGTTATTTATTTAAAATTTACAAACATTTTTAATTATTATTTAATGCCTACCTTGTTGCTTTAGCTACTCATTTTCATGAAAAAGGTACTAGCAAAGCTACTTTAGTTGAAAGACCTAAAATTATGAATGAATGTTACAACTTATAGGGTGATAAACTAACACTAAATCTTAATTAACTTGTATATTTAGCATAGAAGAACCTAGATCAATAATTTTATGAGCTAATGACTCTTCACAACCTAATAGATTATGTCAAAATTAAATCAATTTCATTCCATCTAAGCCATTGACACAAGTCACAATATGTAACTTAGCAAACTATCATACAATATACAAAATTCACACTCAAAGAAAAATACATAACCCTTCCTACACTTGAACAACACATTGTCCTCAATGTGAGAAGGAGACATGTAAAAACATAAGGAAAGAAGTAACATAAAATAAAATAAAAAATAAAGACTACATTTAAAAGAAAAAGGTTAAAAAATAAAGCCTTACGGTGATGGAGGCGAGGACGATGTCAGAGGTGGCAGTCGTACGCCTTGAACCTTAATGTAACGATGAATTCGATGTATATCCCAACTTTAAAGTCATTGTGCCCGATCTCTTTCATCCTCTTAGTGTTTTCCACAATTGTATCTATAATTTCTTTGATGTTGGCAGAGATTGTATCAAGCACTTTCTTCCAAGCAGGTTCTTTTGTGTCTTCTTCCTCTTCAGACTCCTCATTAGTTAAGCCTTATTCTACCTACTGAGGTAGGATGTACTAGAACTCGCCTGACTTGCTCTGATCTTCAGATGAGTCTTGTGGTTGATGTCCCAGAGTACCATGCTATAGGACTTTAGGATTTTAGCATGCCACAAGTGATGGCGATTTAGAAAATCAGGGAGGTAGACGGTTAGTCCACTATAATCCACACCTTAGTACTCAACAATGGCAGAAACTAAGTACCCCTTAACTCCTCTTACATAGAGTCCCAACAATAACATTCAGCACATTCGTGGAGGTCCACATTAAGATGTTATGATCCATACACCACAACAGAAAAAGTTCCTTCATTGAGCACTTGTTGGTTTCTGATTTGTCAAAAACCATTTGACACATGAATTTAGGTAGCAACATGAGCTAATGGGTTCATATAATGTGCTTTTGGGCATTCTTAGCATCAAACCGCTCTAACCTAGTAAGCTCATTCCAATATCAAGAAGCATGAAAATCATCGTGTTGGTTGACAATGGGAGATTCGAGGAAACCATAAATTTCAGCTAGAAATCACATGGACAATTTTACCCTACTACTCCGATTTTTCAAATTTTTTTCTTCTTTTGTCCTTTACACAGTCCCGAGATCCCTTACTAACTCTTTTATAACTCTTTCACCTTTTTTTTTGCTTAATCCCTCGATCATCTAACTCGTGTCAAAGTCTTATGCCTTCCTGACCTTATTTGGAAACGAAATAATCTAACTACGAAATTCAAACTATCTAAACGTCAAAGGAAATAACATGGAATTAATAATCTATGGGTTACCTCCCATGTAGCGTTTCTTTTAACATTGGTAACTGATGTTTTTTGATAAGTGTGAATGGCATCATATTTTAAGGCTTAGTTTGATATGGATTTAATTGTTTAGTTTGTCTTTAGGTTAGAATTGTGTTAGTTAGTTAATTATTTGTTTTTAACAGTTTTGTGTGTTAATACAAGTATTTAAGCTTAATTATTATATTTTTGAGGTAACTTGATGTGTTTGTTAGTGTTTCAGGGTCAACATCGAAGAACGAAGAAATTTCAAAGACATTCGGGCCGAAACAACAACCCACGATCGTAGAACAATAGACCACGATTGTGACAGAAGCACTAGAGTCAGCCCACGATCTTGACCTATATGCCATAATCATGACAGAAGCACTAGAGTCAGCCAGCCCAGGACACAACAGGCATGATCATGGCAGAAGGCTCGAATGTGACCTGCATCGGGCAGACGCGCAAACACTGAAAAATGTCAAGTTTCGAGGGATTTTTTGACCTTTTTGACCCCAAAAATCCTAGGGCTGCTCAGAACACAAAAGGTATTTAAAGAATAAGATAAAGGAGAAGAGGAAACTTTTGCATCATCCACTTTTGGAGACAAGCCTTAGAGAGAATTATTGAGAGATTGAGAACGAGAAGGAGGAGGAGAGAAATGGAGAAGAAGCTGACATTTATGTACTTCCTAGATAAGGAGTTTCAAACGCCGTTGTCTCCTGTCTCCATCCAATATCGTATTTCTTGTTATTTTCCATTTTTATTATTGTATAAAATTGGGAATAGCAATTTAATGATAGGAATTGTGAATGTTCAGATGTTCTAAACTCATGTTAGGGTTTTTTTTAATCTTTGATTTAATGAAATCTAATTATTTTAATGTTTATTGGATTTATTGTGATTGATTTTTGTGATTGCATAATTCGGTAATAAACTGAGAGGGTGAACTGAATGAAAAATTATTAAATTGGGCTAACGAGAGTTAGGTGATTTAATATGAATGAGCAATTAATCAAATCAGTAATTGTGTGAAGAGAGATCTTGCATAGGTTCCTGATAGTTTATTGGATAACTTCATATCTAATTATTTTGATAGGTTGTTAATTGAGAAATTGCAATTTTCTATAATTTGATTAGGGTTTATAATTTAGGGTTAATGGTTATAACTCGAGAGAGAGTAATCAACCCTAGGATCATCTAGAACCAATAATCTGGTAAGTCATAATCGATTAGGTTAGCGTTAAAGATAGGTAAAATTTCCTTTTTCTCAATTGATAATTTTCTTAGGTTAATTCCTGAGTATGTTGCAATAGTTAAATTGTTAATATTTTCGTAATTGATTCATGGATTGATTTGCGTGATTAAATTGAAATCTTGTTTTAGTTTTGTTATCTTTTGAATTTCTACGAATTATGTTGGCCTTGGATTTTAGGACTAGATTATCCCTACTTATAGAATTGACACCATAGGTACTACACAAACGACCTGTGTGCTTACAAATTATCAAGGTTAATTAATTAAAACTTACAGATATCGAAAAAACCACGATCAAGTTTTTGGTGTTGTTGCTAGGGAGGCGATTAGTTTAGTTCTATAGTTTAAGGCATTTAGTTAGTTTTTATTTTTTCATTCTTTACATTTCTGAAATCGTGCTTTTGCATGATTAAAAGAGTTATGAGAAGTTCGAGTCATGCAGCTAAAACCGTAGGTTTAGACATCACTCGACTAGAACAATACATTTGGAAAGCTCAGTGTGAAGAAGAAGAAAAAATCATGGAAGCTACAATGACTAAGAAATTTCAGCAAGATTTGGACCATGAAGCAAACCAAGGACGTTAACGATGAACCCTTATCGACTTTATGAGACCAGGGTTCAATGCGGCTAGCCAAGGAGTAACTAGGCCACTCGTACAACCAGCATCATTTGAAATCAAACCAGCCCTCCTAAACATACTTCAACAGAACGTGTAGTTTTATAGACTAATGAACAAGGATCCTAATGCATATATAGTAAACTTCCTTGAAATCTGTGATACCTTTCGGTACCATCAGATGTTGGAGGATGCGGTCAGAATTAGGCTTTTCCCTTTTACCCTTAGAGATAGAGTGAAGGCTTGGTATCATTCCATCAACCTAGCAATGTCACGATGTGGGATCAATAGTTCGTGCCTTTTTAGACAAGTATCAAAGAGATTACCAACTTCCAGCAAGGTGACGGGGAATCGATCTACAAAACATGGGAATGATACAAGGATTTGCAATGAAATTCCGATTCTATAACTTACCCAAGGAATTCTTGTTGCAAACCTTTTATAATGGAATAACCCTACACACAAGAGGCATGATTGACATAGCTTCAAGATGATCACTGATGACGAAGACAGTAGATGAAGTAGAAGAGCTGATAGAGGAGATGGCAAGTAATATTTACCTGTGGATGCACGAGCAGTATGGACAAACTATTACCTTCCGAGAACAAAAAGTAATTGTGGTTATTGATTAAATGACGAAACGCAAGCAATAATTGATAACCTAATTCAACAACTCAACAACATGAAGGCTTTATCCTCATCTTCAGTAAAAGACATGCAACTTAAGTATGAACTCTATGGACAAATGGACCATAATACGGTTCCTGATGAAGGAAAGTGATCCAAAGCAAGTGAATTATATGGGAGCTCAATATGGATGAGGAGGGGGAAATAATCCCTACTCTAACACTAATAACTCTGGTGGAACAATCGCCCTAACTTCTCTTGGATGAATAATGCTAGAGGACAGCTCAGTCCTTAAGGACAATCAGGCTTCCAATAAGATAAACCAAACTCAATGGAATCCAAATTGGATAGAATTTTAGACAAGCTTGGAACTCTAGGCGATGCACAAAAGAAGCTGGGAGGAAAATTTAAGCAAGTTAGTAAGAACCGTACCTCTTCAATCCATAATCTAGAGGTCTAAGTAAACCAATTGTCAAGCACTTTCTGTTAGAGAAGTACTTTAAAGACAATAATCTTTAGCACTTATCGTACAAACCATTTTATGATTAATAAAGGAATTTTTTGTTATTTTGATGTTTATACATTTATGGATTTGATGTTGATCTTAAATTGATTTAATGAAGTCCTTGATACAAAACATA
>JANKOD010000005.1:30325223-30364651 GCA_026284645.1 Erythroxylum acuminatum | reverse complement strand
CTGGAGTTGTGAGAGTTATTATAGTCGATGGTGTGGTGCTGAGAGAGATCGTAGAGCTGGTGTTACATGATCAGAAAGCTTGCTTGGTTACCTCCGCCACATAATGAGCTCCATCGGCATAGTCGAAAACTGTGAATCAGAAAGAAATGATCTGTAGTTAGCTCCAGCGAAAGCTAATATTGTTTATGGTCGTTGATTAACACTTACCAAGTACATCTCTGACCTTGAAGATCTTATTGGCAGCCCAGTTCTGGTAAGTAATAACGCCGTTTGTAGGGATGGTCAAACCCTAACGGTATAAAACTATATAAGTTGTCGATGATCCAGATTAGCAAGTGATGGTACAGGCGATGATAATGGTGAAGGAGGTGTTGGGGTAGATGCTGAGGAAGATGAGGGGATTGAAGAAGTCGATGGTAGAGAAGAAGAGGAAGCCGAAGGAGAGAGAAAGGGCTTCACGAGTGCGTAAAGGTAGAACCTTTGAGAATGGACGAATGAGATTTAATTGAGAGGCATGACCACAAGAGAAGAATCCAACTTTCAAATTAAAGATTAAATAAATAGACGAATGAGATGGATTTCATGGTCGTCCATCTCGTTCCCCCTTAGTATATATATACTTAATTAATAAAATCAATAGTTCATCAAGTCAAAATGTCCGAAAATAACTTTTTATTTATGTTTGTAGGAATACAAAATAAAAAACAAGAATGAATCATTTTAATAATTGTCATCAAAATCTAGTACAACAATGCTACCACAAAACTGGTGAAGAATGTGGCAAACAATCCTATGTTGCAAAGGTGGGACGGAGAGGAGTTTCCAAAAGCTTTGAAGCTAAGACATGTCTTATATTGAAATATGAAAAGGAGTAATAAGCTCCTTGAGAAATGAAATCTCTTCGAACAACAAACAAGAAAACTGCTAAATCAAAACTTCTTTTCAAAATTTTGCCAGCTCCGTTTTCTCAGCAGCCAAACGAATAAAGAAACAAGTGAAAATCAAAGCATTTACTCCAAGTGTATTCTTAAACTAAAAACCAAACTTGCATGCGCATTTCACTCACACTTACACTTCCTCACCAACCAACAAAAACTCAAACAAAAAACGTGAAAAAATCCAGTTAGCAAAAGAAACTAAGCAGCGAACAAATTCGATACTTGTTCTCTCTTACCCCGAACTCGAAACCCACCCTCCTAGTTGCTCACGGAGCCTTCGTCTTGCTTCTAAGTCAATTCTTTCTAGAGGGTAGGGTCTAGAAGCAACTCGGAAGCCGAAGATTGTGAAAGGTATGAAAGAAAAGTGAGAGGCTCTTGTTGTTGATAACGTGCTTGATAGTTTAGGTGAAAACGATAGCAATACTGGATCATTTGGGGATCTGTTGAGGGAGTGATTAACTCCGGTGTTGAACCGGAAGTGGTGGAGGATTTACTTGGTAAGGGACATGAGGAGTTTCATTCGAATAAGGATTTGGAGATGACCACATAAGAGGTTGGTGCGCTAGCGATTCCGTTAAGGTTGATGGCTAGAAGTTGGCTAGGAGAGTAGTGATAAGGGACTGGACAAATGAAGAAATGTTCACCTGGAGTTGTGAGAGTTATTATAGTCGACGGTGTGGTGCTGAAAGAGATTGGAGAGCTGGTGTTACATGATCGGAAAGCTTGCTTGGTCACCTCCGCCACATAATGAGCTCCATCTACATAGTCGAAAACTGTGAATCAGAAAGAAATGATCAGTAGTTAGCTCCAGCGAAACCTAATATTGTTTATGGTCGTTGATTAACACTTACCAAGTACATCTCTGACCTTGAAGATCTTGTTGGCAGCCCAATTTTAGTAACTAATAGCACCGTTTGTAGGGATGGTATAACCTTAACGGTATAAAACTATGTAAGTCGTCGATGATCCAGATTAGCAAGTGATGGTACAGGCGATGATAATGGTGAAGGAGGTGTTGGGGCAGATGCTGGGAAAAGTGAGGGGAATAAAGAAGCCAATGGTAGAGAAGAAGAGGAAGTCAAAGGAGAGAGAAAGGGCTTTGTGAGTGCGTAAAGGTAAAACCTTTGAGAGTGGACGAATGAGATTTAATTGAGAGGCATGACCACAGGAGAAGAATCCAACCGTCAGATTAAAGTTTAAATAAATAGACGAACGGGATGGATTTTGTGGTCGTCCATCCCGTTCCCCCTTAATATATATATACTTAATAAGAAATTAAACTAAAATACATGCATCTAAATATTAACTAGAATTCATTGTGATATCCTTTTCTAAAGTTTACGGTGAATCAACTTCGGACATTAAAAAAGGTTATAAACATACATATGAATATGACACACCATTAAATTTTATCACTTATTATTTAATCACTCACATTAATATTAAAAGTGTGTTTAGTTATAATAAGTCATACTATTTTGTTAAAAATAAAATAAATTAATTTAATTATAAGTATATTTAAAAGAGATAAATATGATTATGAGTGATATTTTTATAAATATTTTATCGTTAAAAATTAAGTATGTATATTAGCATTATAACTTGTAAATAATTAATTTTGGAACATTAGAAATTCAAGACTAAATTACTAGACTTGAATAATTACTGATTTATAATGCCATCAAAATAATAACTAAATAGCATTTTTAATTTAACGATTAAATCAAAAATAATGTGAATAATTGACGAAAATAACATTAATCGTAGAATTGAGATCGAGAAAAAAAAAGTGAAAAGGTAATAAATGTGGAGAAGAAAAGGATAAAAATTTATCAATATTTAAGAAATGCTTATTTTTATAGCGTGCAATTACTTTATAATTTATGAATGTCGTACTGAATTTAGTATTATATTAGGTTCCGTTACGGTATTGTATTGATATTGGTCAATTATGAGTATCGTTTCGGATAATTTTTAAAATTTATGAAATAGTTCCTGAATTTTTTTAAATTACAGAATATTTCATTGGTGTATTGTATTGTATACTTTATAATTTTATATAAACTATTTCTCTAAAAATCATAATAATAAAAATTTAAAATAGCAACAATTTATTTATTTTTATTAAAAATAATTTTCACATATTTCACATATTAATAATAACCACAATTAATATGAAAAATATCATTTAATCATCGCACAAATAAAAAATTAAGAACAATACAAAGTATTTAAAATATTAAAATTTCATCATATAATAAATAATAATTACATCAAAACATCAAATAAAAAAATAATAAAGATCCTTAACCGGTACCAAGCGAAACAGACCTGATGTTGGCACAAGTCTGTATTGATACCAAGCAAAACAGCTCAATAGAGACCGGTACCAACATCCAGTATCGGTATACATTTTTTGGTGTCGTTTTCTAGCTGGTACAGTACATACCGCCTAATACTAATCGATATAGTACAAAATACAAAACATTGCATAATAATTATTAATGATTAAAAAATTCAATCATTTATTTGATTTAAATGCAAAAACTGTGAACTATTTAACTTTTTAGTCCGGTTTAATTTATTTTAATAATTTTTGTTGTTAAAAACATATCAATTTGTTAATTAATTGATTAATTTTTATTAATTAATAAAATTTTATTTAATAATTAATTTTTAATTAAATTTTAAATTTTTCATTGAATTATCGTAATTTAAATTGTTTAATTTTGTTTAAATTTTAGTCAATTTTATATTAAATTTGCACATTAAAAATTACAGATATTGCATTAAAATATAGGCCTATTACGCACACGTACTTTAACATAAAAGCCGTAATAGTGTTTGTATTAGTAAAGCGAAGGGAATCTGAGAATCTTTCGTTCGATCCTTGAACAAACAGTGTTGTTGTTCGGGCGATGGAGAAGGGAAAAGCGGTGATGGGTTCTGGGAGGAGATGGGCAGTCGATTTCACTGACAACTCCACTGCTCCTTCTTCCCGAGACATCCCGGATCCTCCTGGTTTCTCTCGCGCTTCTCCGGACCAGGTCTCTCTCTCTCTCTCTCTCTCTCTCTCTCGATATCTAGTATTTATGTTTTAAAACAGATTTTGATTTGCCTTTCTTTGATTTCTCAGGATGATTCAACGCTGACCAAGCAAAAGAAGGATGCTGAAGCTAATTGGAAAGCTCAGGTCTTCTCCCCCTTTTCTTCAATTTTTTTATTGGGAATATTTCTATGTTATGAAGATGATGGTAATGAATGGTTCATATTAATTTCTTTCTTTTGGATTGCCGAATTTGTACAATTTAGGATGATTGATGTGTATGGGTTGGCTTAGAATAGTAACAAGTGAATAAAGATGTTGGGATTAAAGAAATCCTCTGCTTAGTTTAATCGTTGATTGATATCTTGTTGAGTAAGTGAGATTCAGGTTTGATACAACAATTTCAAGTCAAGTTCACCCTAGTCTGATTAAGACGTAACTTTTAGTATTCTTCTCAACTATTAAAAGGTTATTGGCTGACCTAAATGCAGTGCTAATTTGCAGTCTGATATAATTTATGACAGAAAGCTTGGGAAGTAGCGCAAGCCCCTTTTAAAAATTTGCTAATGATGGGCTTTATGATGTGGATGGCTGGTAATACAGTGCATCTATTTAGCATTGGGATTACATTTTCAGCTCTTTGGCAGCCTATAAATGCTCTTCGAGCAGTTGGAAGTGGTATGTCGTTACAAACTTTCAAGTCATACTGCTTTACATTGTGCAACGGAGTATCTTTTGTACTTTGTGTTGTAATCGTAAGTTATTTTACAAAGCGACTGAGGGAGAATTTGATGGAAAGGCAACTTATGCAGTCCTACAGAGTTCCTTAGAATTTTAATGTTACTTGTGGAGTCTTTCATGCCAACCCACTTCAGGATGTTATATACACCGATTAAACTTTGTTCTGTCTCAGCTAGTGGAATTGAATACTTCTATATGCGTTAAACAGAAATCATTTATTGCTCTGATGAAACAGTTGTCCTGAACCAAATGCCAAAACAGCACTAATCGTTATGGCCTCTCTTTGGCAATATGTTGTCTTATCTGGTTTGCTGCTATAAAGAGTTACATTTTTTGCAGATAACATGCGACTCAATATTCTCCTCTGATTTTTTAGGTGGCCTTGTTCAATTGCCAACTTTCCTTGTTACAATTTGGATAGGATATCATCATTGCATGTAGTTTGACGCTTCTCATGATTGCTTACCCTGCTTCTGAAGTTTCACTATGTAGTGTTTCATTTGCCTTCTGTTTGTTGTCTGCAGTTTTTGAGCCTTATAAAGACAGTAAGGTAGAACTTCTTGGGCCCAAGTTACTCTTTGTTGCCCTAAATTTGGGTGGTTTAGCTTTGGGTATCTGGAAGGTGAGATCCACTTCCTTGATCTTTCTTAAATTGATTATCCTTCAGAAGACTAAATATAATAGAAGAAATTTGAGCATATCCATTTTAAATTTTGCTTATGCTATTTTCTTCAACTCTGGCAGCTCAATACATTGGGGCTTCTTCCCACGCATGCATCAGACTGGGTTTCATCCTTGCCCCCGGCTCAGGTCATTTGTTTCTTCCTGATAACTAAACTATGTTTTGTTGCTTAGGAGAGTAAGACATTCTTCAAATAGGTCTTGTTAAACAAGCTACAAATCCATTAGCTCTGAAGACATTCAGATACTTCCACACTAACCTTAAAGTTTGTCTTTGCCTACATTTTTCCTTCATGAACATCAATTTTTGGAGAACAATCTTCTTCACGAGAAGGTTTAATCACCTATGCCATCTTCTATAGGATTTTTTCTGATGATTGTGATCTTAATTTTCAGGAGGTTGAATATTCGGGTGGTGGTATTCCTTTGCACTAATTATTACTTGAGAAGATTAGGATGAAAGATCTTCAATGGAGCGCCTGAATTAAAATTCCTTCCGTGCCCACCAGATTATTAGGTGTTTAACCGACCACCCTGCAAATCATCTTATTTAGATACTGCCTTGAATTTTGTGAACAGTGTATGATCATCTTTGGTAAACAGGCTTGGGATTCTTGTACTTTCATCTGATTTAGTGGAATAATGATATTTTTTTCCCTTCCTTTCAGCTTTGTTAAATGACAATTAAACATGAAGTTTGAAGTAGATTCTTGCGTCCGTTGTTTCCTCTATTGAACGTTATTAATTTTGTCAGTGGTGCTTGTATTGACCTAGCTTACTTGTATTAGTTTTTTTTTAATCTGCTTTTGAATTGTGATCACACTGAAATATATAACGTACACCGGGTTAGAACCTACTTTCTATTTTTTGAACTGATTATAACACTAATTTTCTTTTGAAAGTTAAATCCTTCTTCTAAAGGTGTCTCTAGATTTGAGTATTAGATTTTTTTAAAAAAAAATTTAGGATGCAGTTAGTAGTAACCCTCAACGTTTGTAATTTGAACCTATAGTTATATTCAATAGTACAAGGAACTAGTTGGGGACATTTCTAGTTTTTGTGTCTTCTTTATGCAATTGTCCATCTTAATTATGAAAATGAAATTTTGATAAGTGGTGCTTTTATTTTACTTTATTTACAAAACTTCTTAAAGACTGTTAGAAATATAACAGTAAGTTTATCTGATTAAGGATAGAAATCCAATTTTCAACCATAATTGATAACAAATTAGAGTATTTTTAAAGTTTATTTATTCCTTAAATCATTTTTAAGGGACTGTCTTTAAGTCAAATAATGCATCTTCAAGCTCATCATGCAAATACATGTGTTACTTATGCACCAGATTAAAATTTTGAAACTGTTTTATTTTGTATAAAACTAGAAAATGATATCGATACAAGTTTAAGAGCCAGTTGTTAATCTAACTATGTTAAACATGCTTAGTTTTCATTTCAAATGCAAAGGTTATTACTCACTCTGAGAGTGGTTGGTTCGTGTTCCTGGCGTCTTGCGGTGAGAGTAAACAAAAAAGGCTTACTGACGTCAAAGTCACCTTCTTTTTCTTGAGTTTTGTTTTACCGAACTTAGTGTCTTAGCCTTAGGTGAGGGCTAGCCAACTGGTAAGCTATTCTTTGTGGCCGGCCACTGATCATATTGATTCCATCTCTTTCACACTGTACCAACATTCCCATTTAACCATGGAGTTCACGGTGGAGCAACTGAGCCACTACAACGGCTCCGACCCACCAAAACCCATTTACGTGGCAATCAACGGTCGGGTGTTGGATGTCACCAGCGGTCTAGGGACCTGGTGGCGCGAGCAGAGCTCTTGCAAAGATGAGCAAGAACGTAGAAGACGTTTGCCCTTCTCTAGATGCTTAATGTGAATTCTTGCTTTGCCATTTAGTTCTTGTTTGATGTCAGTGAGTTGGAACAAGTACCGAGAGCTCCGGTGGCTCATTACTCAACAGCTGAAAGCTCTTTAACGTTGTCGAAGTTGCTTCTGGCGTTACTACTGTTGTGGGCTGTAGGAAAAGAGTGCTTGCTTAGGCAGTTGGCAACTATGGGTATCTATACTTGGACGTCTTAAGAAGCATATCTGATATAGTGATCATCTACCTTTTTCATTGAGCAGGAGCCTAGGGGGGCTTCCAATCAACCACATGCACTTTGGGCATTCAGTCGACTATAGTATTACTATTATTGCCTTTAACAATAAGAGAATGTAATGTACTTTTGTTGGAACTAGATGCAGAGGGATACAAGGGAATTCATTAACTTTCCAGGGGAACAAGTATGAAACATTGACTAGCCCTGATTGGTTCATGACTTTAATTTATTGGTTGTAATTTTTTAACAGTAAATAAATGAAAATCATGGTACGTTTCTTTTCTTTTTTTTTTTTTTTTATGTTACAAAGGTAAGAAACACAAAACAAATCTAATTAGGGCACGGTGCGGCGGTACATCGCGCCTTGTTTGTCCCATTGAATACGTTCCAAAACGGACAGCGGGGCCTCCGGTAGGATATGCAGGCCTGGACGGACGAGGCCTACAATAGCGGCTAAATGGTTTGCACTCTGATTTCCTTCGCGGTGTACATGTTGCAGGTGGACCTCCCAAGCTCTGTGTAGCATGGTGCAAATATCTATCACCAAATAAACCTCATCAGTTAAATCGGTATAGGAAAAGGACAAAATATTGATAACCTCTAGGGAATCCACTTCTAAGATAACCCGTCGATATCCCAGAGTCCATGTCAGATTCAGACCTTCGTGGACTCCCCACAATTCTACCGTGCGCGGTGAGCTGTGCGGAAGGTGATGTAGAAAGCCGCCACACCTATTAAACAAAAATATGCATAAACAAAAATGTGCATAAAAGAAAGTTATTTTTCTTAATTTTTTGATAGTTCAGATCATTTGTTATTGTTATTTTATTCTTATCATATTATATGAACATCTTTTTGTTCAATTTCTGTAGATCCCATTTATTAAATAAATAAATATTTGTAAAATAAAATAAAAAAAATTTGTCACAATTTTTTAAGGCATTGTTAACTTTCTAGCAAAAGATGAGTTCAGATCCTCTGTCTAGTTTTTATGGTGCCTTATTGTGTTCAGTGAATCTCAGTCATTCATTTATGCGGGCTCTACGTTTATTTATGTGAAGCCCATGAGAAATCTGCATAAATAAATGACTGAGATTCACTAGACACAATAAAATACCGTAAAATTGAAGAGAAGATCTTGTTCCGCAAAAGATGGTTACTGATTGGAGGGACGGCCAAAAAGCCTGCTTTAGATGTTTCGTTGACTACAATGCTGTAAGATCGTGCAGACAGTTCTACAGCATACAGGAGATGATAATATGGTTAACCAAAGTCAATTTTGCACTAGCGTTACCGTTTGGTAATGGCCACATGTAACTAACTTTTTGCTAACACAAATGCTCTTAAGTTTACTTTCTTCACTGTCTCTTTCTGAGATTCTTTAATCTCCCAACGTTTCATCGAGATGGAGGGTTCAGATGCTTCCTCATACAAAAACCCAGTTGTAGAGAAACCCAAAGAGTCGGTCTATTCGTCCAAATGACACCTTCTTGTTCTTCTTGTCTTGGCCAGTAAGTCATGTTCTCATCTCCAACGGACCGTAAACCATTGCTTTTTTTCACCTCTTTTGTCAAGATTAATAATTTTCTAACCGGATTTTAGTTTAAGCAATTCCATTTCCGATACTCGACCATTTCTGTTCTTTTTTGGTGCTAATATCCAAAGATTGCATCTTTATCATCATCTAGGTGACAAGGATTGCTGCCTGCTGATATTGATACTTTATCTTTGACAAATTAAATTTCTTTTTTCTTTTCCAATCACCGTCTACATGGCCACAAGAACTGCGGCTTTTTACGCCAATCCATTACCCTGCAAGCATCTTGAAGATTACAAGCTCAAGCACGGTTTAAATGGATACCGATCCCTGGAAAAGTTCCTGCGAGCCACTCTAAATGGAAGAACAAGCGTTAAAAAGAGTGAATATCTCATAGCCAGATGCATTTCTTGTAATGGGTCTCAGGGTAGAATCTTTCTTTGTTTGGTTTGCTCTTCATTCTCTTGCTCCACTCATATACTATTGCATGCCCGGTCCAAGATTAGTCACGATATAGCTGTTGATATTGAGAGATCAGAGCTTTATTGCTCTATGTGCAATGATCAGGTCTATGATCCTGATTTTGATAGGGTTGTTGTGTCTAAAATCATCATGGACATGCCAAGTAAAACACTTACCTTGGAAGATAATACAAGGAGATCAAGCAAGAGGAGGAAATTGAACTCAGCAGTGGATTTGGATTTGAAAAAGATTGAACAGTTGGCTTCATCGAAGGATGGCAGGGCAAAGTCGTGTTATCCACCAGGATTGAGAGGGTTGAACAACCTGGGTAATACTTGTTTCATGAATTCTGTGTTGCAAGCATTAGTTCATGCGCCCCCTTTCAAGAATTACTTCTTGAGTGATCGGCATGATCGCGAAACTTGTGGAAAAAGATCATCGGATCGCTTATGCTTGACTTGTAATATGGACGCTATTGTCTTGTCTATGTTTTCTGGGGATCGCACGCCTTATAACCCAGCTGAGTTTCTTTACAGGTTTGCCTCATAATCTCCATGCAAATCTTTAATTTCAGTGTGCCTTTATGCGTCTTTCTTTAATGTCGTCACCTAGATGATTGATTGAAGTCCGGATATCAAATTATAGTTGGTTGATTCCTCTATTTGCCCATACATCTTAAGATGATATTTCAATTGGCTATCTGTAAGCAATGACCAGTTCCCTCATTAAAATGTTTCTGTAAAAATGTAATCTTTGTTTTTTGTTAAGGATTTCAGGGAAGAACATTCATCTTTTTCTGTAATGTTATGTTCTTAGTTAAAGTTGGTTTGTGGAAAATGGAAGTTGAATGCTATAGCAATTGGCTGACTCGTTTCTGTATATTTAAGTCAATATGTGGTGCTAGATCTCTTTGTCGCTCGTAAATATATGTTTTGAAGAGATAGTGAAGGTATATTCTGCTAAATAATTAAATTTGTCTCTGAATGAAGTTGTTGGCGTCATTCAACAAACCTAGCTAGTTATGAACAGCAAGATGCCCATGAGTTCTTCATTTCAGTGTTGGATGGGATTCATGAGAAAGATCGAAATGAAAGAAGCTCAAATGAAGGTAATGTATCTACTCTACACACGTGCCACCAATTCAAACACTATGCAAGTTTCCCAGATATACTAGTCTTACTCTCACACAATCAAGGAAATCATTCCTCAATACAACTCAAGATGAGCATGGTGCTGAGTTAAAAGTTTCATTTGTTAAGATTTATTTTTTAATTTCTAAAACATTACGCGATCCCTGAAGACGGGGCAAAACAAATTTTCAGTTTAAGTAGGAAGGTGACAAAACTCTCCATAATTGGTATTGGGGTGAATTTATTAGGAACAATCTTAGAATACATAAAAAGATGTTAGAATAGTTTGTAGATTTTGGTAATTAAGGTGTCTGCGGGAATATTTTTTAATGATATGAACAATGACTTTTGAAATGCAGAGAACTCTGGACTTGAAGGAAGAAAGGCATTTATTGATTGGTTGGTAGCTTTGCTCAACTTTCACATCTCTTCTTTTCTGCAGATAATGAAGATTGTCAATGTATTGCTCATAGGGTTTTCTCCGGTATGTTGAGATCAGATCTCATCTGCATGACATGCGGCTTTACTTCCAGTACTTATGACCCTTTCCTTGACATTTCACTCGACTTAAACACAACGCCAGCCGACAGGTCTATCACATCAAAGGAAAGCACAAGAAGATCTACTCTGTTGGGTTGTTTGGATCTCTTTACAATGCCAGAGAAGTTGGGGTCAGACGAGAAACTTTACTGTGAGAATTGTAAAGAAAAGCGGGCCTCTTTGAAGCAAATGTCTGTGAGGCGACTTCCATTGGTGTTGTCACTACATATCAAACGGTTCGAGCACTCCGCAGTGAGAAAATTGTCCAGAAAAATTGATTGGCACTTGCCATTTCCTTTCACTTTAGACATGACCCCGTATTTGTCATCATCCATTATCAGCAGCAGGATTGGAAATAGAATGTTTTCTTTTGATAGTGATGAAAAAGATACACCTGCGGAGTTTGAGATTTTTGCCGTGATCACTCATTCTGGTAGACTGGAATCTGGTCATTATGTCACATATCTGCGCTTAAGGAACCAATGGTACAAATGTGATGACGCTTGGATCACAGAAGTAGATGAAGAAATTGTGAGAGCATCAGAATGCTACATGTTGTTCTATGCGCGGTAAACTTTTTACGACAAGGAGAGTTATGATTTTAGCTGCATACAAATGTCCATAAGAAGGGAAGATTTATTTTAGATAGGATTTGGCAAATATAAAATGAAGTTTCCAGATCCATCAGAAGCCCACAAGGAGGAACATGACAATTGGTAAAGAGGAAGGGATATTCTTATATTCTTTTGTTGCAATCAAGGTTGAGCCATGATCCGTTTCTGGCTACCAAATTGCATATTGATGGAGACCAACCATTTGGAAGTACATAGTTCAATTTTCTCCAAGTTGTCACTTACGAGCAAGGCAACGGTAAGCTTCCAAAGTCTAAAGGTTTTTTCATTCCCACTTTTTTAGACGGAAAAAACCAAGTGATATTGGATTTCATAAAACATCTCAATATCTGGTTGTACTCATTCTGTTATAAGGTCTTGGTAGGATTCTATTTGACTGTATCAATTCAGTCATCGTGAACAATAAAATTGGATTCCACTGTTACGATGTTATTACCATCCCTTGCGTCTGTCATTTGGTCACTTGCATTTTTAGGGCAAATTTCTGGATTTTTATTATAATTTACCATAAGCTGTACTTGACAAGAATGAAAAGGAACACAGAAGAAGTGAGGATTGTCAAACATCAGGATACACTGTAATAACATTCTCAGAAGTTCTCCCCATATAATGATAGTAACTTGGCATGTTCATACAAATTGACGAAATTATGAGAGTAAGTTTTTTTTTAACATGCTTTCGGAAAATGTATATTGATGAATGATAAAACTGATGCTCAACTTGCTTTAACGATCTTCTTATCAGTGAAAAGCCAGATTTTTGTAATCCACCTGGTAGAAAAGAGTCTCCGGTTTCTTGGTAGAAGTTGGAGAATTTTGACAAATCATGAGAAACGTCACCAGGGAAGAATAATAGCCTTTGCCTCATCTATACTCGAACTAGTTAACAGACTAAGTTATTCACTGTAATTTGATCGAGATCAGCACCAAAAAACCTATCGAGGTGTGTGTGATTTTTGCCTCAAACCATGGTTTCCAAAGACAATACCTATGGGAGGAAATTAACATAACGCATAGTAATGTGAGAGGCTCTTGGTCCTTAACGGGAGATTTCAATTGCTTCTAGAACTATGAAGAGACAATAAGGGGTAGTAAGTGGTCAGGATAGAAGTGTAGAGAATTACAAGACCTCTTAAGGAATACTAGACTAACAAGCCAAGGATTTAGGAACACTTTTACTTGGAACAATAAGCAAACTAGAGATCGGTTCCAGATGAAAAAACTAGATAGATGCCTAGTCAATCCATAATGGCTTCAACAATTTCCAAGGATCTCAATAACCTTTAGAGAGCAGAGTACATCAAATCGTAACCCTATCTTTATAGATTGTGAAACTATAAGCGAAAAGAGGAAAACCCCTTTCACGTTTTACAACTCCCTGCTAAAACACCCAGATTTCATGAAGGTAGTCCAAAAGGGTATGGAAACTAAAATACATAGATCCAAAAGCTTTTCATGATTACAAAAACTGAAAGCAATAGAATGGAATTTGGGGGAAATCACAAAAAACAGCAATGATCCTATGTTCCTCAGGAAGAAAATACACTAGAAGAACTATATTATAACGTCAAAGGGACGCCATGGCTAAACTAGGAGATAGTAGGATAAAAAAGCAAGAAGTGGAGTTACTAGGGACTTACGACGAGGCTTTGGAGGCCCTAAACTCACAATTAAGGCAGAAATCAAGAATGTGCTGGCTCAAAGAGAGTGAAAGATACACTAACTACTATTTCAGTTCCATACAAGCAAGGAGGAACAAAAACAACATCAGATACTTAATTGATGATGAAGGAGTGTAAGTTTCAAACCAGGAGGATCTGAAGAGGATGACCCATGACTACTTTAAAGAGCACCTTGGAATAGAACATGAAGTAGTGGAATTTCCACAACAGGTGTTAAGGAATATAAGAGCTATCACAAAGCAAGATCAGTAGGAGCTCGATAAAGAATTCATAAAGGAGGAGATTAAAGAGGCTTTGTTCTCCATACACTCTGATAAAGCTCTGGAGCTTGATGGGTTCAATGGCAGATTCTTCCAACATACATGGGTTCAATGGTAGATTCTTCCAACAAAAGCAGCAAGTGTAATGCAAGATATAACATTAAACTCCTTGGGTAATTGAGTTGCCATTTATTCCATCTACAAGCAATATAAGTTGCTGTGGAGCAACGAAACAACAAATAGAACTAAAAAGGACGGGGCACGGGGCAAATAAACCCAAGTAAACCAAGAGCTTAGGTTCATCATCCAGCGAACACTAGAAGGTCACTAATTGGACCGGATGAAAAGTTACTCCTAAATAGGTAGGGATTTCATTCATAGGTAGGGTTGCCATATGAAGAATCACAAATACACTGATTGATATACAAGAAATGTTGTAAGACTAAATTCAAAAGATCCAGAGCATATAGACAAGAACCCATACTACATGCATAACCTAGCGTTTTACAATCCCAGATGAAAGCATATTTTGTTTCTTTATTTTTCGAAAACAAAGTAAAGCATGAAATTTCCCAATGCCCGAGTCCGGTTCAAATATACAGATAAAGAAAAAGTAAAACCCACAAAACTAACAGAAGTAAAGCCTACGCAAGCCTATCGAATCCGGGAAACGACAAAGCGAGTTTGTATGGGCATTTTGGAAGCAGCAAGCGTAATAGCTTCTCTTGCAATATTCTCGTGCACTCCACCAACTTCATAAAGAACTTTACCTGGTTTTACCACAGCTACCCAGTATTTGATTGCTCCTTTACCCCTTCCCATGCGCACTTCAGTTGGTTTCGCCGTAACTGACTTGTGAGGAACTGTTCGGATCCAAATTTTACCGCCACCGCGTCGAATTAACTGGGTCATGGCCCGACGACCCGCTTCGATTTGTTTCGAAGTAATCCAAGCAGGTTCAAGTGCCTGAAGCCCGAAATTGCCGAAACATATGTGATTCCCTCCTCCGGAGGACACTCCTTTGATCGTTCCTCTACGTTGTTTGGGAAATTTCAGGTGTTGAGGGTTATAATTCGCAATAAAAAAATCCATGTAATGCATCCACATTTTGTTCTTTATCCGAGTCCACACTTCGATACAAGACTCCCGAAGAGTGCCGATCGCGTTAGGTAGTATTCCGAGTGAAGGGATGAGATTGACGGAGGCTTCGGTTTCAGCACACAAGACCGTCGACAGATTCGCAACTGAGAATGGCAACTGCACCGAGGTGGCTGTGGCGGAGGAACTGCCTCGGAGTGGGGTAGTTAGGGTCCGCGCTAACGTCCCCATTTCCAATGCTGATCTTTGTATGAAATGTTGAAAGGCGGAGGCGGGAGAGTACATTAGCTTCTTGTTCGCCTTCAGGTTCCGTGCCAAACCCAGTAACGCCATGTATGTCCGATTAAGGAGCTTCGCCTTCAGCGCCGTTTCACGGCTCAAGGAGCCTCGTCTCAGAAAATGAAGCCGTCTACTCTAACCCTAGTTCCTTCTGGGCTTGTAAACTTGCCCATTTAACAAACCGTAGGTTAATTAGATATTTTTTTTTTGAGGGGAGGATGATTAGATATATAAAAACAAAGATTAAAGTTTACATTTTAATTAGATTTAATTAAATCTAAAATTTAGCTAAAGAATATTTAAAAATCAAAATATGATAGATTTTATATTATAAATTGTGATAAACTTTAATTTTTATAATTATTCAAAATTTGATTAAATTTAAATTTGTATACATTAATCTTAAATTTAAAGTCAATTGAAATTCCAATTCACCCGCTCTTTCAAAGAAGTTAGGCCGGCCAGCCCAGACCGGAACTGCCCCTTGGTATGCGTAGAAAAAGATAATAGAGTGAATTTTTGTGAAATTCAAAAGATATAGAGCTGAAGCAATGCCATGACCATGGTTCCCATCAACAATCTAAACAAAATCTAGTCCAGGAGGTCTTGACAACGAGTAGTGGCCCAATTGGTCTACCTTCCTCACTTAAAGCTCTCATTTATAGGAGGTCTTGAGTTCGAATCACACTAAAGGAGAAAAATGGGATGTTTTTCTAATTGATGATCCTCTAGCTCCTTGATCGGATCAATTACGGATGTCTCGCTTCCAGCGACAGGGTGAGAGTTGAAGCTATTAGGGAATTTGAAGGCTGTTGGGAACCTGATGTTGAGTAGACGGGCTATGATCCTATGTTCCTCAGGAAGAAAATACACTAGAAGAACTATATTATAATGTCAAAGGGAAGTCATGGCTAAACTAGGAGATAGTAGGATAAAAAAGTAGGAAGTGGAGTTACTAGGGAATTACAATGAGACTTTGGAGGCCCTAAACTCACAATTAAGGCAGAAATAAAGAATGTGCTAGCTCAAAGAGAGTGAAAGATTAACTACTATTTCAGTTCCATACAAGCAAGGAGGAGCAAAAACAACATCAGATACTTAATTGATGATAAAGGAGTACAAGTTTCAAACTAGGAGGTTCTGAAAAGGATGACCTATGACTACTTTAAAGAGCACCTTGGAATAGAGCATGAAGTAGTGGAATTTCCACAAGAGGTGCTAAGGAATATAAGAGCTATCACAAAACAAGATCAGTAGGGGCTCGATTTTGGTATCAGAGCATGGTTTTGCATCTATAGGGACAGAATAAGCCTATAAACATGAAATCTTATGAGAAATGAGAGTAGTAATTGAAGTTATTGTTTATTATAGGTCATTCGACGTAGGTGATTAGGAGGGACAATCAGCTGACCTAGGATCGGCACGAGCCAGTAGAGTCTTCTATATCTCGTCCTAAGAGGATGCCTCCTAGAATTCCCGAGAGAAGGGAAAGTAGGTATGACAAACTGCGAAAGTAGGAGGCTGTGGACTTTTATGGAAGTACAGACCCTGCAGAGGTCGAGGGATGGCTGGAGAGAACTGAGAGGATCTTCGATCAGATGTACTACGAGTCAGACGAGAAGTTCGACCATGTGGTTTCTTTATTGCAAGGCCCAACATATCAATGGTGGAAGACTATTCTAGGCAATACCACCAGGTAGTACCACCAGATATTGTAACCTAAAGTAGGAAGACTTTCTAAGGGTCTTTAGGGAGAATTACATGCCCAAGATCTTCCTGGACAGAAAGATGAAGAAATTTCTGGATCTGAAACAGGACAGATTGTCAGTGGCAGAATATAAGATCAGGTTTAATGAGTTGATGGGATATGCTACTGCTTTGATTCCTACTCAGGAAGACAAGTGCAGGAGATTTGAAGACAGGTTGAATATAGAAATTTGGACAAGGCTAACAATCACCAACTTGAGCAGTTTTCCTGAGCCCAAAGCAGCCTCGATCCGAATAGAGCAATTGTTGAGAGATGATCAGGGAGAACAACGGCAAGAGTCTAGAATGAAGAGGCCCAGTGAAGTTTAGGGTAGTTCTGGTAGAAGGTTTAGTAAGTGCCAAAATAGATCCTTTCGACCACCGCCTAGATCAAGACAGTTGTGGTTCAGACAGAGAGGTAGCTTTGTATAGTTTGGCAGTGGAAGAGGAATATTAGTGAGTCAGTTATCTACGTGTGAGCATTGTGGGAAGAAGCACAGTGGTGAGTATTGGAGACTGTCTAGAGCTTATCTTAAATGCAGCTCTTTTAATCATCATATTAGGAATTGTCCTATTATTACTGGGGCCCAGTCTAGTGAGAAGGGAAGATCTGTGAGTGAAGCTACAGTCTAACAGAGCTGAACTAGTAGGTTTAGACAGAGAGGCCGTGGGAGAGGCAGAGTGAGCTCTGGGAGTTCTTCTATCAGGACTGAGGTGCAAAGCAATCAACCGCAGTCTCAGGCCTGAGTTTATGCCATAACCAGACAGGAGGCATAAGATTCTCCGAATGTCGTTGCAGGTGTGCTACTTATTTTTACTTTTGAAACATTTGTATTGCTAGATCTTAGATCTACGCATTCTTTTATCGCATCGCATCTGGCATCTAGGCTGTATTGTGATAGAGAGTTATTGCGACATAGATTAGAGGTGCATCTCCGATTGGTAGTACCACAGTAATAGGAGAAGTCTACAAGGGGTGCTTGATTAGAATTGATCCGGTAGAATTGGAGGCAAACTTGATTATACTACAGTTAAGGAAGATAGATATTATCCTAGGCATGGATTGACTCACTACTCATAAGACTATCATGAACTGCTACACTAAAGAGGTGATATTAGAATATCTTAATAAGTCGAGAGCAATTTTTTGGGGTGTTAGTCAAGCAGTGTCAGTCAGGTTGATATCACTTATGAGTGCTTTGAGGTTGATGCAAAGGGGTGTGAGGCTTATTTAGCTCATGTCATCGATACTCGAGCTGAATGGAGTGTGCAAGATATTCCTGTTGTTAGGGAGTTCCTGGATGTGTTTTCGGCTGAGCTATCTAGCTTACCTTTAGATCAGGAAATGGAGTTCATGATCAACTTATTTCCAAGTATTGCTCCTATATCTATTCCTCCATATAAGATGACAACTATGGAACTAAAGGAGTTGAAGGCTTAGTTATAAGAGTTGTTGGAAAAGAGTTTTATAGACCAAGTGTTTCACCTTGAGGAGCTCCAGTATTATTTGTGAAGAAGAAAGATGAAACTCTGAGACTGTGCATCGATTATAGGCAACTGAATTGCGTAACAGTGAAGAACAAGTTCCCCTTGCCTGAATTGATGACTTATTTAATCAATTGCAAGGAGCTTAGGTGTTTACTAAGTTAGACTTGAGATCAGGGTACTATTAGTTAAAGATAGCAGAAGCTGATGTACCAAAAAGTGTGTTCAGGAGAAGGTATGGGCATTTTGAGTTCTTAGTGATGTCGTTTAGGTTAACTAATGCCCCAGCTGCATTTATAGCTTTGATGAATAAGATGTTTCAGTCTTACCTAGATCGATTTGTTATTATAGTTATTTATGACATCTTTGTATATTCAAAGAGGAGAAGAACATGCTGAGCATCTGAGAGTGATCTTACATATTATGAAGGAGAAACAATTGTATGCCAAATTCAGTAAATGTGAATTTTAGCTAAATCAAGTAGTATTTTTGGGTCATATAGTAATTGGACAAGGCATACAAGTGGATCCAAAGAAGATAAAGGCAATGATAAAGTGGGAAGCTCCGAAAAATGTATAAAAAATCTAAAGTTTCTTAGGATTGGTTGGATATTATAGGAGATTTGTCGAGGGGTTCTCGTTGATTTCAACCCCTCTGACTAAACTTCTGAGGAAAAATGTAGCATTCAGATGGAATGACGATTGTTAGAAGAGTTTTGAGGAGTTGAAACATTGGTTGACTACGACACCAGTGTTAACTATTCCATCGGGAATTGGAGGATATGTAGTATATAGTAATGCTTCACATCAAGGATTGGGATATGTATTGATGCAGTATGGCAAGGTGATAGCCTATGCATCAAGACAACTAAGGTCTCACGAGATTAACTATCCGGTATATGATTTAGAGCTTGCTGCAGTAGTTTTTGCTCTAAAGATATGGAGACACTATCTATATGGAGAGACATTCCAGATATACACTAATCATAAGAGTTTGAGATATTAGTTGAGTCAGAAAGAATTGAATATGAGACAGAGGAGATGGGTAGAGTTGTTGGACCCCGTTTTCGGAGCCTAACAACTGGACTCATAAACCTTGTGCTTATTACCCTGCAGGGTTATTTGCCATTATTCCACCAGGTTGGTGTGCCCACACTAGTCAGTCACCCAAATTACAACTAGCCTTCTTCAAAGAAATTGTAGTTCTAAGTCTCTAGTTTGTTTTGTTTCAAAAATCATCTCAATCAGAGTTCTACAGCTCAAGATATACTTAAAAAGCTAAAGCGTGTTTATACCCCAATCATGCTCTCCCAACCAACCTCTCACTTACTCTAATGAAAACTTTATCAAACAACTCCAAAAGATACAAATTTTCATGGAGAGACAGAAAAAGATGTTAGGAATCCTTTGCTTTAAGAATCACTTCATTTGGATGTTGGATGAGAAAGTTATACCCGAAAGAATCGAACATGTTTATACCATCAATCAATTTGTACCTATCTTGGCGCAATTGCCATAACTCCTACTACAAATGTCGGATTGACTTCGTTTTGGACGGTTTGAAAGAATACTTCTAGATCTACAACTTTCATGAAGAACTCGAAGCGAGATTCGGTCTCTAAAAGGATAAAAATGGAACAGAAGGTATTAAGATGATACAAAAGGTCAAACTAAGATGGTCAAACTAAGATGAAGCAAAACTAAGATGATGAACAGTAACTAAGACGAAGCAAAACTAAGACGATAAACAGTAACTAAGATGATGAACAATAACTAAGATGAAGCAAAACTAAGACGATGAACAGTAACTAAGACGATGAACAGTAACTAAGATGAAGCAAAACTAAGACGGAGCAAAACTAAGACAATGAACAGTAATCAAAGACGATGAACAGTAACTAAGACGATGAACAGTAACTAAGACGAAGCCAAACTAAGACGATTCTAAATCACTTTCTACACTCTCCAGAGCATCTCCCCTTATACTTCACAAACTAAGACGATTCTAAATCTCCTTATCCTGGTTCACCCCAAACCGTGGGCTACGTCCATTCCTCATAATCCTTTCTGAGATTTTACTATACTTCACCAAAGTACAAGTATTCTTTTCACCAAGCCTCTTCAGGTCTCTTATAGCAAGTATTATTTTTTTCACTTAAACTCTTCAGGCTCTCAGCTTTTCTTCTCTCTTACAGAAAGATGTTTGCGAGCTTTGTTACAGAGAATAATAGCTCTCAATGTTTAGCACCATGAATTCAGTGTTTCTAGCTTTCTTAAAATCTCTAACTCTTCCAAAATCACCAACTTCTGCAGTCTTCGACTTCGACTCGTATTTATAGCCTTCGTCTTCAACTGCTTCTTGATAACCACTTCTTTCTTCTTATTTCTTGATCTTTAAAGAAACAGTTATTCTAAGAAACAGTTATTCAGTTGAGTTATGTAACTAACTCAGACTGATTAACCATTTGACGTGGTATTGGGTCTTCGTCTTAGTTTTGCTTTAGCTTCGTCTTTCTTTCTATCGTCTCATTTTCGCTTCCGCTTCGTCTTAGTTTCCACTTCGTCTTAGTTTACGCTCCGTTTCGTCTTATTTTTGCTTCTCCGTTGCGTCTTATTTTTGCTTCTCCGCTTCGTCTTACTTTTGTTTCTCTGCTTCGTCTTATTTTTGCTTCTCCGCTCTTCGTCTTACTTTTGCTTCTCCGCTTCGTCTTACTTTTGCTTCTCCTCTTCGTCTTACTTTCTAATATCATTATTATTTGATTTCATCAAAATTATTAATCGTAAAGTCATTTTGACTTAACAATATATATAAGTGATTTCTCATCACTTAAATATAGATTAGAAGCTATGGAGTCCAGAAACGTTGTGAACATTTTAGAAAGAGTTAGAGGGAGAATTTCTTTGCATGTCAAGCAAGGGTTGCTTGATGTTTATTACATTTGATGTAATTCTCTTTTATCATTCCTACTGAGCATCCTACTTGTGTTTCCATTTTTTTTGTTGCTTAAAACTTCCTTAAACACTATATTTCTTCATATCTACATGTTCTTCACTAGATTTTGGAGGTGTTTGGTGTTTGCTATAACCCAAACAAGGAGAAGATTTAAGAAGGAAGGAGCATTTTCAAGGTACATATGCTGTAATTTCATGTTCTTACATTCTGTTTATATATGCACATGGATTATGGGTTCATAGGGATATCCTAGGAGTTGGAATTTTGATTTTGATACTTCCATTGCCTTACCATACAAGTGAGGCATGATCCTGAGCCTCTCCAACGCAATTGATATTAGCTTTAAAGAAATCATATTTCTTACATGTTAAAAGAAAATTCTTCTTCATTCTTTCTATTTCTTTGTCTATGTTGATATGGAGAAGGAGATGAGCACTCCAATAAGTGTGTAAACCATTTAAGATAGAGATAATAAGTTGTAGTCTTCCTAACAAATCCTTTACATTCTAATTATGTATCTTTTGTTTCATTTATTCCATAAGAGGAAGGAAATCCAAATGTGTTGGTCTCAAAGTGATTATTGGTATCACTAGATACTTTATAAGGAGAGTTCCTAAATTGAAGTTAGTGATTTGTGCTAGATAAGTTCTTATCCCTAAGCTTATATGGAGATATAGATGTAACTTTTTGTTATTGTTAGCTGTTAGACCAAACATATTTTCCAAAACCTGAAAAGCATTCACAAAATACATTATTAAAGGGTATTTTACTTACTAAATAAAAGAAGGTCATCCATAAACAAAAGGTTTAACAATTTTATAGAACCACATTTATGGTGAAATCTAAATAATCTGTTGGACTCAATGTTCTTGGAAATTAATCATATTAAAACTTCACCGTAGATAAAGAATAAGTAAGATGAGAGTGGATCATCTGGTTAAAGTTTGTTGGATCTTTTTATTAATGGAGTAAGTTTTTCATTAGTGTTAATGTTGTAAGAGGTTGTTGTGTTGTTTTGAACTAGACACTTGATGAAGATTGGTAAATAACTGACTTGAGAGAATTTTTATAAAAATATAATTAATTAAATAAAAAGCTTTTTGAAAGTCTATTTTTATTATATAGTTGTTGATCTTAGTAGATGAGTGATAGCTATTCATAATTTTTTGATTTAGAAGAACATTATCTCTTATATTTCTTCCATTAATTGATGCCCCTTGAGTTGGATTGATTATTGATCAACTGGCATCCTTCATCTTACTACACAACAATTTTTATATTATCTTTTATATATTGTTATGACATGAGATTGCTCGATAATCCTTAGCTGGCATAAGATTGGAACTTCTAGAATTGAACAAATATAGGTTTTATTAAGCTACCAAAGTATCTTGCATTTGTAGAAGAATTCTATAATAACATAAGTAAATGTGTCTCTAACTAAATGCCATGGCTTCTGAGGAAAAAAATCCTATTTAACCTATTAAGGCTAGGTCCTTTATTTGGTTCTAAGGATAAGAAAGCCACCTCCGCATCAATATAAAAAAAGTTTTAGTTGGGACAATATCATATAGTTTAGCTTGAGGTTATATATTGGCCTTTAATTTCATTATGACGTAACTTCGTTTCTGAACTAAGATCTTAGTTAGTCCTTGCCAAATAGGTTGTGTGCAACCGAGTAAGGAATTATGTCAAACACCTAATATGCACTCACTAAAACATTCTATTTAATAATTGATGTGTAATTTGAATTTCACACTTTAGGTCTTAACCAATGTAATTTGATAGAATATATGTTAAGTTATTTTTATATACCTAAAAACAAATTACAACCAAGTCTAGTTAAGCTACTAATTAACAATTTAAGATTGCCCTCGGAACATTTTCATAATGAAAAAATATAAAATATAAACAATGAAAAATTTGTTAATGTTTCACAAAAAATTGCATATGAAATAGGGCTTAAAATAGGCTAACCAACCTATTTCTACCCATATTCCACATTTATATAGAAAAGATAGTAGTTAAATTAAGTTAGAGCAATTACACTCCAACTATAGGGGTTATATTGTCTTGTCCCTTACAATAATTAGCAATTATACAACTTCCCTTTTATGTCTAAATAATATGATTGTTGGAGGGACTTATTAGAACATCCAACTATCATAAATCATAACTGAATAAATAATATAATTGATATAAATAATTTCAAAAAATAATTGTCACTATCAAGAACTAAAGTAAAATTTGGTCTATCCAAAATATATATCTTAGGCTGCTAATATTGTCACAGTGGTATTTAACATTACCCAACAACCTAAGTGAAAATTTCAGACCAAAATATATCATTACATATTTACAATTTTCTAGATAGCTTTGGTTACACTAGCTTCTTTTCCAAAGCATATCATTATTATATTGTTGGACTGATGTAAACATTATGAATCCATCTATTAAAAAGAGAGTCTCAGTAGCCTCTCCTATTAAAAGAAAGTTGACATCCTTGTCAGTAATAATTTTGTTGAATTTATCTATTAAGTACACCCTTGTCAACTTGCTTCTAAAGTTGGCAAGTAATCTCTTTTTTCTTGTAAAACATTAATAGAACATATTGGGTGATGAGAAAAGATACGGGCTTTCCCTTCCATTTTATTACATCAAGTAATAGCTTTAGCAACCCCTTGCTACATATGGATAACTTATATTTTGTTTTAGACACCTTACATATGTAGCTATAATTATACCCAAGACTAGAGTCTTAGTAAAAAATTGAAGAGTGTGTCTTCTTCCAACATATTATAGATGTTCAATATAAGAGAATTAAAAGCCTTAACATAGTTTTGGACTATTCCTTCACGTCTCAACTTTTGCAAGGTTTCTCTAGCTATATAAGAGGTTTTATAAGGCAGGAAATGCTCTCTATAACACCTCTTAAATCTCAATTTATAAACAACTAGTATTAAAATCATCTTACAATTTAACATCACCAACTATACATAATGTTCATCATCTCATTATCCATTTTTGGCACGTTTACAACATAAAAATATTAATTCTTATCTCACAAAAATTTCTCCATTATCTTAGCATCTGAAACACCATCAAAGTGCTTTGGTTTAGGGATTTTTAGCATTGTCTAGTTGTCACTATTATTATGGAAAACATTGGTTTAAATAAGTTACAAAGCATCCACCATCACCTTTACTCAACTATTTAATGCACCTCATTCATGCCATCCAATCAAATAGTCACAAAAAATCCATCTTTTAGGACTAATCTAAGGAATTGTTCTAACTAGCCATCCTTCATCTCAAATTTCCATATTTTCTCCCACCATTTGTCACCAAATTTATCTTGTTGTTGTGCTTTGATTTCGTTTTTCACATAGGTAAACTTAAGGCTAGATATTAGCCTTTAATTTAATGTGTTGTAGCTTAATTCCCCAATAAGTTTTCAGTAAGTTCCTGCTAAACATACTGTGCAGTCTGTTGAAAAATTTTGTTAAATACTTAATATTGAGATATTTTGTTGAACTATTGGTGTGCAATTTCATTTTCACCCTCTAGGACTTTACTAATGTAACCTAACATAATATAAGTGAAGTTGGTTGTTTGTATATATCTACAAATAAATTATAACCAAGTTTTAGTAAGGAAACAATTAATAATTTAAGAATGTCTTTGGGAAATTTTCCAATTAATAATTTAAATTTTTCTTTAGGACATTTTCATAAGCATCTTTTGTGCATATTTTTAAGTAAATTTTATAATCGAAAATAAACGAACATAAAACATAAGCATTGGAGTAACTTTTATTAACATGTCACAAAGGATTATACATGAAATGAGGCTTTGAACAAGTCCATATATACCCATATTTCACACATATATAGAAGAGACGATAGTTAAAGGAAGTTTATAAGAGTTACACCCTAACTACAAAGTTTACATTGTTTTAATCCTTATAGCAATTAGTTATATAAGTTCTCTTTTCAATCCAAATAGCATGACTATTGGAGGAGCATATTAAAACACTTAGTTACCAATTAGTATAACCGAATGACCATCATAACTGATATAGTTGACAAATAATTGCCAAAATATAATAATCACTACCTAAAACTAAAATGAACTTTGGCCTATCCAAAATCTATATCTTGCACTAATAATGTTTTCGCAATGGTGTTGAACATCATGAAATAGTCTAGGTGAAGTTTTCTTACTAAAATATGCCATTAACATACTTGCAACTTTTTGGACAACTTTGGTTACACTAACTTTTTACTGAAGCATGCCACAATTATCTTGTTAAACTTGTGTAAATTTTACTACAGCTATTTTTCTATAAAAAGATCTCACAGACAACATTTGTTCATAGGCTATTAATTGGTGAATAAGGTACTATAAGGACTTTTTATATATAAGAAAATCATTTTCACCTCTTGGAAAGTAAGTGAAATGTTTAACAAAAAGACTTTTAAGATCATTTTGATTGGTTATTTCCTTTCCTTAATCATTAAGGAAAGTTATTGTTTTGTTTGAGTTCCAATAAATGAGAACGGAGTTGTTAAAATACTCTTATTGCTATCACCATCTCTAAGCCAACTTACCCTTGCATCAATAATTTTAGGAATTTATATTTTTCCCACTTCTCTTAGGTTATTATCGCCTGTTTTTGCTAGTAGAAGTCCTTACATCAAACATAACTCCAATCTCGAATTTGAAACTACAATATGATTTTTTCCAATAGCCTTGATAACTTTTTCAGTTCTTTCTTTGTATCTCCTTTAGGTTTTTCATTAAATTGTCTAGTTTGCAGCCATAGAAAATGGTATTAATATCCTTTTAGACAACATCTTTGAATCCCAACTATTCCACCAAGTAGTTTTTGATCTTAAAAGGAACAAGTTTAATATTTTTAGGCAAATTCACAATGACCTCTATGTAACAATGATTAGATGAGATGTTATTGTTAAAGAGAGTCTAATAATTTAGGAAATCATTTAATCAAGAGTAGCTCACCATGACTCTATCTACTTTTCTTCTTTGGAAGAGATTTCCAGTTTGTTGTTCTTTTAAGTAAAGTGAGTTCCTTTGTATTTCAAGCTGGAAGGTCAGACAGAGAAATAGATAATTTATCACTAAAGCCAATTTAGTTAAACAACTTATGAGAATTAACAAGTCAATATTTGTATAAACATACAAAATATAAGCTTTGTTAATTATTAGGGCCTTACCATAATAATGGCATGTCTACTTTTTTTATATTTAATCATTACCTAGCTATTGGAATAAGATCTCACTATTAGGTTAACAAATTTATTTGTTTAATTTTTTCTTTAGTAAAGAACTAAAAGAATAAAGAGAAATAAGAAGAAATACTTTATTTATTATATAATTTGAATGTGGGCTAATGTTGGCATAAATTTCTATAGAAGACAACTTATGTATGTCTTAACTCTAACTATAAATATGGGTATATCAAGAGTTAATCTACATGATTATTTTAAGCAGTTACATGGTAAATGTTTAAAGCAAATAGTTAGTCAAAGTGCTCTAATAAGCTTGAAATTTAGGTTTCTTAATCTTTTTAACATAACCATTTTGATAAGATTCAAGAGTTTCAATTGATTGATGATAAAACATAATACAGATCTAAAATACTAAGCATCACTTCCAATTCCTCCAAGACCTTTAGAGGATTATATTGTTTGCACTTTATTTTGTCTTGTCCTCTCAAATATTATCAATTTAATCACACTCACAGTAAACTTTTTCCAATTTGCTTATATTATATATATTTATAATATTAAAGGCAAAAAAGGTGCCAAAGTAGACAATTAACAACTTCTTTCATTTCAATTTCCTTCTTAATTAAACTAAATTGAATTCCAAGATGATTTTCCATTTTTGTCTTTATATTTACTCCTTGGAATATATTTAATTAACTATTCAATATGTGATAATTAAAAGTCTCATAATTCTAGTGTGACAAACATGAACCTTTTGGATTTGTAAATCATAGGAAAGATTAAAAATGTGAAAGAAAATAAGAAAGTCATTAGCCATATATATTAAAAAAGAATTAAGCAAACATGTATTAAAAGAAAAATGTATGTTAATATTCAATTAAAGAAGCAACCATTGTAAGACAAATAGTATGAAATAATCAAACCAAATGATGTCCTAACTTATGATTTTAGTGATATCAAAATATGTTTCTAAAAATGAATTTATTTTTGTTAATATTAGTAGCTTTATTATAATGAAATCAAATAATATGTGAGAGATTAAGTTCAATAGAAGGACAAAATAAGTAAAAAGTTAATTGAATAAATTAACTAATCAAATGATAAACAAAATGGGCTAAATAAACCATATCTACAATTCAAGAGAGTTTTAAAACAATTTAAGTCAAGTGAATCATAACGAGTTATAAGATTTATTTTTGATACTAAAGATAGTTTTATGAATCTTTTGAGATAATTTCATTATATTCATGAGCATGAGAGCATAATATGAACCCTTAATTTATTGTGTGATCAAGAAAGAAATTCTTAAGTTTTATTTGAGTTACTGAGATATCAAATGAGAGAGAAATTGATTTGTTTAGGCTTTCTCTTCACCTGTAGCAAAGAAAATGTATAAAAGATCCCTTTTTATACCTTAAGAAAAGAAAATACTATATAGTGTAGTTCAGTCTAATTCTGTTGGGGCTGGACGTTACTGTTTGGATCCATGAAGCTGGTCGATGTTCACTCCAAAGCACCTGCAAAACAATAAAGGCGCACCGGGGGTTGATAACCGGCAGGCCCCTCCGACGCTCAAGTTAGTCTTTTTGTGAGGGTTATGGTGGCTAAAAGCAAAGAGTATCGGGGTTCCAATCTCGTACCTGTATCATGGCGAAATAGTACCTTATATATGGAATAAATGCTAAGTTTAAGTCTTTACGTAGGTCTTTACGTTTGCATGGGAGACTAACACTTGCGAATGGACCGTGGACGTGTGGACCTGGGCCTTGGCCTAGCACAGCCAACCCAACCACATTAAAATGAACAACGATATCTTTTGATGCATTAGAGTCGAATCCTTTTCCACTGTAAATTCATAATATTCATCTTCAAAATGTTTCCTCTCTCCTTATCTTTCGAAAGAAATTAGCTATCATCAAATTTTATTATTATGAATACTTGCCCAAACTTGAACATTTCCGTTATGCAATTGTTGATAGCATTGCTTTAAAATTTTAGGCTTATCTCTTTAATCCAAGGATCGTAACGCTCCAGGAGTCCCAGGATTTTGTTTGAGTTTCATCATCACTTTCATGACCTGAATTTGAAAGTCTTTCACTAATAGCATCAAAGCATCTCCTGAGTTGACTAAATTTACTTTTACATGCCATCATTTTTTCAATATCTGAATCTTATGGCTTATAAAAGACTAGAATACATTAAGAAATATTAGACCAACTTGGAATTTTTGGGATATTTCAAAATATGGATGCATATGTACGTAACTGTCATTGGGTCAACCAACCATTGAATTGTAAGGATGTATGAATAAATATTCACAAGGCATTTCAAAGTAATTGAGAAAACTTTCCAGTATTCATCAATTAAGTACCCATTTCTTAGCTCTAAATCCACCAACTCAAACTCGTGTGCTGGCAAAGGCTTGTCATTAATACTCAGTCTAATCTTTTCTAGCTTTAGTGACCTATATTTCATAAGAGATATGACTTTGTTATAGAGGTGAAAACAGTTTCAATTGAATTTCTTGCAACCTTATCATGGTATTCACATGTCAGTTCTGGGTTATATCACGAGGATATGAAGCCTTCAAATTGTTTGCTAAGTAAGAAGAAAGAAAGTGTTAAGTGTATAGTCTTCTTCTTAACTTTGAATTTGAGGTCCACATTGAAGAAATCCTAGCCGAAGTATTATTTTAGAGTTCATCCTTAGAAGGAAATGCTAGTCTGTTGTTCTCGGTTTCCCAACATTGTGTTAACTTGGTTAAACTACTTAACCAAACCTCATCAGCCACGAAGGACATAGAGTCATTGTTGCGGTGCCACGACCAGTGGGCTCTCGTTTCGTCTATAATCCTCAGCCTACCATGTCCGAAGCTTGGCTCCCTGTAGACCGATAGAGAAGTAGGATTCTTGAACCTGTTTTGCATTAAACATCATAACGTTAATGTAACTAGAAGCACAAACCTTCCCAATCTTTTGGATCTATAAATTTATGAAATAATTTATTTAAAATAATTATTTGACCAACTGTTACACTGTTGTGTCTTCTCCAAAATTTATTAAATACACATTTTAGAGATAATCGCCACAAATATGCAGTAAAAAAAAACACAGAAACCTGTACACTTGACCTATTCTAAGTTTCCTTTTATGACATCTACTTATGAATAATCCTTTTTTCTGAGTCTATGCTCAGATTATAATCCTTTTTTATACCTTAGGATTCATTCGTGTATTCAAATTGGACAGTGGCGTTGTTTGGTTATGCAATACTTACATTAGTGCCAGCCCTTCTCGATTTCCTCCATCGCCGATGGTTATGTAGACTGGGCCGCATGGATCATCCTTGTTATTGTATATCCTTGTCTGAAGGACACCATAAAAGATATATTTAAAGTATTGAAATATATCACATATATATATACACACACTACTTTAAAATCTTACTCTTAAATCAGATCAGAATTTAATACAATTAATAATTCAAAGCCTTATTTCAATGAGGATTTAATTATAAAATTTCGATTACTACTACTAAATGATTCAAGTTTCTTCAAAGTGGCATAAGAATGATCATGTTGTGAAACTTTGGTTAATTTCACTAATAATGACAAATTTATCTTGAGCACTATTGTTTAGATGAATAGAGTGTGAACGATTGTACTGAAAAATCACACCAAGTAAATTTTCAAGAAAGACTAGAGGAATCATAAACGATCTCACTTAAAACTCAATATCTTAGACAGAATTTTCCTAGACAAGTAATTGAATAGCACAATAATTCACAACAACTATACCCAACAATAGTTTTAAATAGACAAATAAAGAACACCAGAATTTAATGAAGTTCAGTCAACTATACCTACTTCTTCAAACACTACTAAATTGATATTTCACTATTTTCATAAAATAATACAAGTGAAATACTACAAAAAGAGAGAAGGAATTTTATCTTATGAAAGACAATTTTTTGGGATGTAAGATAAAGGTGGAAAAGCCCTCCTTTTATAGCTTAAGGAGGCTCTCTCAATATTGTGTTTCTCTAATATGGGATTTGAACATATGCCACAAAGTCAACAATTCTCCACCTTGGCATATTCAACATCTTCAAATCTAATGTTGGAACTTGACTGCAGTCACTACCTTTGTCAATATATCAACAGGATTCTCAGTGGTCTTAATCTTTTGGGTTGCTACTCCACCTTCTTCTAGAACCTCTCGTACAAAGTAATAATGAACATCGATGTGTTTCATCCTTGCATGATAAACTTGGTTCTTTGCTAAATGAATAGCACTTTGACTATAACAATATACTTTGACATGCTTCTGTCCAATTTCCAATTCATCAAGCAATCCTTGAAGCCAAATTACCTTCATATCCTCTGTAACTGCTATATGCTCTGCCTCTGTAGTCGATAAAGCAACTATTGATTGTAAAGTAGACCTCCAACTGACTAGTGTTTTTGCAAGAGTAAACACATAGTCAGTTAGTAGTTGATTGATATTTATTTAAACCATCGGCATAGTCGAAATCAAAATATCCAATTACAAATTGACCCTCTTGCTTATCCTGCTGAAATACCAAACCAACATCTACGGTGTTCAGAATGTACCGTAGAATCCATTTCACAGCTTGCCAATGCTCTTTGCCTAGATCATGCATATACCTGCTCACAACCTCAACTGCCTGTGAAATGTCGGGCCTTGTACACACCATAGCATCCATCAAGCTACCAACCGTATTTGCATACGATACTTTAGTCATGTACTCTCGTCTTGTGTCTTTCTTTGGAGATAGGGATGTACTGAGCTTTATATGAGGAGCGAGCAAAGTACTAACAGGTTTTGACTTTTCATTCATGCCAAAATGTTATAGCGCCTTTTTCAAATATTGCTTTTGAGTCAAACATAGTCTCCCCAACTTTCTGTCTCTACTTATCTCCATGTCGAGAATTTTCTTGGCGTCACCTAGATTCTTAATTTCAAACTCCTGATTCAACTGAATCTTCAATCTCTCAATTTCTCTTTGATTCTTTGAAGCTAATCAGCATATCATCAACATATAGGAGAAGATAGATATAAGATCCATCTTGTAGTTTGCGAAAATAGACACAGTAATCATATTTGCTTCTTAAGAACTTTTGTCCCATCATAAACTTGTTAAATCACTTGTACCACTGCCTTGGAGATTGCTTCAATCCGTACAACGATTTTTCAAGCTTGCACTCCTTATTTTCTTTTCCAACAACCTTAAAACCTTCGGGCTGAGTCATATAAATTTCTTCCTCTAAGTCTCCATGTAAAAACGTAATTTTTACATCCAATTGAACTAACAAAATTCAAACGGAGGAAATTTATATGACTCCACCTGAGCATAGCCTTTAGCCGTTAGCTTTGCTTTGTAGCGAACATTATCTTTATCAAGAAATCCATCTTTCTTTGCATATACTCATTTGTATCTAATTGCCTTCTTTCCCTTTGGGAGATGAGATAGCTTTTACGTTTGATTCTTATAAAGGAATGTATTTCTTTAGTCATGGCTACCCTCTACTTATCTTCTTCTAAACTTCATATTGTTTCTCTGTTAAGTTCTAGTTGTGGGTAAATAGGTATGCCTAGAAGGGTCTGCAACTGCTTCTGTGACATTTTGGTGTCTTCTGTTATCGACACTTCAGTGTCTTCTGTTATTGACACTTCGGTGTCTTCTGATATTGACACTTAGGTGTCGAGACTTCGGTCTCTTCTGTATAAGTCTCATTACCCACTACTGTAAATGGATTTAGCAGTCTTATGATTTTGTACTCTGATATTAGTTTGATTTTGGCATAAGCTAAATTGCATTCAGTTTCTAAAGGGTTTATACCCTCTAGTGATGAACAATTCTGTTATTTATAAAACTCTTTTTTGTTCTGAATTTCTGTATCTGTTGTTGACTTATAGTGTAGTTATTACTCACTAAACTATATGCTTAGCACGGTGGATTTGCCTGTGTAGGTTCTAAAAAAGGTACATAGGAACTGGGAGAAGACAACCGCGATGGCCAAAGGAGTCTGACTTTTGTTTTGTTCATATGTATTTTGAGATTGTTTTTAGACTTATATCTGATGTCTATAACTCCTGAATTTTTATTTTGATAGCTTGTAATAACCTTAATTCAGGTTGCTTTCCGAATTTATGATATGCGATGTATGTTTGTTGAGATTCTAGTCATGCTTGTATAAAGTGTTTCGTATGCTTTAGAATGTTTATTTTTGAATGTTATGCTTCCGCGAAATATTTCGCATTTGGTTTGTTATGTTATGTTTGTGTGGCGCTCGCAATATCCTCCCAGGGGGTATTAAGGCGTCACATAACATGATAGTATGCAGTGGAACCAAGCACATGTAAGGAATCATAATCTGTAGCAAGTTTTCCAAACCATTTTTTCAAAGGTGTTTTACCACCAATAGCAGTTGATGGAAGGCGATTGATGAGATGGCAAGCATATGTAACAGCCTCAACTTAAAACTCTCTGCCCAACCCAGCATTAGATAGCATACACCGAACTTTCTCTAGCAATGTCTAGTTCATACGTTATGTCACCTCATTTTGTTATGGTGTATCCCTGATTGTGAAGTGTCTAACAATACCTTCATCTTCACAGACTTTTAAAAATGGATCCCTCTTGTACTCCCCACCATTATCTATATGGAGACGCTTAATCCTTTTACCTGTTTAAGGAAAACTCCCAGCATTATATCCTTAGTCTTTATAGTATACACCCATACTCTTCGGGAAAAATCATCAAAAAAAGGTCACATAATAGTGTTTTCCTCCCAAAGAAACTATTTTGGAAGGTCCCCATGCATCAGCGTAAACATAATCCAAAATAACCTTCGTATCATGAATTGCAGTGCTGAATTTCACTCTTGTCTACTTCCCTTTGACACAATGGTCACAGAAGTCTAATTTGCAGGCCCGAACTCCTTTTAACAATTCTTGATTTACTAATATCTTCAAGGATTTTTCACCCGCATGTCCCAAGTGCATATACCACAACCTAGCTACTTCTAGCTCTTGATCATCATTAGAAGCTACTGTTGTTGTTCCAATAACTATATTACCCTAGTAATAATACAGGTTATTGTTTCTTCAAATTCGTTTCATTACCACAAGTGCACTAGAGATGACTTTCATTACTTCATTTGTTGCTTTTATAATGTATCCCTTTGATTTTAGGACTTCCACAAAAATGAGATTCTTCGTCAAACTTGGCACGTATCTGACATCTATCAAGGTCCTGGTTGTTTCATCGTGATTCCTTAAGCAAATTGAACCAATTTCATTTATAGTGCAGGGATTGTCATTTGCTGTGTAGACAACTCCACCTTCTAACTGTCTAAAATTAGAGAATTAATCCCGATTAGGACACATGTGATGACTAAAGACTAAATCGAGCAGCCATGGACTATAAGAGCTTATTAAGGATGTAACAACCAATAAAAGATCTGAGTCTGTATCTTCACACTCAGCAATATTTGAATTTGCAACAGCGTTTCCTTATCAGGTTTGTTTTTATTCTTTAGCTTTGGACATTCCTTTTTTCATTGCCCTTTTTCCTGACAAAAGGCACATTCATCTTCGCTCAATTTGAGCCTCAACTTCGATCTCCCTTTCTTCCTTTAATCTGGCTCAGGAACGACCTCTGACTACCAAAGCTTCTGTTGCTCCACTTGTACGTTCTTCCTTTGTCTTCCTTCTCAACTCATGATTCTACAAAGCAGCTGTAACTTCACTGAGAGACACATCAACCTTCCCATGAAGTAAAGTAGTTTCAAGAAACTCAAACTCCTCAGGAAGGGATCCCAACAACGTAGATCTTCATCTTCAAATGTCATATCCAAATTCATTAAATCAGTAACTAACTTATTAAAGCTGGTGATGTGATCATTTATAGTGGTACCCGAAACATAAGAGAAACGAAACAGTCTCTTCTTCATATGGAGCTTATTCTGACTGCTTTCCTTTAGGAATTTCGCTTCCAACGTGTTCCACAATTTAAATGCAGAATTTTGTTTCAAGAAAGCATACTTTTGCTCTCTGGAAAGATACAATCAAATTGTACCACATGTCAAACAATTTATAGTCTTCCAATCTTTATCCTCAACATCATCTGGTTTCTTTTTTTCAATACCAATGTTAAGACCTTGCTGAAAAAGAGCATCTTGAACCTCACTTTGTCGCATGTCGAAATGCCTCGTACCATAAAAAATATCCACCGCAAATATTGCATTTGTCATAGCAGTCTTTGCTAGAATAGACGAGGTAGAAGCTGTCGACATGGTTAGTGTAGTCGTATCTTTGATTTTTATCATCTCTGCTACAATTTTTATTCAATAGCTGTCAATGCGGAATGCCAATAGCCTGAGGAAAAATCTTTTCTGATATGGAAGATCAGACCACGTTGCAACCATAGAGTATATTAAGAAAAAACCTAGCTCTAATACTAATTGTTGTGAAACTTAGGTTAATTTTACCAACAATGACAAATTCACCTTGAGCACTATTGTCTAGTGAATAGAATGTGTGAACGATTCTACTGAAAATCACACCAAGTAAATTCTCAGGAAAGAGTGGAGGAATCACAAACGGTCCCACTTAAAACACAATCTCCTAGACATAATTTTCCTAAACATGTAATTTAATAGCACAATAATTCACTACAACTATACACAACAATAGCTATTAAATAGACAAATAAAAAATACCATAATTTAACGAGATTCAACCAATTATGCTTACATCCTCGGACACTACTAAATTGATATTTCATTATTTTCAGAAAATAATTCAAGTGAAATACTATAAAAGGAGAGAAGGGATTTTATGGAAAACAATTTTTTGGGATGTAAGATAAAGGTAAAAAGCCCTCCTTTTATAGCTTAAGAGGCTCTCTCAATATTGTGTTTCAACGTATCAAAAGTAAAAGGACCAATACATAAAATGAAAGATGTGATTTAGTTTAAACCAGTAAGGTAAGTGGACTTACAAATCGTTCGTAAGCATGAACATGGCCAGCAAAAACAACGTCAACTCTTGCCTTGTACAACAGTTCCTCCATTGATTCTCTCATGCTTTCTCCTTCTCCTTGATGTGCAGTATTGGTGTTATACCAAGGTGCATGCAACAGCACAACAACCCACGGCGTCTTTTTCCTGTCGATCCTACCCAGATCAGCTTCAAGCCACTTGTACTGATGTGAATCACCATCGAAGTCCGCGTAAGATCCAAGCATGATCACATGGGCACCGGCAACTTCAAACGAGTAATACAAGTTTGAAGACGACCCACTCTTTTCGTACGGCATCGGCCAGCGAGCATTATAGGCTTTGAAGCCTTGCGGGATTAGAATTGGGATGGTCTCTATCTCATGATTGCCTTCTGTCACCATCCATGGCCTTTGGCTCGCATATGGCTCCACCAACCGTCCAAATGAATCCCAAAGTGGCTGTTGGCTGTCAGCATACGATAAATCACCCGGGAGTAACAGTACGTCGTAGTCGTAATTGTTGACATGCTCCAAAGTTGATTTCGTCCACTCTGTTTGTCCAAGGTCACCTGAAACAATGAAAATTTAAAAAAAAATTGTGACCAATGTTATTCAATCTTCTGTTACTTAACTTGATATAAGGTAGACCTGCAAGAGATTTGGTCGATGTTTGGGTTTTCATTTAGTGATGGGGGTTGGTGAAATGTTACTTCAGCAAGCACTTTGCTTAATGCTTTGTCTTTCGAAGTGACAAATTCAGACATAAGCCAAGGTTGCCAACTATTCTGTTGAGTTGTGTACACTCTTTCTCTCTTTACCTTTGTTGGGAGGCTGTTGCTTATACTCCAAGAATTAAACAAGCAACAAACTCACGAGAGTAAACTACTGTTTATAAAAAGGATAGCGTCCTGAGCAACGAATTCCACTTGGATATGGGGTCACATCTATACGACCAATGTTCTACACCAAATCAGACTTCGGTTTCATTATCATATAAATAATATTAATTGCAGAACTGTTGATTTCCTTTCACGTTAAAGACAAACTTTTAACGATTTGCATACAAGAGAATAATTAAAACTTACCAACGACAGCGAATTCAACAGGAAAAGTTGCAGGGGGTGTTCTGAAGGAGAACTCAGGGCCATGACCTCCACAGCGATAGTAATACGTAGTGCTTGGCTTCAATGGTCCAATACTCACATGGTGTATGGTGCCTGATTTATAGAAGAAATAATGATACGAAGTTTTGCGTCCGCTAGCCATGGAATTGTACTTTCCTGACTGCATTCCATATTCAACTATTGACTCTACATGCTTATCATCTGTAACCCATGAAATTCGCATCTCATCACTTCCAACCACCGAAATGTGTACCTGAAGATAACATTATCCAAGAAAGAAAAGTTATGATCTTGCCATATACTGCGATGAACACTCCATCAAAATCCCGCACCCATATAACTTTTGACAGAAAAGAAAGAGATAGAAACCTGTTGAGGTTCGGCTTCTGATCCCTTGTGCGGAGTGAAGATGACATTGCGTGCAGAAGGTCGAGAATATTCAATATTGGACTCTGAAGCATGAGGTTGCAGGAAAAGTACTAGAGAGAAGAAGGAACAGATGGGTAGGAGTAAATGAAACAAACTTTGAGACAAGTTCTTCATTTTCTGTTGTTATCAGCTGAAGGCAGTAGGCATCTTATGTAAATGAAACTCAAAGGGGGTATTGAGAATTTGATACATACATACATAAATAAATATACATGTATATATAAAAATGTAAATGGGAATTGCGTGTAGGTTGATGTAGTTAAGTGAACTGCCAATTTTTTTGGTTAGTATCAGATCTATGCCACCCCAGATTTTCTGTCCAGTTTTACTCTGTCTTATTCTGTCTTATAGAATCTCAGCCATTAATTTTGCGGGACCCACTCGAGCCCCATGCGAACCCTACATAAATAAATGGCTGAGATTTATTGGACACAATAAGACACCATAATATTGGACAGGAGATCTGGAGTCGATCTATGCTTACTCAAATGAAAGGTTGGAACTCTTATCTGCCTACGCTCCTGCAGATTTGGCTCAGTCGACACTCAAACATCTATGGTCTCTCCTGACAGCTTTTTCTGCCTATATAAGCACAACTATTTGAACCTATTACATGAAATAAGCATATTAATTATTGACCACATAAAATAGATTTAGATTTGAGGTTTTGGATTGCATGTACTTGTCCGAAATCAGTAAGTGAAATGGCGCTAATTTAAAGATTTACGTCTGCAAGGCTTGGAAGCATCTCATTCACCAACTATACTACTTTTTGCCTCACCTTGAAGAAGATGAATCTTGTAGTTTTAACGTGCAAGTAAAGGAAATTACATCAAGAGAAAAGTGGGAATGTAGAACTGAGTAAAACATTAGCTGATTATGACTAACAAGAAGATTGGTAATGGCACGTACACCAATGAAAGGAAAATTTATGACTACTAAATAGATCTGTTGGGCTCCGGAACGGAACGGATTTCAGATCATTGAAATAGACTAGACATTTAAAGTAAAATATCTCTCAAAGAAAAAGGGTACATCTCAAAATTAGTAAACTATACTAAAACACGTTTTTGTTGCAACCATGGTAGGTAGAGCCCAGCTAGGTGTTTTTGACAAGTTTAGATTCTCTCTCCAATATTATGGTATCTTATTGTGTCTAATAAATCTCAACTATTTATTTATACGAGTTTCACATGAGGTCCGCATGAGCCCCGCAAAATAAATGGCTGAAATTCTACGAGACAGAATAAGACAGAGTAATATTGGATAGAAGATCTGGACTCGTTCTTGATTACGCGTAGGCTGTTTCTAATAAATGTCCCTTTCTATTAGATCATTTTAACGTAGATCCCTACCAAATTTTCCCAACTACAAATTTTCCCAACTCCGGTATTTTTAAAAACATTTAATTACATAAAATCACTTTATTATAATATTTGTTAAAATAAAATGCAATTAGTATACATTAAAATGATTTTAAAATTTATGGAAGAAAATGAAAATTATTATTATATATAACAACATAAATGATAATAATTATGTAAGATAATTATACATAGATATAATATTTTTTAAAATAATTTAAAGGTCATATAAATTGCCAATTTTTTTAGTATTTTAAAATTTTAGTCTTTTCTATAAAATTTATTTATCACAACTAATTAATTTATTAAATTAATTATTGATGTTGGCTAATAGCAACTTGTAAAATATTTACAAGTTCAAAACTTACTTCTCACTTCATAGTTCATACCCTCTCTCTCTCTCTCGAATCAGCCAGCGAAATGACGAAGCGGTTTTGTTAGTTCATGTTCTACTTCCAAATAGACCACTTATACATATATTAATTGATATACTTTTGGCATTTTATGGAGATTAATTAGTCAATTGGCAAGAAACTTAAACCATATTTTCGTTCTATCATAAAAGGATTATTTGCACTAACGAATTTTGTTTATAATTCCTTCTTTTTGAGAAACTTCAACTTTGTTTTCAGTTGGGTACGAATAGGCTTGGTTATTGGGCCCAGCCTGATTGGACAGCGCTTAAAATTAACTAGTCAGGTCTGAGTTGACGGGCTTCAGTCTGACTCAGGTTCAAGGCCCATTCAGTCCAACCCAAACTCATCAGAGTGGCCCAAATTTTTAGCCCGTTTATGCTCAGAATAAATAACGGGTTGTATTTGTGTATAGCAAAGGAATTATAAACAACAATCCAATTGAATTTATGGATCTGAGTCGATTCAGTCCAAAACCTCACATTCATTCGAGTGGAGTCCAT
>JANKOD010000005.1:30310252-30320521 GCA_026284645.1 Erythroxylum acuminatum | reverse complement strand
CACCCTTGATCCATTATTACTAACAAATTTATAAAGTTATTGATTTTAGGAAAAATCCTTTTGAAAAAAGTAAAAATGATGGGAATCAAGCATCTACTCAAGCTACACAAGCTTTTAAGCCAGGGAGGCATAGAGAGGGCCTTAAACAATATGCAAATAGTTCAAATCAAGCATCAAAACATTTATGAGATTAGTGAACATTGAAGAAAATTAAAGAACTTTGGAGAGTCAAATAATACGACACCTTAACAATTTTGTGTTGGACTCATGTTCCAAAACACAACATCATATTAGTTATATGTTGGTCATGTTTATGATTAGAAGAAGTTTTATAAGCAAGATGATACTAAACATGAAGTGAGATCATCGCTAGACACTTTTTATTTTGCACTTGTAAACTTATAAAAAGAAAATTGGTCAAATTAGAAGCTAGATAGACACCATACTCATGATTTTATTAGTTTTGGAATTTTAAACTTTTGTTTAGATAGGAATTGACTTATTTTTCAAATTTATTTACTTCCTAATTAGATTATATTAGGGTTATTACTTTCCTTTAAAACTCTAGTTCTTAGGTTTTATGTTCCTAGAATTATAAACTTATAAAAGGCTATGTTATGAATGTAAAAGGGACTTTTATCGTTGTTATTGATCAATGAAAAACCATACTGAGATTTTCTTTGCTACTTTTAGAGTAACATTTGTTTTAGGTTCTCTAAAAAATTGTGATTTTATCTAGCTTGATAGCGGTGATTAAACCATATAATCTTATCAGTCAATTATTTCTTTTTTAAAAGTATAGCGATTTGTATCATTTTTTTCGTTTCATGTTTCTTAAATCAAACCTGTTTCAATAGAATGATCCTTAGTCTTGTTTGGTATTGATATCGAATCTTACTAGTTCTATTAGTGAGAGTCGTATTACATGACATGTTGTTAGATATCACTCCTTACTTCTGATTTTAATTATTTAATTAAAGAATTAAAGATAAGTGAAAATGAGTGTTAATTTATCTAATTTTAATTATTATTTATAATCATTGTGAACATAATAGAAGTGTAATGGGTCACATATAAGGAGTAATTAAAGAGAGAAAAATTAGACTTGATTTTAAAGTTTAAGCAATTTCAAAGATCAAAGGTGAGGTATTTGATTTTATTAAGAATAAATTATAATTATAATTGAATTAGACTTTAATTATAATTAAAAGTTTAATTTTAATTAAAAAAGCTAGAGTTTTTTTTTCTTTGAATAAGAAAAAGATACGAGGGAGTTAACACTTTTATCTTTTCCTCTCTAATACAGAGTTCTCTTTTTCTAATGCAGAGATATCATTAGAAGGTATACACTAAAATAGCCCGTAATTAATAGTTTGAGAAGAAAATTTTGCAGAATTTTGAATTAAATATGCTTAAAACTTTTTATATATGATTCTTGTTTTTTTTAATATTATTCTATTAAAAAGATCGTTCGAAAAGTTTGTAAAAAAAGTTTCTATTGCGCATATGATTCCTCATAGTTGATTTTCTAAAAAGCATAACATACGAATTAAACTAAAATGTGAATCAAAATTAAGATAATAACATGATAATAATTTAACGAGTGAACTCGTTTGAAAAATTAATTATCTACTTTTTAGAGAGTTAAAATATTATAAAATCAACTAATAATATTAGAGCTTTGATTCTATGTAACATACAAGTAATAAACGAAAACTAATAATTGCACTAATAGACCTTGTAACTGAAGAGAGAAAATCAAATTTGGTTGAGCACTTTACATTTAGGAATAAAAGGTTGAACAACTTAATTTAATTTTATATTTTAATACTCTTCCAAAAATGCGGTGCCGGTGCTACCGGAGAAAAGATAAGATTGGGAAGTGGGAACCCTTGGATTGGGCTTCGGTCCAATAATTGGGTTCTATGTACGATTTGAGTTTAGTTTAGGCTTTTGATGTTGGTATTGGTTTGGTTCCGAGTTGCATGAGAATGAGTGAAAAATGCAACTAATGAAACGAGCAAGTGTTATGTGACAAAAAGGTCGGAAAAGACAGCGTGAGCAGCATGTCGTTTATATGGTGGTGGATGACTTCCTTGATGTTGGGAACTTAATCGCCAGATAAATATATCTTCAATGCCATTAATTCTTTGAAGAGATTTCTATTTTAATGAGCCAATAAGGATGATTACAAGTCTAACTGCTTCCAGTTGTTTACAATAAGGAATCTAAGTGTGAATAATTTTATTGAGAGGGAAGTTCCAAGATTAGATTAGGTGCACATCCAATTGACGTAGAGTTGAATGATAGGCCTGGAATGGATGGCTTTTGGTTTCTACAGACTGTGGTCCCTAAAGCATAAATTATGAAAAGCCCTAAGCTTACGTGTAGGGGGGGTTCAATGCACTTAATATCCAAACAATAATAATGTAAGTCTCTCATCATTAGCCATGCAGGAGATTGGTATTATGTGACATGATTAAATATGACCTCAGAAAGTAGAAACTTAAAGGCTAGCGATATTCATGTCATGAGGTCGTGCCCATTGGGGAGGGGCTGAGCTGGTGGCTTTGGCTGTGGTGGGTCATGTAAACCATGATCCCCGCCGATGAATGAAAACTTCCTTCCTTTCACGTGTGTAGCATCAATGCTGTCCAATCATATCTCACGGGTCAACTTCTTGGCTCCTCCATAGGTGATGCAATCATCCCTCCCTCTTTCTTTTGTTAACTTACGGGTAAAAAGGAATTTCCAAGTCATTTACCCTGTTCTGCATAATTGTATTTGTAGATGATGATGAAGATAGAGATGCAATATCTCTTCACCACTGCCATACACATTTATGAGCAAAAACAGCGCCTAACCTCCCTCTAAATCATTAACCCAATTCTTTTAAAATCAATTTTCATTTATTGGGGGGTTTGCCATCATTGGCTGTTTCAGAACAAGAGTTATAACCTTGCCTCCTCTCACACTTCACCAATTTACTTCCTCTTTGTACTTTTGTACAGAAACCTTTTGCTTTGCACTCCGCCCTAAATGCTTGTGTTGACCGTATCCCAGTTTGAATAGCAGATAGATTGAAACATTACATGTACCTAAACTTATCCTATAACTCTGTCAATTGTTAAGGATCTAATTTACTTCACACATGTCATATATACTAGTTATAGTTAAACTCTTCCCCCACCTAGAACCAGAACCTCTTTTTCCATATAGTTTCAACTACAATTTTGACTAGAACAAGTGATCAGCAACTATTATAAATCTTACCAGCATACGAAAGTCTGGTTTGAAAATGATGAGAGTACATTCACAAACTTTTCAACCTCAAAATGAAAGAAATTCAATAATGTATGGCGGATTCTGGGAAGATTCTACCGTCCCATTACGGCTATAGGTCTGACACTTCAGAAGACTTCACTCATTCCACTCTCAGAAACAACTTTAGAGTTCAGCAGAGAACTTATTGAAATCTCTTCACTTTCAAAGCCCCACTCAAAGAGACGTAACAAGGTCATGGAAATATTTAACTTGTGGAACATTCCTTTGAAAGTTAAACATAGCAATGAGGCTTCCTAGATTATAGCCACATCAGCCCATACACATTATCCTATATATTAAATTCTTGTTTTAACCAAAAGAACAAGGCAATCCTACAAGCATGTCCTCTTGTGTCCCATTTTTGGCAAACATCATGTCCACTTTATGTAAAGTAAGCCTAATCTATCACTCAGAATGTTGACAAACTTTGTGTGTTGCAAATAGTTGTAAAATTAATATATTAATCTGCATTTCGTATCTGAGGAAAGTATGTGACACCCAAAAGTTAATATAACTTGTAAGCTTCTAGCTGTATAGAAGTGAAAAATTAGCATAATTTGAGGAAAGCTCAACCACAATATGTTAGTTGTATTGAAGGCATAATAACAAGAAGTTACGGTCATAATGGAGCATAATCATGCTCCTACACGATTTTAAGCAAGAGCTTCCTTACAGAGAGGAAAAAAAAGAAAAAGGGCACACGAGGGGTAACATTGTCAATTGAATCTTTCAAATAACAAGTCATAATTACAATTACCCTTAAATCAGGAGTAAATGAACGAGGCCCACGAGGGGGCACTGGACAGCCAGATGACAATTTTACCCATAGACTCATCCAAAAGCACCACTCTGTCAACCATGATGTCTCACGCTATGACACTCATAACCCATGAGGAGCTGAGGCTGGCCCAATTATCACCAAACCCCCTCCTTTTTTCTCATTATCTCCATACGAATTAGACATGGAAACAATGCTTTAGCCTATGATTATCATGCTTACTATTATGATTATAATAACATAAAAGGAAAAGGCATCAATTGTTCAAACAGTGAAGTTGTAAGGGTAGATTAGTCATTCACATGACTAGTAGTCTGGTGCAATTTCAGTATAACCCTAACAGGGATACTAATATGTCCTAGACATAAAGAATCAAATTTGCCATCTGCACCTACTAAGTAGATGTATGATTTACAAATATGATGCTAGATTGTAGATAATAATTGTTGTCATGTATGACAAATACAAAGAAGAGTGGCAAAGTTAGGCTCTCAATGCACAGTACCGCCACTTTGGACGGGGCATTCAACAGTGCAAAATTACGGCAAAGAACAATAATTACCGACAGTTGCCAAACCAAGAAATGATATTGGAAAGTGAAGAACACAAGAGTCTTAAGTTAGAACAGAAGAAGAGGAGAAAAAAGAGAGGGTCGTGGGGATGGCTGAAGCCAATCCAAAACATCATTGCGAATCTTGGAATGGCCTAGCCCACCATCATTTTTACAAGGGCCTAGGGAAGAAAATCCCATTACTCTTTCCCTGGAAAAACTAGCGATGCCAAATTTACTACACACCCTAAATGTCCATGAAACCAAGCGCACACACTCACACTCATCATCATTTACATGACCTCATATCCTTCCCCTCGTCATCATACATTAAATTGCTTGCCCTCAACCGGCCGCCTTCCATGCTTACACATGCATGATTGTTGCGTCAGGAGAGAGGGGCACGTTCCCTCTCACAACCCATAACCCTTGCCTGTCCCTATCCTCCATGTCTCCTACTCTCTACCATTCCCTCTATATATTAACAGTCTCTTTGTTCACTTTGTCCCTCACTTCATTCATCCAAGTTCCTTTCAGCTACCAGTGCTACTGCATCTTCTACTGCTTGTTGTAATCGGTAATCCTCATACATACATATAAACCTACCTTCCTTCGCCAGATAAAGCTCTCTGTTCAACCACCACCTTGAAAAGGTGATCCTTTTTGAAAAGATAAAGAGAGGAAGAGAGGTCCCACTCTCTCTCTCTCTCTCATCTCTCTTTCTGTTGTTTTGTTTCTTCTTACCTCATGTTACTAAGAAAGGTAGACATGGTCATGTACAAGGCTGCCCTTTTGAAGTTAGTTGGAGGAGCTTTAGTTGGTTATGTTCTACTCTGATGCATCTAACATGATAGTTTAGAGTACAAGGTCACTCGTAGAATGTTGGATTTCTTTGCATTGTCTATATCACCTCAACTTGAGGACGCTGTGTCAGTTTTTTATTTTCTTTTAACGTTTCTTATTGAATTTTTCAGTGTTTGTTTCTATATTTTTATTATTCCAACTTTGGGTTTCCTTTTATTAGGAGGTTGCATACATTCTTTTACACTAACATACAAGGCAAGAACTACAAGTGCATTACAATTACACATAAATGGGTCTTTTAGCGTAGGCACAGACAATTTCACTCCGTAGTCAGTCTTGCTAAAAACTTTATCCTTTTCTTTCATGTTTGGAAAACCGAAAGAGGCCGATTTGATGAGTGCAGACTTGGACAACCATTATTCCATCTCCACGTCCTTCACTTCTCTTCCATCGTGCCCACTTTCCTTATATATTTTCTCGTTGTGGTCCAAACACACCAATCATTTCTTTTCCCTCCATTTGTTTTACCTCCTCTGTTGCTCTGGCTTCTATCATTCACGGTTAGAACTATACCTGTGTAACCAAGGGACATAGCCAGTAAGTACTGAAGAAAGACGAGTCATTTGGCATTCTTTTTCCCTATCTGATCCCGTTGGTTCTTCTCTGTTTTCTGTTAAAGTTCTTGAGTGCCAGTAATTCTGGTAATTCAACATGGACTTGTTTCAATGTCATTCTCTTCTACTTCAGACATTACTCGTGATTTTTTAACCCAGAGTTAGATTGTTACGTCAATGCATAAGATACTTTTCAGCATCGTTTTATCTCCTTCTTGCATTTAATTGGATTTGGTCTACCCTTTAATGTTTTCAGTTACGCTGATGTGACTAGCTTTAAAGTATCTCTACCAAGATAATTTCTGTTATGGTATACTGAATATGTTGTGAGGGACAACATTAGAATAGCGTCTGTCTTCTCAAATGTTGGGCTCTGATTCTACTTTCTTTTACTACTGTTTCCAGGGTATTTTTGAAAATATTGTAAGCAGCCATGGATAGAGTGAACTCACAACTATACCTGCAGAACTGCTACATAATGAAAGAGAATGAGAGGCTAAGGAAGAAAGCACAGCTTCTCAATCAAGAGAATCAAGCACTACTCTCTGAGCTGAAAGAGAAACTCTCCAAGCCTAACTCCAAAGTCAACAACAATATTCTTGACCTCAACTCCAGTTCCAGTTCCAACACAAATTCTACCTATTCCAGCGCTAATTGAACCAGTTGGATAAGCGTTATGACCCCACTAAACCTTCCTTTAAAAAAAAAAAAATCATAGTAGCAACATTACTAGTTGTTTCAGTTTCAGTTCTACAGGACAGTCCTAGTATCTTTCTACCAGGGTGACTTTTAGTTCTATTTGCATGTTTATCACATCTTTCTTTTTGGGGGTTTAAGAAATGAATATCTCAACTACAAGGATGTATCAAGATATCTGTTAGAAAGAAATATTGTTGTAATTGATATGGTCTGAATTTGCAGGACTGTATCACCCCTTGGTCTTTTCCTAACAGACTTCCATACACATAGATTGTCTCATTAATGTGCTAAAGAAATAAGCCTTCTTAATGTGCTAAAGAGATAAGTCTTCTTAATTAACACGAATATAAGATTTCAACTTTGAATTGGACTTCAATCAGCAGCTACTCTTGTCAACATTAATGTAGTTGAAATTCATCAAATTTAAGTCAAGGATCCAACTCTAACTGCAATATTTGAGGATGTTAATGATGAATAATCTAATTCGGAGAACATTTGATAATTTACTTGTTTCTTTTATCAAGATGTTACAAGGAAAGAGCAACAGATGGAGGCTATAAATCCTTATTGAGCTTCCTGGCAAGACTGCATGGGCGATGAAAAGCTCAACAGTTGTATATTATACAACAATGGTATATTGTTTTTATTTCCCCCTTTTTTCCTGTCAAAGAAAGATATATTTGTTAAAGGTAGAACAGGAGTGATGGATACATAAGAAAAGAAAGGCAACTTTTCATATAGATTCTGGCTGATGGGAGGATCTCTAATCAGAGGTAACGTCATCAGAGATTGAGAAGAGGAAGTCAATGAAGGTTTCTTAAGCTTGAAAAGTGGTAACCCACACTACATCAACTCATGCAACTGACATATTCTCATATCTCATGGGCATATGCTGGTTGACCATCAGCAACAACTGCATCTGATAACATAAAGAATGTCTTATCAAACCCTGCAATTACCAGACTACAACTAAACTCGGTCAGAAAGTCACCAACTCAGCAAGTCTAAAGCATGATGAATTATATCTTCTTCGAAGACTAAGGCCCAGATCATCTGAGTGACTGGATGACTCGCCTTAAACCCACATCGACGAAAGTGTCAAACAAGGGGCATGGGTCAAACTAGATGTAAAGGCATACGTATATAGAGTATGGTTGTATTTGGAGGATAGCTGATTAGCCAAAAATTGACTGATCGACCAAAATTAATTGTTTGATTTAGTCAAACAGCTGTTAAACTTGTTTAGTAATTGACTGGTTAAGTTGACTGATTCAACTCAATTAATAAAAAATCAATAAATTGCAATTACCCCAAACTCAAAATACCAAAATACCCCAGTCGTTTCACCTCTACGTCTTTCTCGTTTTGTCTAGAACACTAGCTATCGTTTTCTCTCTACTCTTTTATTCAATCGTCCAGATTTTCCTTCTCACACGACGGGATCTGCTCATCGCCAGAGTAGCACCGTAACCAATGACCCAACAATGATTTCTCCTCTTAACTACAAAACTCTTTTCCTTCTTTCATAATCCTCTGAATTCTTTCTCTCTTCCCTCGAGCTCAAGCTAAAGCCTTCTCTCTTCTCTCTTTCTCTAGATATACCCCACACACCTCGCTTTTTATCTCGATTTCGGATCTGTTGTCTTCTTTTTTTTTGCGTGTTTTTTCTTTGATTTCTAGGGTTAGCTAAATCATTGATCTCCTTGCTCATTGCTGCATTTTCTTAGGAAATTTGAGTCATTTTTTTCTGAGTTTAAGGGGTTTTAGATTGACCTTGTCGTCTTTCGTTTATTGTGCTCTGAACATTGGATTTGGGTTTTGGTTTTGTCGATTGGCATTTTGGAGTTTTGTGAATAAATATAAATTTTAATTATAAAGTATTAAAGCTTAACTTGCGACCTGTTTTATCCCTAATTGTTTAAGTTTAAACCATTTTGTTTTATCCCTAATTTTCTCTTGTTTTTCATGCTTTCCCCTAACTCTCTTTTTCTTTTTTATTTTCATGTTTATATTTTTCTAATATTATTTATTTATTTAATAGTTGCTATGTTATGAAAAGAAATATAATTTTCTTAAATTATTATATATACATAAATAGTAATTTAATATAAAATGTTTTAATAATATAATATTTTAAATATAAATATACTACAATTTTATATAATTTTTGAATAATACTCACAATTTAATTATATTTATCATTTTAAATTAAGAGATAAAATAATTTTAAATTAAGTAATTAATAAAAGTATTATAATGATATATAGTAAATTATCAATTTATTTTGTTGAAGTAGTCTAATTCAAGCTAGTAAAACTAATTAAGTAGTGACATCAATTGCAAATTGATTAACTAGTATATAATTTTTTTTAATCTTATATGATTAGATGGCATCATCCCAAAAAGGAAACAAAGGAGGAAGTCAAGAGGGGATGATATAGGTCAGAATCATTGGCCAAAAGAAACTCTTCTTATCTTTCGTGACATTTGTAATCAACATATTGCAAGGAGTAAGGGAAAACGCGGTGGGGTTATTGGTCAAAGATTATTATAGAAGAAGGTGGAGGAAGAGTTTCACAAAGCAGCCAACTTACCATGGGATAAAACAAAGCTTAAAAATAAGTTTGATTGGATGAGAACTAGATGGAGTCTTTGAAAACAATTGAAAGGGAAAGAAACGGGATTAGAATGGGATTATGACAAAGGAACAATTGCTGCTAGTGAGGAGTGGTGAACCTTGAATAGTAAGGTTATCCCCCTTTTTCCCCAATTCAAATTATTTTTCTTTACTCTAATGCTAAGTAGTTAATTAAATAAAAGTTATTTAATTTTTTTTGTAGAAGAATATCAATTTTAAAACATTTAAAGAGGAAGGGCTTAAACTTGAGCTTGAATCTAAGTTGGATCAACTTTTTGGACGTTTGGCCCGAGGAGAAACTACATTTTGTTATGTGGCTGACCCTCCACAAAGACAACGAGAAGTTGAGGAAATATATATTCCTTTTCCACCTGATAGTTATAATGTTCATCATCAATTGTCAGCCTATCATAATCATGAGATTATATAGATGAGACTAATGGTCTAAACAATTGGGAAGAAGTGTGGAGATAATTTACCCCAACTCTTTAAGCTACACATGATGAAGAGAGTGAGAGAAGAAGATGCAAAAGAGTTTTGGAGGGTGATAGTTCACAAAGTAACAAGAGTGCAAGAACTGATTCCGCTAAAAGGGCAGGAAAATCTGCAACAATGTATGAGAGGCTTGACAATATGATGCAATTGATTCAAGAGAGGCAGAGTGCAACAATGGAGATGAATAGATCCATGAAGAAAATGTCGGATACGATGAATATTGATGCATCACAAAGTACTAGTGTTGGTGCGTCACACCATGATGTTATGAATGCTTTGGGAAAAATATATACTTTGCCTGGTTTAGAGACTGGTACTCCTGAATTTTACTTTGCTTGCATGTTGATTGAAGATCCGCAAAGAAGGT
>JANKOD010000005.1:30241312-30265585 GCA_026284645.1 Erythroxylum acuminatum | reverse complement strand
TCATCCATTAGCTTCTAATTCATCATTTACCAATCATCAATCAATCAAAGAAGCAACATACCCATATAGTCAAAGCACAACTTCATGCAATTGATGCACAAGATGTCACAATTATGCATTTAACTAACATAAAACATAATCTTACCTATTTAAACTTCAACCTTCTTCAATTTCTCTAACTTCTCACAAACTTCCTAAATTTCCCTACCACCAACGATCATCATCTTTGAGGCTTAGGTTAGTATTTTCTTTGTGAACAAGGAGGAGAAAGCACAAATCATAGGAGGGGTTTTTGTGTAGTGAAGAGGAGTAGCAATTTTAGCTAAAAAGAGGGAGAAAATTCGATGAAGAAGAGGAGAAAGCACCTACGGATGAGAAAGGAAAAAAAATCACTCTCAAAGCCCTTTTACTCTTTCCAAATGGAAGTGTCGTGGAAGCCTACAACAAGTTGGTTAATTAGATAACCATTAATAATAAGACTAAGTAGGCAAGTGACACTTGCCACTTGTCCTGATTTTAAACACTCTTTAAGTCTTTTTCCAAATTCAATTAATTTCTACTTCAAATTCCAATGGCTCAAAAATTCATAATTCCTAAAATCATGTATCAAATTTCCAGTGTCATTGGACAGTCGTTTCCAGTATCGAAAATCCAATCAGCCCGCCACTTGGCGATTTTTTCGGTCCGAAAATTTTCCCCGAAAAATTTCAGAAAAATTTCTAAATTTTCCCAAAAATATAAAACACATAACTATCCAGTCCAATTAAATTTTTCAATACAAAAATCACATTTTCCACAACAAAATCATATTTAGGCACATATACCGGGAAATGTCATGAATGCATGTACAGCTATTTTCATATACAAATTTCACTATTCACATGTAAGGGTATGCATGAATATTTCAAAACAATCCTAAACACTCTCAGCCCTTTCCAAATTACTATTTTGCCCTTCCCATCAGTGATGGGATGTTACAATAAATTATACTTAGATGAGTTTTGATATGAGATCGATTTAGGATGGAAATTTCCCCGGGATTATCATGAACATGCATTGCGCATAATTTATTTCATATATGTGCATTATTGGATACTGATAGTTGTGCAAATTTTAATATTGTATATATTATTTGTTATAGAGGAGCAACTAGAACGTCAACCTTAGGACGTTGCCGGATCTTCCAGGCATTAGTTTCAGGAGCAACTTGTGAGTAACCTAGATGGTCTCACTTAATTATTTGTTTGCTTACAAATATGTTTTGAAGATTGAATGAATATGATTTGATTGTGGATTCTAGATAGGAGGTTCGATGATTGTGTAATGTGGATTGAATTATTGAAGTGCTCCTTGAATGTGAATGGGAAGACCTTCGATTTTGAGAAATGACATGAGGAAAAGTTGTCTTTAAAAAAATTGTGGTTTTCTTATGATGCTTTATAAGCGAATAATGATATGATGCTATATGAAGTGAATGTAGTGATCGAACGTAGCGTACCCTTATCCTTGGGTATGTGCCGGAATGACCTCCGAGCGTCCCGATGCGTATCCCTAGGGTAAGAGGGCACTACATAAACACTCTTGTAAAGCCACTTTAACTTTCTCCTTATTAAGAGCATATATTATTCTACCATTGAATTGATATAAGTGATTGGAGCCATATTTACTAATTTTTACCTAGAAAATTCATTGAACCCTCAAGTTTGTAGGCCTTCATCCTGGTCTCTAGGACCCCTACTAGGAGAGGTTGTCTATTCAAAATCATATCCCTCAATGCCTATTTTTTATAGGGCTTATCCTTGCCCCTGATGTTCAAAAAAATCATTCTAATTTAAAAGAATCATTTGCCAGCCCCTAGGCTTCCTCCTCTTCCTACTTCATCTCCTTGTAGAGGGTATTAATTGCTAATTCACTGATTGGAATGCCAGAAACCTCTTTAAGAATCCCTTCAGCCTCAAAGTCTTCAGGTGTCACTTCAACCTTAATGTTTTGACCTATATCACCAGGGATCACTTTAGCCTCAATATTAGGACCTATATTCACACTTGGTGCATTAAGATTTGCTCTGGACCTGAGGAATGTCCATTTTCCACTTTCTAAGATTGAGAGTTTTCCAACATATTAGACTCATCTTTTAAAATGATTTCATCAGTTGTTAGAGTTGGAGGTTCTTCAAATCCCATTAAGTCAGCATAGAGATCAGTGGTGAATTTCTTCACTGTAAGCTTCCATTCCCTTTTCCCCAACTGAGGTTTCAAACTATAAGTGATCTAGATTTCAGTTTTAACTTGTTCTCCATTCAAATCCAATTTCATAACATTCAGCATTTCAGGCAATTCCTCTTTCAAATTCACCTCTATACGCATCCTAGTAAAGCATATTTTCTTCATCTTCTATGTGGCTGAGTCAAATGCTAGGGAATTTCCCACTAAGCTCGCAATAAAACTCAATTTATCTATAGTCTAATACTCTAGAGGGATGTTATGGATGTTAATTCACAAGGGTATAGTCTCCATTCTTGACCTATCAATTTCTAGCCTAGGTACCCATCTCCAAACAAACATTAGATGTCCCCTATGTGTCAAAGGCCAGCTTTCATCACATTTTTCAAGGGGTCACCATCTGAAAACTGAAATAGGAAGTTGTCTTCCTCAATCAAGAGAACCTTACTAAGACCTTAATACCCCACCTGACCTGAGCCAAGTTCTGTATATTTAGAAAGGCAGATCTTTTGCCAAGAAATAGCCCACCATCGTGTTACACCAATTCGTAGCCCCCTCTTGAAGTAACTCTATAGAAGGAGTAATAATATCTTTGTTGACAATGGATGGGCAGTCTTTAGGTTTCACTCTTTGTGATTCAAAAGCTACCACCTTACTCTATATTCTTTTTGTTTTCTCATTCCTAGCCTCCTTGATAGAAGGGAAATGACTTCCCTCTAAGTTAGGAATTGAGGAATTTTCCCCAGGTAAGCCTAGACTCTGGTGGAGGCTTCCATATCTTTCCTTAGGATAGTAACTTACCAACTTATTCAATGTGACTGTACTAAAAGTGGAAAGTCACCAATAGTACTCCAAAATTACTCCAAATTGAATTTGATCGTGGTTCTATTGTTCTTCATAATTTTTTCTCTTTTGAGCTCCTTTAATTATGTTTATGCAATCATTAAGTGATGTTTTTCTCTTCAATATAAACTCTTGAGTCTTACAAGGTTTTGTCTAGGTTTTTCCCACGTGTATATCTTCCAAAAATAATCATGAAACATCAAAAGTGTGAAAATAGTCACATTCTGAAAAAAAAAGCTTGTGCATGAGATTGATCCAACTCTTTAACATGATTGTGTAGGAGACTTCCATCCTACTGCTTCTTTATTGGATCGTGTCAAACTCATTTCTCCAGCTTTTCTTCATCTTTTCTTCACTTTTTCCTATCTCCACTCGTCACTAAGCATATCAAACAATCTTTGAATTATATAATTAAGATCAAACTCTTACCTTAAACAATAATTAATCAAACAAAACACACAAAACACTAACAAGAACATAAATCTAAGTCTTAAACATTTGATTATCACATAAGAAAACACTAAAAATACACCCTAACACCTAGAAAATATACTATAATTTACACCTATCAGTTTGTTTAGCCGTTCTTGATTGTATTATTAAGTTGATGAGTGTTTATATTTTTAGCATTTGGCTAATTTTTTACCAAACCTTTACCTTGATTGCTTTCTCTTATTACTAACTAGTTTAGTGTTCATAATGCCTTTAGGCCCATCAATATTAAAAAAGCAATTAATGATATAACTTTTACATCAAATTTTGAGGTAAAAGATCTTAGTGCAGTATTAGAGCTTGATCACAAATAAATGGGTTTATGAATATATGTTTTAATTAATACAATGTCAACTAGTAATTTTTAAGAAATTAAATAGTTACATTTTTAGTAGGAAATAATGATAAGTTTATACACTAGCGTCTATCCCTTTTGTAAAAGGAATAAAAATTCGCATGTAATTAATACATTTGTTACAAATAGAAACTCAAACCAACATCTCATATATAAATCAAGTTCATTTTCTGACTTGTGTCCCTCACACTGATTGCATGGCCACCCAGTGTCAAGGCCAAAACAATTCACCATATTTCTACATTTAATCCTTTTAATTGAGATCAGTTGCAATTGTTTTTATTACTCTCCCTAACTTAGTAATTTTTGTTTTTCTACATGCTCATCTTGATATTTGGCATCTCTTATTGTTGTTTTTCAAGTTATGCTCTTCCTCCCATCCTATGTTACCACCTTTGTTTATATTGCCTGTTGCCATATATTTATAGCCTTATTCCTATGTACAACTATTGTCTTCATATTTTGCTCAGAAATGTTGCATGTTTACCTTGCTGTGTTGTTTTAACATACTGCTAATTGAGACTTTTAAATTTGCAGTCTTCTCAACATCCTTATAGCACTTGGCATTCCTTTCATCCTATATTTTATATAAGCAAGACTCGAAGGCAATCAACATAAGTGATTTATCTTTTATTGGTAAAGTAGTTGAAAGAAACCATGATATTGTCTCTTGAAATTGGTCACCAATTATGTCTTGGTGATATAATTACTTGACTAAACTGCAAACTTCATTGGAAATTTGCTCTTAGAAAATAAATGCTCTATAAATTCTACTTCCTTCTTACTTAAGAGGCAGATATTGGTCATACTTAAGAATTGCAATCTAGTAAATGTGTTTAGCCTATGGAAAGATAGTTTGAGTAATAAAGACCTATCCCAAATAAATTTTTCTCCAGACTTGATAATCCCCTCTAGTCCTTAGTAATTACCTATAAAAATGATTGGTATATTATCATAAGCCCCTACCTATCCATATATATTCATCTTGAATTAGGATTGTAGGATGGTATAAATTGTACTGCAACTTCAAGCACTTCTCTCTACTCGTTGCCCTATATCCATTCTTTCAATTTAGCATTGATTGGAATCAAGTTCATCAAAGGGATGAAATGTTGAATTATAAAGAGGGGATATGCCTGGCTCCATTTTTCATAGAATATTGAAGTTGTTTTGTCATTTCCTATAATACATTTAATGTTTCCTTCTATAAAGTCTCTCATCTTAAGTAATTGAGTGATATTGTAAATTCGTACCTATTTTACCCAAGGAGCCTCGCTATCCTTCATTACCTCCATATTAGACAACCCAATAGGAGCAATTCCTAGACCCCTTTTAGTAGTAGGTATGCAAACCTCCCTCTAAGTTGCCTTAGCTTGACATTTCCCTTCCTTTTCACCAACCCATAGAAACATTATGATGTTCTTCTCTATTGTTATAATTACTCCCTTAGCCAAAAAGATGTGTGAGGACTAATAAATGTGTAAGGAATCAATGTTTGACTTAATCAATTTTAACCTTCCAACATATGATGGCTTCTTATTGTACCACATAATCTCTTCTATATATATTTTCAATTAAAGGGATGCATTTAAAGAATTATAGTCTCCTGGCAGTAAGAGGAAGTCCTAAGTATTTTATAAGAGGTTGTATAATCCTTGGGCAACTGATCTATGAGAGCCTTTATGAGTTTTGCTTTACCTTATTGATAACACTAAATGGCTCTTCTCACCATTCAATTTCAACCCGATAACTCTCTAAATGTGTGTAAGGAAGACACGAGAGAACTCACTGAACCTTCATCAGCTTGAGACAACATTAATAAGTCATTCACAAAATCTAGGCTTGTTATCTTGAGCCCATTACATCTACTTTTAAACTTGAACGTTTGAGAATTACTAGTGTTGAATCTTGCCAATCCTGTGAAGACCACTAAGCACAAAATAAACAGTTAAGAAGATATGAGATCACCTTGTCTCATCCCCCTTCCACTTTTGAAAACATGTATTGGTTCCCCATTTGTAAGAACTAAAAATGGGAAAATTTATTTGGACGTTGTTATTCTATCATTAATATTAATGTGACACTGAAGTATATAAATATATTTTTATAGATTATGATATATAGTATTATAAAAATGAAAATTGGAATATGTTTGATAAATTGTTAAAAGATTATATTTGAAATAATTTACTCTTTAAAATATGACTTAATTTGTATAATGAATATTTATTAAAATTCTTCAAGTTTTAATTGTTTCGGAGTTATATGAATTCCAGGAAGCTAATAGGAAGAATGGTAAGAAGGGATAAAAGTAGTTTAGCTTCTATGTATAATTATAAAAATAGTCGAACAGGTTGCCAAAGTACTTTGGTATGTATGTATTGAAGATTTCATAATTTCCAAAATATTGTTAATAGAAGTAAAAAAGAAATATAACATAATTTTTTTAAAAAAAATTTTTGAAATCAAATTTAATTTTTAAAATAATTGTTTCACGATTGTAATTTGGGTTATTATATATATATATAATTAATTTTTTACTTAAAAAATGATAAATGAAGGTGCTGCGTTAACAATTTCTTTACTTTGATGTATTAGAATATTCTCAATAATATATCACTTCAGTTATTAAATAATAATAAAATTTATTATTTTACATAAACTTTGTTTCATTTATTATTCCGTATCAAATGTGAAGAGATTTATATTAATATAATATTTTAATGTGAAATAAATAAGAAATTATCTATTTTTTGTAAAATTTATATCTATAAACTTTTCATCGCTATTTTAGCATTCTTAGGAATAAAATATTTACTTCTTAACATACATTACATACAAAATATAAATTAAAAATGATCTCATTTCAACTATATAGAATTATGGAATTATTATCATCTTTCAGAAAATAATAATATTTTTAATCTTAATTTTAATTTTAATGCTATCTCTCACATGATATTTTAATTTATTAATAAATATAGTAATCTTAGAATAACATATCTTATTATTAATATATTACAAATTAATTATTTTGCATTTTAAAATGTATATTTTAGTAAATAATTTTACCTGCGAGATTATCATTCTTTGCTCTAATCCTATATAGGCATATTTACTTAATGATGCTTGCCTTGAGCAAATGATATGGTCCGAGTTTTCTGCTTCATTATGCACGCCAGGTGAAATAGATTGAAACAGCTTCTCGCATTGATTAGACAATTGGGTTGACTTATAATATTTCCATAACCAATAAAGTGCTTAACGTGTGTGTTTGCAGCATTTGCTTTATGGTAATAAAGATCCTGTGATCTCATCTTCCAGACCTTTGCAAAGATCAGAGGTATTCGGCATGCCACAATTTTAAATTTTGGGTGTTCGATATCTCCGCAGTTAGCTTATATTTTTGACAATGATGTTGGAAATCTTCCAGTCTTAGGATGCTTGTCCTTTGAACCAACATTTTTGCTTTGGGAAGTTTGTTATTTCTCAAACATTGCTAGTTTAGTTATGTTGTTGGGCCACTAATTTCAGATGATGATCATTAGGAGTCTAGTTATCTGTTCATCTTTTTTTTTTTTTCCCCTCACAATCCTTTCTCTAGGGTTACAAATAACAGGAAAGTATATTCCGTTTGTGCCATCTTATTTGATGTCCTGTTCTAGTCACCGACCAGTTATGGCTTTTATTAGTTATAATTAATCAGTCCACTTGATTATGGATTCCTGTCTAAAGGCCAATCTTGAGTGGAAACATCTTGTAGTTCTGCTAGGACTTTAGATTCTAGCACGGATTTGGTCTGTGTGTTCTTGTTGCTTGTTTAGATAACGTGTGCTGGGTAAAATAGGAAGGAACTGTCTGAAAAGTTCGTTCAACTATGTTTCAATGCGTGCAGTTAAGTTATTGGATCATCTGTAAATTTTATATACTAATAATATCCTTACATATTTTGGAGTGAGGATACGCCAAAACTCATGGTTTATTTATGTGGCCTTACCATTAATCTCATTGACTTGTGATGCTTGTCTGTTTGGATATGGGTATATGTTAATCCCCACATTGACAGAACGTCGCATAGAAAAATATCAGTATGAGCTCTTTCTTGGTTGTTTTATTCAATTGGATTATTGGAGATCCTGCTTCCTCAATTACGTACTTACCGGAAGACATCATCTTTCTGTTTTATGCTCGGTCCATCAGCAGGAGTATAATTTTGAAGCTGGAATCATTAATTATGAAGTTTTTAAAGCTCTTGCATTCCCGTTTATCATGGAAGGTTATTGCATAGACCACAAATTTGCGAGAGAGGGGTTAAAAACTTTGTTGTCGGTGATTCACAATTGGGAACAAATACTGATGTCATGATGTTCAGTAATTTTTAACTTCACTTGAGATGTTATAAGATGTCAATGCTCAAAACTCCATATAGGCATTTACAGGAATTCAGATTTCCAATCTAGAATTGGACTTACAACCCCATATTAATTACTAATATATTTCTGAAGGTTAAGCGACCATTGACTCCTATGGTTATTGTTCTGGGCAGTTGGTGGGCTTGATCAGAATCATTACATTCTTCCAATGTGAGGGAAGCCATTGATAACTTGGTATATAATCGTTGAAATACAAATTGTTAGAGGTTTGTTGAGGGGATTCTGCAGATATCTTTTATCTTCTGTTGAGGTAGTTAAGTCTACTTCGGTTGACTTATAGTTCATGGCTTTGGGTGGGCGAAAGTCCAACAACTCTTCTTAAAAACTCATCGCATTCTGTTGTAGTTAAGTTGAATTAGTCCCAATCTCTTTTCTATGCAAGTGGTAGTCACCGATTACTACTGAGACCTACACAACTGTGTGAGAGATAATCGAAAAATAGAAAAAGGCAAATATATTATAGAGACTCAATTTTGAACAAATTGGGATACAAAAATAAATAAAAGCCAAGGGAAGAGGAAATAGGTGACAGGATAGGTTAGATGTTGTATTGGAGAAACTGCTAGAGAACAAATATATAAGAGTTTTTTAATATGCTTCAGCTTTTTATTGTTGCAGATTTGTTGAGGAGCGTTCTACTTACCAGCTTCCCTACTCCCCTCTTCAGATCAACTATCCCACTAAGATGCTTTTATTTGTAGCGAATTCGTTTCACATCCCAAACCAAAACAAAACACGCAACTATGGCTTCTGTTGTTCTTGGAGACTCTTCACAGCATGGTAAAGTCATCAACGGTCCCCTGGAAATCGAAGAAGAAGAAGAAGAGCTCTTTGAAATCGATCTTGAGGCTGTTAACAACCTCCCTCCTCCCCATTACTGGGAAAGCTACTTCACTGCCACCAGAAGTACTCTTTTTGCCAATTGTTTGCTGCCAATAGCAGATGTTTCAAGTGCAGTTCCAATAGCATCATCAAGCACTGCATCTTCATGTAAGGCCTTGTCTTTGGCAGAACAGCTTATGTTTTTCGGCTTGCAAAACCCGCCATTCCAACATTTTGAGGAGCTTTTGATCAGATACAGCTTCAATGAATGAAAAACACATAGAAGGAGGACAACTTCTGTGCTTATGCTATCTGCAGGACCTTTCATACAGAGGTGACGCTAATTTTACTCGAATAATGCATTAGCAACTTTTACATATTCCACATTGATCTTTCAAGGGAAAAATTTTCCTAGTGAATTCTCTTTTACAGCCAGATTCAGCCTCATCTCTAAAACTAGATGCTTGTTCCATCATTTCTCCAACGCATGTGACAATAATTACAAGAGTACAAGTCCATGACAAGATGACAAAACATATGACCTAAAAGGAACAAAAAAAGGAGAATATTCTGAGTTGCCCCAATTAGTGAATAAGACTCAATTTTATTCTTAAATTCAAAATATTGTTATTTTCTTTTGGTTTTACTTCTATAGGAGAATATCCCATCCCCACATTAAGATTTCCGGTTCGTTTCTACTGCAATAGAAAAGCCTATATTTGCTACTACTTCAGGACGGTATCATAATAAATTAACATTTATGACCTTTTACCCTACTCTTGATTATTCCCAGCAAAACCTAACCCAGACCGTGAACCTTAGTGATTTTGATATCTAAATTTTGTGGGTTCTGCTTGGTTTAAAAGATCTATAAGACAACGAACTACCGTTATTTCTTTTTATATATATATATAATTAAACTGCCACTATCTCATTTTCAACCGAACATAGATTTTATTAAAACAATTTTGGAACAACCACATCCGTCTATTAAAAATACATAAAAATTCCACTTTCGAGGTAGAACATCCATTGAGACTTATTATCTAAGTTGTATGTATTATATAAAACAATTTACTACTTTGATTAATATTCTAAAATAAGTTTCAAATTAGGATGTTTAGCTTCACTTTTTTTTCAATTTTAAAAAGAAATATTTATTTGGTTCTTTTTAGTCTTAATTTTTGGCCCTATTTGGCGATCACTATTAGCTATTTCTATTAGCGGTTAGCTAACAGCACATTACTATAACTGATTTGATCGACGAATAATATCAATTGTTTATTTAAAGATGTTTGGCAAACTTAAATGTTTAGTATTAGTTGTTTACGTATGAAATGACTTATAAGGACGTGACTTAAAAAAGATTTATGAGGACATAATTATTATATCTTAGTATTTCTTTAAATATTCTTATAAGAATTTAGATACAGCAAAAAAAGTCAACACCATCATTTAAAGCAAAGATTTATAATAATCTAAGAGCAACATCTAGCTGTCATTAAACCAGAAGCAATATTTTTACGAATAGTTGTCATCTCCCGAGTTCTCAGTTTTTCAATGCCTTCTTGTGTAGAGTTAACTTACACATCTTCAAATACATCTAGAGATCTAAATTCAGGAACTTGATCAATGATGTTAAAAGTCGAGTTGCCAATTGTACTTCTTCTAATATAATTATGTAACACAACAACTGCATAAATTATTCCTCGTTTGTTCAATTTACTCGATCCTTTCAGTTGTCTTTATGTTTACTTTTAAAATTAAAGGAAGACATATATAAAGGGATGATAACTCTTTGTATATTTTGACTCATATTTGAAATTAATACAATTTTAAAAATTAATATTAAAAATATTAAATTTAAATAATAAACTTACTATCCTTATCTCTATCTCTATTTCTATCTCTATCTCTAGCTCTTTGAATAATTTATAATAACTTTTGAATTACCACTTAAGAAAAACTCAATGTTTTTAAAATTAGTAGATTGACTTCAATTCGCCAATCAATCAGCTGATTACTAAACATAATTATCAACGGTTTGACATGATCAAACAACTCAAATTTTTCAGTCTGCCAAAAAATAGTTGATAAGTTATTTACCGAATAGGGCCTTTATTCGTAAATTCTTCCCCTTTTATAACTTTTTCAAATCATAAGTTTATTATTACTGTTGATGTTTTTATCATAATATTTATTGTTTAAACTAATTTATAAATATTAGTTGAACACGTCATTTCTTTTATTAAATAGTTTTACAAAGCTTTAATAATTAACTTTCATGGTAATAAATAAATAAAAACAGGCAAAAGTGTATACATCGGATTTGCATTTTTTTATTGGAATATAATTAGGGATGAGATTCTTGTGAAATCTTTTGCTGGATGTCGAACTTTAAAACAATATAAAGTTGGATTTAGACCTTGCCCATGATTAGGTCTACTCTTTTATAAGCTTAACATGAGGTAAGCAAATTGCATAAAATTGTCTTGATGAACTCTGGGCTTAACACAAATTAAGAAAAGAAGCAAACCAGCTAATCTATTCTTTAAGGACTCGTGGGCTGAACTCAAAGATTAAGTACTCATTCGTATATTTTTCAAATGAGTCAAGTTCAAGTTTCAACAAAATCAAACTCAACTTGATAAAGTTTGTGAATAATTGGATTTAAAAGCTCCATCATAAACTTCCTTTAAGTTTGATTGTAGCCTTGTTTGAAATTTAACTATAAATTTATTTTAGAAATTAGATTAGTCGCATAAATTCCTTTGCTAATAAATAATTTAATCTAATGAATTATCCTAAGAAGTATTAATTAATATTTTATATATACAGATTAAATTATTTTATTAGTATTTACTTCGCAACAAATAATTTCAGTATTTAGTACAAAATAAATAATTTAGTTAAAAATTATATAATACCTTTATAAATATAGGTCAAACTAAGTATATTCTAGAATGGAGTATCGTTCATGAAGTTTGATACAAATTCAGTACAAAATTGGGTTTATATGACATTAATAAAACAAATTCCAGTTTCAATACCTTTTTTACGATATTTTTCAATCTAGCTGAAAGAAAGCTTATACTCAAATTTGAGTTAAAAAAAAAAACTGTTAAGAAAGCTAGATTGATTCATCTAAAGCCCTCATTATACCCCTAAAAACTAGTTGATTCTTTAATGGACAAGAGACGACAAGTATATCAATCACGGTCGATAACCATTATCAACGGGTTGGAGTCCAATTTCTCTGTCCAATTTTATGGTGTCTTATTGTGTCCAGTAAATTTCAGTCATTTATTTATGCGAGTCTTACGTTTATTTATATAGGACCTACATAAATAAATAGCTGATATTTACTGGACACAATAAAACCTCGTAAACTGTACAGAATACTTATCTATGTTCTGCTGTGTAGTCGCATAACTAAAACGTTTTCAATTTTCAACCTCGAAACTTACAAGTCAAAGATTGCAGGCTGCATGAGGAAGGAAGTATAATATTATATTAATTTCCGAAAAAGCAATATAATCTTATAATTAAAGTGACAGTGACTAAAAGTTTGTTTCGTTTTTTGAGAAACATCTATAGATATGCAATTTAAACTATCTAAAGATTAATATGACTATAAATGAAAATTTAATGTTTGCTTTATTTGTTTAAAATAAGATAATATAAGCATAACTGCAGGTTGCAAGCCTTTTGTTTTGATTTCCAGAAGGAAAATTAGAAGGATTAAGGCTTCGAGACTATTCTTTATTTGTCAAATCATAGCGGTGTAAAAAATGAAACATTATATGAAATGCCTGAATTAATTAATTAATATAACCTTTTAATTCAATTGAAATAGAATGATTATATTCATAATGTTAACAGAAAATTATACATGTCTATCTTCCTCCTTGGTCTAAATTATACTCTATATTCTTGAAATAGTAAGATCTTACATAAATAAACAAATAAAATTCACGATCACAAAAAGTTCAAACTCTAGTATTTATATATGTTTGTTTTGTTAATTTATACTCTTTCAATTGATTGCAATTAATATATAACATTGTTATTTTGTTTAAAGACTATATTTTATCTTTATTTTTTGCATTTTTATTTTATATTTAATGTTCAATACCAAAGATAAAATTCTGAAAATAATTACTGTTTAATTAAAATTATAATGACATCATAATTATGATTTTTAAATCAAATCTAAGTATTATTCATAAACTGTTTTAGTTATAATTTCACGAAAATGAGATATTGGTAAAATGGTGAAAATAGAACATGTTATATTTAAAATATAAAAATATTTAAACAAATATATGGGTACTTATTAAGGAATAAGGATCCTAAATGGGACTTTACTTATGTATTTATGAATGTCATATTGTGATGGTTGTATAATAATCCTTAGATTTGAGAGTACAAAAGTATCTTATACAAAAATTACTATATTATGATACTACATATGATCTATTCTATTGAAAGTAGCTTAGTTACTAGTATTTGCATATAGTATAAACTATATGAAAAATAATTAAATAAGTCAATAAAAATTTATCATCCTAAAGTAAATATTCTATTCTCTTTAATTAGTAATGATTTGAAAATTCTCTAGTTATAGTAAACTGAGATATGAAAATATTGTTTTTAAATGTCAGTTATGAAATAACATTGTTGAATTTAAATACAGTAGACACTAATTCATACTCTATTTCTAATTGGAGCATATAATGAAGAAATGATTAAATTATGTGTTATAACCATGCAATGATAGATTAGGTTTTTTTTAAAGAATAAGGATAAAGTGAGTTAAACTACTTTGACATTCCTAATATTTAGATCGTCATCATTTATTGCTATATGTTAATATTGATTCATGATTATAAATTGAAAACTTAGAGAATTAAATATAATTAAAAGAGTTTTAATTCATCTAATTTTAATTCAAAATTATCATCAATATATTGGGAACTTTATAGGTCTTCTGTAACAATTAAAGAGAGAAAAATTAATCTAAACTAATTTGAACTTAAGTTTTAGGTTTAAAAACTTCAAAAACCAAGTATAATGTATTTAATTTTATTAAAATTAAATTATAATTACAATTAGAGTTCGAGTTTGATTATAATTTAGGAATTGTGTTTAATTATATTTTAAAAGAAACCTTAATATGTCTCTATAAAAGAAAAGACGTTAATAAAACTAGCATTCTTATTAATCCCCCTTAAAAGTTTAAACTCTCTTTCTTTATTATGAATATTAATAGGAGTTGGATAATTAAACAACTTGTAGTTAAAAACTTCATTAGAGAAGGAATAAAATTTTATAGAATATTCAAATTCTTTTAATTTTTTGTTGTTAAAGATATTCTATTAAAGAGAACTTTTACAAATTTATAAAAATTATTTCATTGCATATATAATTTGATTTGGGATTATTTCCTTACATGATTTACTCTATAGTCTAAAAAGAATCCTATAGACAAAAGTGGAGGGGAAACTTATGAAAAATTAAGCTAGTGATAAATGAACATCATTTAATATACTAAGAATTGAATCAGTGACATTTTTTAATAAAAAGAAAAAAGTAATTAAAATGCGCAATAGTTAACAAAAAAGTTCCTTTTAGATTACTAATATTAATAACTGTTGTAATGTTGTTGATTGCTTCTAATTTATAAGCTCCCGCTTGGAGCAGGAAGGATCTGATTCTATATAAATCACACATACATTCCTTGGCTTTATCACGTAAGCATAATACCCCGCAATTAATAACAAACAATGCTGCCAGAAGTCTTCTAGCGCTGGAGATCAAGGGGATGTAACTCATCATCAACTAAAAACCATCATGTTTAGGAGGCCAGTAATTAAGGAAACTTTCGTCGGATGTGACTAACATATAGTTCAGAAGGAATTAGATATATAAGTGGTGAAGTGTATCTGCTAGATATGGAAAGCGTAGTTTCATTGTCTCAAACCATGAATAGTAGGTACCACATTTTGGGCACAGTTAAAAGATTCCGCCACAGAGATACGAAAGCCTGAGAAGCATGTATAAGAGGGCGTATGGGAAATGATAGTTAGACTTGATGTGATGATCATGAGCGCGATTAACAACACCATCAAGCCCAACCAATGAAACCCTAAAGAACTCAAAACTCCAAAACGATAATGGCAACGAAAGAGTTGGCAGGCTCGACCAGTGACACGACGTGACGTGTTACACACAATGATTCTTTTGTTGAAAGTTTGATGCGATGACCGACTACTTGATACATGACATCTATCCATGCTGTTAAATGTACTAATAATGACACAAAGGTTTATTGTATTAAAATAACATTTTATCGTTAAGCATACAATGGCAGAGTTACAACTTACAACGCATAGCTTGTTACCTTGCTTCTTTCTGCAAATAAATGCTTTTTAGAGGTACGTAGCATTTGAATGCTTCTAGATTTAACCAAATCCCAAGTGACGATTTTTAATACAGGATTATTTGGCCCTGCCATTAAGAGTTTTCCAAGGGTCTGAGTTGTTCATCAGCGCCTTCTTGCAGCAGTTTCTCTTTGTGCATTGAAGTAAACAGCAGCGACAGGAAGGTCAAGATCGTTTTCCAGAGCAAAATTTCGAGTGTTGAAGTTATCTCTTGAAGAAGGTGGGTTGATTATTTGTCTACGTCTTTGCTTGAATAGAACAAACACAAGCCTATGTATTCCTATATAAGGCCTTGGGCTTTCGTAACTCATCACCTCCCTCCCTATTCAGTAGAAATAAAGCCAGGATAATATAGATCAGAATAGTCTCTTTCACATCGCTTTAAAGCATTACTCACTGAACGATGTTTACATGAGGTGAAAAGAAAAAAAAATTAATTCATAAGAGTCGTGAATTTACCGAATGTAGCATCAGTTGTGCCTGGAATGTTAGTCACTAACCTGTAGAATTTCCAAAGTGCCCGTGAGGAAATATCTATCACCAACTTTCTTTAGGTCTGCGTCTATCAATCTTATTTCATATACCAGCAACAACAGATCAAAAGTATATATATATATAAGTTTTTAGTTGCTCTTTGCCCTGAACTGTTGCACTTTTTTGAGGAAGATGGGAAGACCAAATATAAGAATAATATGCCTTCCGTCAGGATTTAGTTTCTGCAGGCTAGGCAGCCGATCAACAAGTAGAAACCCTAGCTATTCATTAGACCACGATAGTAGTAAAGCATGTTTTGTCAAGTAGAATATCAGTTGATATTCAGTACATCTTAAGTTTATAGATAACACATGTAGATGGTTTAACTTTTAATCATTTATGCTATTGTTACAAGTCAACTAGCTCAGAATTTCTATCGTTTTCGAATATTACCAGTGTAGGTGCTCCCTTTGATAAGGATCACTGGGACCAGGAACATCTGGGTCTATCATGACCTGGAATAAAATAGATCGACATTAAGCAAGCACACAAGATGCAAGATATCAGTTAAAAAGAGAGGATATACAGATTCACATAAACTAAACAAATACTATATGTATATAAGTGAAATGGAGGGCTACCAGTGTAAAGAAACTCCTCATATCACCTCCTTGGATCTCAACCCTAGGTTTTGTTGCAACTGTAGACGGATTAAGTTCATATCCGTTGTTCACTTGCCTATTGTTGTAAATTACAGAAATTTTTACAGATGGGGTGAATAAATCAAGAACATCTCCTATGACTCTTCCAACAATGAGAGGTTCTATTATTCTTGCCATATGGGATGTTGGAGGGGAAAGAGCGAGTGAAGAGGGAAATAAATTATGGAAGATAGAAAAACACGGTAGGGCTTGATAAGAGATGGACAAGACCACTTAGCAGGTGTCGATTCTTAAAGGACACCATTCCTGTAGGAAGTAGGAACCCCATGTGTATGTTTATATGCACTGATGAAGTACATATACTGCAGGTTGTAGTTTAGATCTGGTTGGTTAGGTGGGGATAGGTATATAATAGAGGAAAAGTAACCCCGAGGAAATGACTCTTGCAGCAGGGCTAGTTGCAATCTCTCTGTGTATCAGTGCTTTGTGGTTTAGTTTCTATAACACCATTGATATGTTATTTTTGTCATTTGTTTTGCTTTCTTTTCATGTCTCCCTCGTGTTGGGTCCCTGGTATTGCTTCTTGATTGGCTATCATCACCCTATAGTTAATCACTGGTCCAAGTTTAGTTACAGTAGATGTCCTACTTATGGGTCCTTATAATGTAAGTTATCGTTATAGTTCAATACTTATATGACACTCATTTTAAATTGCAAAGGCCTGATACTACAGTTATTGGAAGAATTATTATTGACGCAGGCATAACGACAATCGGTATATCAAAGTAGATTAAATATGAATCAAACATCAAAATTGTAGCATGCAGTTTAAAAGTAGATTCTGTCAACAGTTTATTAAATTAGTAAAATAAATCAATTAATTAAGAATCGATACATACTAATGACTTTACAAACGTAATATTTTTATTAATATGGAATAGAATAATTAGTTCTCATATAATTAATGCGTTTATAACTTAGCAAAATATAATACTACTCAGCAAAATATCATTTTTTGTATTTAAGAGTTAATTATCAATTTCCTAACATTACATGATACATCTATATATCAATTTATTAACCATTGTTACCAAATTAACATGCTAATACAGTGAGATAGTTCTACCAATAATAACCTCCATTTTGAAGTAGAATGGATACTAAGAGAAGCATAAAATTAGCCCTTATTAGCATTTTATAATTGTGGCTGGGTAACTAATACTTCTAATAATAGCTAAAAAGAATAGAGATATCATATACGTTATGGGAACACTGATAAGTAAAGATATATTTAACTTTTATTCTTAAGATCATGAAAAAACAATTGTTTTTGTTAACTTCATCTAGATTTCTGTTAAATTAAGGTCTACCCTAAACATTCGGTTGATTGGCTCATAGCTTTATACTCTTTAGCATAATCTCTTTTTGTCGTTTTACTAAATAGTTTAAGTGTTTTAAGACTTTAATGGAGGAGGAGACTTTTAAAGCATTTCTTTCCGAAATTATGCAAACAATAAAGGATTGAAGAAAATTAAAGAGAATATACATTCTATGATCCATAAAGAGAAGTGAATTCCTTCATTAGCAATGGATAGGAACATGACGAATGGACCCTTCCCTTGCATAGAACGGCACCAATTTGTAGGACACTTGTAGAGAAGCTAACTGTTCTCAAAGGAACCCCACACCATAGACCACCACAAGGACCTAGGGAGAATGAGTGTTAGTGCTCATGGTTCGTTTTCACTTTAAAAGAGATCACAGGGAATCAGTGGCAGCCAAAAATTGGCAAGAGACCAAGATGGATATTCCATACTGACTAGAAGACAAATCACCTTTACTTCGTATCTATCGAATAGACATAATTTCTAAAGTTTTTGATTTCTTTCTATCTTTACCTATTCTCTTTTTTTATGTCCCGCCTCCTTGTTCTCTCCTATCCCTATGAGCCCTTTTTTTTTTTTAGCAGAAATCTCTATCATATATTACTTCCATTCACAAGTTAAATGTGACATGTTCGTTTCAATATTATTTACGAAATTTTATAATTATTTTATTTTAAGCGTAATAATTATATATATATAGAATCCAAACTTTTAAAGCATTAATTTACGAATCATTTTTTTATTTAAAATTTATTTTTATTTTTCTTATTTATTTTCAATGTAAATTTTATTAATTATTTTAATTTTCTTGATAGCTTATTAGAAAAGATCCCGGTCGATATATAAAATAAGATTAGTCATTTACGTTCTGCATAGTGAAAAAGAGAGCTCGAACATCCTTTAATATATACTAGAAAGTATGATTTAAGAGTTGATGAGTTTGCTTGTCCACATTTTATCTTCATCCATTAAGAGAAACATTAGTCCCTAAGTTTTACGATATGAGGAGGGCACTGTGTTCTCTCTTTGAGCTTGACAATCGTCCAAATCTCCAATCCTGATTTGAATGGAATATGCACACGCAAGTTGGCATGCAACAATAACCAGAAAAGCCGTAATTAATTAAGCTGGAAGTCTCATAATTATTTAAATAATGTCGTCGCAGTACAGGAGGAAAAGGAAAACATTTAAATAGTTCTTAATTTTATATTGTCACACACTTAAGAGTTTATTTAAATATTTCAAGATATGTGTGAAATTTCAAGATAAATATTAAAATTTGCAAATAATTGCTATCTTAAAATTTTATATATTTTTATAAATTAAGAAAGATAGTATGTTATTAAAAATTTTTACCCTCCCATCCATGAAGATTGTAACTCTTAACAAATATGAAAGTAGTCCTATAAGAAGACTAATTAAGTCCTTGATATAAAAGTCTTACTTAATTACACTGTCAATCTTAAAATTGAAGGATTTTTTTTTAAGTTTTGAATAAAAATAATATTTTTATTGACAATGTTTATTCTTGGGGCGTGAGAATTCAGGTCAAATTTACTTGCATATTTACTAATAAATAAGAACAAAAACAACTAAAATACATTACGATTTGAGAAAGTCCATAAATTCGTAGCCTTACTTTTAACTGGTAGAAAGATTGTTTTCGACAGACTCATGTGAAAAAGAAATATATTAAAACAATAATAATAATTAGAAATAAAATAAAAAAGACAAATAATAATAAAATAAATAAATACATACCTATAAAAATAAAAAATAAAAAGTAAATAAATAAATAATATATCGAATAATGGATAAAACAAAGATGCTAATTAAAGAGAAGATGCTAAAAGAGAAGATGCTAAAATTTCCCCACAAATCTTCAGAGTCCAATCAAATTTCGACACCTAAACTTCTCGAAGGGCGAATGTACTTCTCCGTTTCATTCAGCTTTTTTTTAAAAATACTTTTCTATTCTTCTTTTTGTTAAAATATAGGTATAAAGCTTTAGTTTATTCTAGGTCCATCGTTTCACTATCTAACAAGTACAAATTCACCGAGAATCAATCCTATAGGAAATTATTACAAACAACAATTAGTTCTATTCGATTAATACATCAATAAATTCACGATACATAATAAATTATCATTTAAATTACATTAATCGATTATGTATACACTGAACGATCAATTACATTAGTTAATTTTATACAAATTAGACGATTACATTAATTGACTAATGTATCAACTAGTATGGTTTCAATTTTTTTAAAGAGGAATTGGCCAACCACATATATACATTAGTTGCCTGATTTATCCAAAAACTAATGTTAGTTGTACAAATTTTTATATTAGTCAACTAAATTTCTTGGAATAATTTTTTAAGAATTAAAATATATTACAATCTTTTAAGTTATTTCAAATATCAAAAACACTTATTTGATACAATTTTGATCCAAAACCATTTCAAAAATTGACAATAAAGATTACAAAGATTAAGTGATTTTATTTTAAAATTATAATAAAATTCATCTTGATTATCAAAGTATTTATATATAGTGTGTTGTATAAAATTGATGATACAGTAATTGAACTCCTAATTTATTAACATGATCAAGAAAAGCTTATAAGAATAATTATAAATTTGCTTAAATTTTGATGTGCTTGATTCCTTGTCATTGATTTCCTCACTTGAATTGCATAAATGCTATATTTTGCTCTTTTTATCCTTTAATTTATCAATTGATTCAATTAACTCATTTATTTATTGAGATAATATATTCTAAAGTGTTTAATTTGATGGAATTTTTTCAGTTCAGTGCCATAACTTTTAAATTCAATTAATTGATCAACCTTTGTAACTTAGTTCAAAACAATATTTGTGTTAGTATTTTGCTAATTTAGCTAAAAAGATTTTTTATCCATAACATGTAAGTGTCCACATGAACAATTAATTGTCAACTAATCATTTACAAGGACTAAAACACTAAACCCAATATGCAAAAGTAGCTATAAGTAGGGTATTTTGGTTCACGTTGATAATTAGTTGACAATTAATTCTCTACATAAATGCCTACATGTCACAAAAAATTTCATTCCTCAAATCAGCAAAATATTACTAGAATTATCGTTTTGAACTTATATGTCAAATTTATAAAAGGTTAATCTCTTAGTTTAAAATTTTAAAAGCTTAGGCATTGAATTAAAAATTTTAAAATATTGAACACTTTAAAATATATTATCTTTTTATTTATTTTATCCTTCTATTGAACTTATTTTTCACAAACAAACTTATTAATATCATCAAAGATAAAATATTAACAGTAGTCCAATATAAGTAAAAAAAAAAGGACCCTTTTTTTTTACTCTGTGAAATTTGGCAAGAGGACTTATAATTGAAGAGATTTACCAAACTATAAAAGTAGTTTATAACACCTTAATTTATTAATCATTAGTAAAATATTTAATTTGTTGTCAATGTTTTCTAGCTAATCCAAGTTAACCCCTCAGTAATTATAAACAACTATTTCATTGTAAAATTTTTATAAGAAAATTATCTTTGATTTTCAATTCTTTGAGTCATTTATGGCATAAAAATATTGATATTTTATACTCTTTATTTTTATAAATTAGTATTTGTTGTTTTTAAGTATATATTAGATATGTTTTCGGATGGATGTAGGGATTCAAATTAAGATTAGTTAAAAAATTCTAATAGATCTTGGAGAATATATTAAACTCAAATTTGATCTTAATTGTTTTATGAAGGGTTCTCTCCATCGACTTTTTAACGATAATTTTTATAGTTTCTACTAGTGTTTAGAAATACGAATCGAATCAAGTGATGGATCAAGTCTTGTCAAAATTGCTTCATAATTCGGTCTGAATATGTTAAGATATGTGTTATGATATTTTGAGCATTATTTGTAATTGAAAAGTTTTGGTTATTTTTGAAATTTAATTATGACAAGTATTCTACCTTATGTGGGATTCTTTGGAAATGAGGTTATTTGGGATAAAATCCTAGTCCAGATAGGATAAAATCACCATATCTTGATTAAGATAAGATGCAAATTTTTTGACTCTTTTTGACAGCCTATTTCGATAGTTTTATCTATCTAAAGCAGCTGTTTTTTTGGTCACTCTATCTATAATGGACAACAATTTTTCTCTGGCCATTGCATGAATTTTCTAGGCTGATTCGTGTGGGAAAAATGATTGCAATAGGATGATTTGACAACTATAATTTTGGATATCTAAAACTATTTTTAGTGGTTGATTTTGTGGCAATCCTATCCAGATTTGAAGTTGTATTTTACTCCATTGGTTATGTGATTTTTTTGCTCCATCTAGATATAGTTTTTAAGTGAAAAACATTTAGGATACGTGTGATTTGCCAGCTGTAATTTCGGTGATCTTGCGCTATCTTTTGTAGTTGATTTTTAGTGATTTGGGCAATCTTTTGTGGCTGTGTACTATATAAATTAACTAGGATTTTTAGACAGCTGCTTAATGACTTCTTTGAGAGGAACAACGTGCAGATTTTTAGTTGTGTGTGCAGTTGTATTTTTGTGTGGTTTCAGTGGTGAAATAATTATTCAACTAATGAACATATAGTAGTTATGTTTTCTCTGTTATTGTAAACATTACACTATCTATCCATCATTATTGGGTAGTGTGTTTTCTATCTGTTGCATGATTTTTTTGGGCTATGTTAGTGTGGTTTTTGGGTAAAAAATGTCTAACAATTTTTGTGGGTTTGCAGCTGTTTTGTTTTGACATTTCGGTGATGAAACGTTAGTGTTTTTTTTAGTTTTCGTGGCTGCTGTGTGTGGGATATCTTAGTGACATTATCAAAGGTTCATAGCAGAATTTCTTGGTAGATAACTTCCCGATCTCTCATTGAAGAAGATGGATTTTTAGGGGAGTTTTTTGTTCTTATCTCAAGTGTCTTTATTTATGTCCTTTATTGTTTTAATTACTTAAGTTGTTTTATTTTCATTCTTACAATCAAACTTTGTTGTGAAAATCCTCTGTTAAGGTTAACACGAGGTGTTTGGAGTGAAATACTTTCACAGGTTGTGAGGATAAGGGATAATGTCAAGGATAGGGTGAGTCGACTCTGTAATGCTTTGAGTAAAACTATTGTTGTTCTTTAGTAAAAGTGATTAAGCAAGGTAAGGGCCTCATAAACGAAGACAAGGTGTGCCGAACTGTGTTACTAAATCTCGAGTGTTGATTTGTTTATTTTGCATTTAAAATTTCTTTTTTTGTTTGTGTTAGTAAATTTACAGTTGTTAACATGGTTGCTTTATATCAAAAAACCATAGATATTGTTAGCTCCTGAAATTTTTATTTTATTTTATTAAGCATGATTAGATTGCTTATGGGGTCTTGAAAGATTAAATTAAGTTGACCTTAGTTAGTATGGTAGCATTAATTAGGTTAGGTGGCATAAGTTAGCATAAATTAAATGGAATTAAAGAGTTAGGTGATAAATGCCCAAGAGTATAATGGGCCTTGGGCTTAAATGAGGGACTTAAGGATAAATGGACAAGGCTTTGTCCTTAAGGGTTTAATGGGCCTTGGGCTTAAGTGAGAGTATAAAAGGAGGGAATTAAAAGAAGAGGCTTGCTTAGGAAAGGAGGAGAAAACGAAATAGAGAGGGAGAGAGGAGAGAAGTGTCGTGGGAAGGAGAAAGAAAGGAGAAAGAGAAGAGTTGCTTAGGGTTTTCAATTTTCCAAGAGTTCAAGGAGGTTTTTGGTGAAATTCCAAGAAGGAAAAAGGTGGAGGAAGGTCCAAGCTACCATCTAAGCCAAGAAACCCTTGGATTGGGTAAAGATTTAAGGTAAGGTTTTGTTAATGGTTTAGGGTTTTGAAAGGGCTTTGGTTAGAAAAGCTTAAGAGATAGATGGGTTTAGTGTTTCTACCATCAATTTCATGTTTTGGGTTAGTTAGGTTTTCAATTTGAGTTGTATTAAATTGGGGTTTTTGTGTTGGTTGAAGAAATTCAAGAAGGACAAGGAAGAGAAGAAGAGCAAGAGGAGGAACTCCCTTAAGCAAGATTTAAGCAAGGATTAAGGTGGGTTACATTTTTATATTTATGTTAATAAGCCATAAATGCTTTCTAATTAATGTAAGT
>JANKOD010000005.1:30158077-30169650 GCA_026284645.1 Erythroxylum acuminatum | reverse complement strand
TTGTTTTTAGTTTTTTTATTACAAATCTCAACCAAACAGGTTTTCGTTTCTTTTAAGAAAAAAACAGAAACCAAAAATAGAAAATAAAAACAAAAAACGACAACAGAAAAACAGAAGTGGAACCGAACGGCCCCTTAGTTTTTCTGTTTTTTCCCCCTCAATCCTCCGTAATTCGTTGGACCGAACCAGATGACGAATGGTAAATCGTTGTCGTTTCATAGTACTGGTTCAAATGACCAAAATAGCCTCGTTCTCCATCCTCTTCTTCTGTTTTGGCTTTTCTTTCTGCTCCAAACTTTCTTGGACCTCTGTAACACCCATGAATTTGTGCCTAATATCTCTTTTCTATAAAACCCTAATTTCATGTTATATAAAATTTCTCACGTCTGAAGATTTTGTCCTTGTAGTCTTTGTTTCGTTGTTTGGAAGGTAAAGATTGAATTGGGGTTGCGAGAAATTCTCATTCGGTGGCTCTTGGGGTCGGTGGCTTCGCTTTCCATTGACATTTAACATTTAAAGTTGAAAGCTTTTTGTGTGTTTTGAGGGAGGCAAAGTAATGGCATCGAGCTTGCACCAATGGGAATCAGACCCGTTGTTCTCTGCAGCAGAAGTTGTTCAGGACTCTGCCGATAGGTCAGATTGGGCATCACAATCTCAGATTCTTGGAACATTTTTCCTTGGCCTGAATCTAGGCTTAAAATTTTTGGCTCTTACGTGCTCAATGAGAATGAAAATTATAATTTTCTCGTTGATTGGTTAGTGGGTTTTTGTTTGGCATTATTTATTTAGTTATTAGCGTGTTCGGTCATTTGATTAATGTGTTCAAACTGAAAATGTCAGAATCCTATGTGCTTTAATATCTGTTCTATTGAATGATCTTGAATTAAGATTGAAAATTCCTTTTTTTTTTGTAAACGAGTGTCTTACGTCCGTTCACTTGTGATTCTTTTATAATGTTTAGGATGGAATCAGTTTTTCGACTTCTTGAGCATGAGCAAAGTCTTGTTCATGGTGACCATCCTGATCCAAGACTTCTTACTTCGATAGAATATCATAAGCGTGATCTTGCCACAATCCTTGAAACTGCAAAATGGCAGGTACTCAGTGGGGCTAATGCTCTTCCTTTTTGTTTTGTCTTTTAATTATCTGATTGTGTTTGTTTTTACAAATCAGTTGGAGGATTTTGAAAGAGCTGTCTGCTTATCAACTGTGGACAAATCTCGAGCAAGTGAAGATGTGATTTCTAGGCATAGGCAGTTCATCAGAGCCATCAAGGAACATATTACTCATGTGGAGGAAAGTATACAGGACCAGTCTATGGTAGATTTCACTAAAAACTTTGCACGCATTGATTTGAGTGAACGTGATAGGGACTTATTGCAATTGTTTCTTACTGGGGGGGATACCTTTAAGCACATTAATCATCATGATTTTGAAGATAGTAACATGTTGAGAAGATTTTTGGATCCAACCTCGGCATCTTGTTTGAAAGATGAAGAAAGTGTTGAGCATGACAGCAGGGAGTTTGAGGTTGAAAAAATGAACGGACATGTGCATACAGATGATGATCATAATTGCATAATGGACGATAACTTGAGGAAGGGTTCTCATTACTCAACAAGATTAGGCCGTGATGTGGTGGACTCTCTTCAACACTTTTCTTGTAACAGGAATGGTGATGATGATCACTTTGATGTGGAAGCTAATGAAGCTGCACGTAAAAGTTTCATCAATGAAAACAAGACTAGTAAGTTCTGGAACAGAATCAACCTTCATGGTTCATTTGGCAATTCTTGGATACCATGTCAGAATAGGGCCATTAGAAGCTATACAAAGAGGTTGAAAGATGGAGAAGAACAGCGACGAGATTCCTCGACCTACCTCCCACAGGTACAATTTATTTATTTATTTATATCAAGGGCTTTATTTCCCTTAAGATGATATTGTTGAAGCAAAATGATAAAAAGAGCACCAACACTGCTGGTTGATCAACATGGCATGACATTTCCACTCAGGAGCATTTAATTTAATTGTTATTTCTAATCTAACGGGAACAAATGCTTGTCTTACTTTTTGTTTATTCAATTGGATGGGATGCTTATTAGTGGCCTTCCTTTTGATAGAGCCAGCATATAGGACTATGGTTCAGCTCAGGGAATGGAAGCATCCGAGGGTTATTATCCAGATTTACAGCAAAAGTAATGCATTGCTGTGTCCAGCTTGGAGCTAGATATCAGAGACGTCCCTGTCATATTCAATTCAATCGACACTCAACACGAATAATCTGCATAACAGTCCTCACGCTCTTATGTTTGGGTATGTCTTCTCATTAACTTTCAATCATCTTCTGTTCTTTTTCCTTTTATTTTTGATAACTTGCGTCTGAAGTTGGTAAGTTTTGATTACAAATATTTACCTCAATATAACATTAATATAATGGATGGCGAGCTTTGAAGCAACCGGTAAGGTTACATATTTGTGATCAAAAAGTCATTTGTTCGAGTAACATAAACCCTCTTTTTTGTAAAATACAAAGAGAAGGCTACGTATATTTGATATCGTTCTCTGACACTGGCAAAACGGGGAGAATTGTGCACTAAAATTGTGGTTGTTATTATTGTATTTCTAATATAAAGACAAGGAAAAATGTTAGAATTTAGCATTATTTTAGCAATTTAGGCCCTTGCTAACGATGTTTGTAGCGTCTTTTCCCAAGCATTTCACACACAATTGAAAAGTTTAAAAAGTTGGACTTTTTGGTGAATGGCAGCAATTATAGCTTCTTAATTGCTTGGCAACCAATTGCAGAGATTTTAACGCTGCAATATCAACAAATTTTCGATCTTTTAACTCTTTTTTTCCAAGTGTAGCTTCAGCTGTTAGTTTAGCTCGTCTCTGTGTATTATAGGTGGTTGTAATGAAAAGAGTTTGTCATGGGTTCAGGTATACTGGTGTCCAAAATTGCTTGAAAAATCCCGTTTCAGAGAGTTCCACCGGTCCATTTTCCAGAATTACTGACCACATTTGAATTCTGCCACACATTTGGCTCCAGATAAAGCATCTTGGATGTTGATAATGGTTTTGGATTAGCATGGTATTATGTAGCCATAGTGGTTTGTTTTGCACCCCGGAATTGCAAATTGAATCCACCACAATTTGTAAAGCTTATGTCAAACGTATCGTCACATGTACAATGTGTCTTCTTTGGACAAAGGGTGTATACAGGATGTTTGTCATCCGGCTGAATGAATTGTTATTTATATGGGAAGAGTGTTTATACATTCAACAGTTCCACAATATTGACGAGAAGCAGGATTGTTGTTCTAACGTGTTTTAAAGTCATTGGTCAAAAGATGTCAAGTTGATGATTAAAATCATATTTAAAAGGAAAAACAAAAACAAAAGAAACTGGCATGTGACTATGTGAGCCTGCTTCCGCAAATTCACGACTTTTAATAGTTTGCAAGTCCACTACCGTACCGTCCACAGGGCAGTGTGCCAAAACACAGTCAGCGCTGAAATAAGCAAAAGAACCACAAAATCGACAAATTTGGATTACAAGCTATTCAATGCAAAGCATCCAAATGAGGAACTTGACCAACGAAACAACAATTCACATGATTATAAAAATCCCACAAGCAACAAGAATTTATACAACCAACCAACTCCATGCAAACTGCGTGCAAATACAGGCAGTGGTTTGAAAGCTAAATTTTCTTATAGTAGTCCCTTTTACTTTGCCAGTGTAGAGACTGCAATCAGGATTTGAACTTTGTCTTGCAACTCCTAATAATTTTTCTGATTTCACCTCACCATATAAATAGATGACTGAGGACCGGTACCTTTGCATCTAGTTAGAAAATCTGGCCAGTAATGTACTAATATTTACCAGCCATCATCACTGTTGAGAAGTTGAACCACCCTAAACTGCAACTGCGCTACAAATTTCTCCGCACATCTCAGACGTTAGAGTCCTGATCATACTATACATCTTCCCAGAAATGACAAATAAAGGGGCTTCAAACTGACCGCCACTCAATAGCAGTGAACTAAAGGTACATGCCATGATATTCTTAAGGAATAACGCCGCATGTCAAAATCCTGCAAGCAGACATGATAGTTAGGAAAGCAAGATGGTAATATACTGGCCTCTCTAAGATTAGTATAAGTAAAATTGTTGGCAGTTTACACTCTTTTCAAGATACAAAATTATAACTGCCAGCCAAAAATGGTGTGAGATGATAAGAACAGGATAGTTTGAAAATTGTGTTTTTTCATCTCTGTGTATCCACATGCACATGAACATGGAGAGATGTAAAAAGTTCACAAACGTCACCTTCTCAATCTGACTTCTCGACCTCTCTGAATCTTCTGTCCCAATCTTGGGCTTCAAAGTCTTGCTCAGTGAAGTCTCTGTCTGTGCTGTAGACTATGCGATCCTGCCCTATGACTGTCTTCTGTGCCATATCTCGAGCACTTAAAAGCTGGACAAATTCCAAAAGAGAAAGATGTTACTTCTAAAAAGAAGTTATTTAAAACACATCTAGTATAGTACTGACGTGTATTTACTTTAGTCCAGATATTGAGGTGTACTATATAACATCAAAGAGATGTCAGAAATCAGAGCTAGTGTATATAAGCTAATCCAAGGATAAACGTGAAAATAATACATTACTATCACCAATATTAATAGTTTTTTCGCAATAGTATCAGCACTTATCTTGAGGTGAAAAATAATCATAAACAAATTCACCCCTATATATACACATGAAAATTGGAATCTCTTACAAGTAGACAGGGTAGTTCATAATTGTCCAGTCAAAAGAAAGGATAAGCTAGTATGAAACAACATTCACTCTTCATTGTCAATCACACAGAAAAACAAACTAAAACAAAAGATAGGCTACCTTCCGCCTAAGTGAAAGATCAGGCACTTCAAGTGCCCGAGCATAATGTTCTCTTGCTTTATTCCTCTTTTCAATTTCAGCATTCTTCTTGCGAGTAAAGAACCACCGAATCAAAGGAATTGCAAAGAAAGAACCAGCATATATCTGTGAATTTCGTCATCAAAACAAAATGAGACCAATGCACATTATGTATATCCGACTGATATCTTGGGAAAAGAACTTGTAGTTACAACATAGTTGACAACTTCCAACTACAACTTTTTGACAATGATAAAACGGAATAGATGCTTAAACTGTTTATTGAGCATTCTTAGTGGGAAAATCGATTTACATTCTTAAGAAGAGCAACAGGGAGTTCAGACCGAGAGACACCTCTATCCTATATCAAATTTAAATGACTTCTCACAATGCAATATTAATAGGAACATGTAGGCCAAGAATACTTCAAAATCTGTAGGAGGTAAAACAAAGAAGCTATGCCTTGTTAACCACTTTCAACAAGATAGTGGTAGAAAAAATATCAAACTCTGCTAATCAGAATTGAAGAAGGGCAATTAACCCTCACCTGAAGTAAAGGAAAACTTCCAGCAACAAAATTAATGAATCCACTGTTTGTCAGAGCTACATCCCTTCAAAACAAGATGACGTGGAGACATTAGAGAGACAAAAATGTAAACAACCCAAAAAAAGTAATAATTCCGGAAGAATGTACTTTAACATGGCTCCAAGGATAATAACTCCAAAAAGATTAATCCCACCCAATCCAACAACCATTGCTCTTTCCGATGCACCAGTCTTACTGCAAAATAACAGCCACTAAAATTGGAGAATCAAATTATGTTATTTAAAAAAGTGACATAATCAAGCAAATAAATAACCTGAACTGCCATTTCTTTTCCCTAAGAAACTTCTCAATTCCAATCCAATCTGCCCATCTTCTCCCCACATATTCCTTTCTTCCAATTCTTTGAGAAGAACCAGTCCTTTGAAGAGAAGGGAATCGATAAACAATATTTCCCTACATGATAAGTAATTAGTTGAAATTTGAAAATTAAATTAACTCAACCAAGATAAGAGCTGTCAAAATTCTTACTTTTACAGGACGTCTCTTTACAATGCCATAAGTATTGTTAAACAATTAGTTCTATTCCTATAAATACTCATAAACATACAAAAATACACGTCCAAATCTTACATTGGTCAAAATTAGTTTCCTACCTCTTCATCAATTTCGGGTTGGCCATCAAAGCGTAGAAGTACTGGTAAAATATAAGATTCATCATTCTGACACAAAGAACAAAAAAGCACTGTAATATGGAGTGAAAAAAAAAGGGGCAGCATAAAAGCAAGGTTACAATCATATTGGTACCATCTCCAAGCAGTTAAAACCATGTGATCATGTTATTGGCTCAAGAAGAACACAAATGCTAATACATCAGAGTTTCAGACAAATATATAAGGAATGATGTGATGAATCTCAAAATGGACCTTTCATATTTTGTCTTTTCTCAAATATTTGTGCATGTAAGAACTCCTTATAATATCTTATATGTGGTATGAATTTAAACCAAATAACTGTGAAAAAATTTAACCTCAGAACTAACCTGTTAGCAAGACAATCAGGACAGCAGGAAACATTAACATTAATTAATCTCATAAAGAAGGTATACCATATCTTCCTTGGTAGTTTGTATGTCAAGATAGGGTGCAAGTTCTTCAGCTGTGACAACGCCACCATTGGAGGCAATGTATTGCCCAATCTGCAAATGATTATAAATGAAAAAGCTAAAAGTCCATGTTGACGGAAAGAACAGCATAAGTTGTGATCATGGTAATTATGCTTTATTTATTTATTTGTTATTACAGCTTGCAATTTAACAGTTATTGCAACATCTTAGAAAGCCACAACAGCTTTCTAAGATGTTGCAATAAACTACACCAATTGCAAGTCACAGAGGCAAATTACTACCGAAAAAGTAAGACGAAGCTCACAACTTAAGAGCAACTTTATAAAATGTTACCATAACCTTCAACAAGATAAAACACTACTTTGTTAATCTTACCCACTTGCCGGGTAGAATTCTCCCAGTTAAACAATACACCAGTTAGCATATGCACACTAAAGTGATTCAAGTGAATGCTCAACCACTTAAAAAAAGGTGGAAAATAATTTTTTAACATGTCCTATTTTGATTGTTTCTTATTCAAACCTTCCTATTACTTCAAATGTGCCAATGAAAACCTTTGTTATCACAATTTTCCAATAAGAGGAATTCAATAGAAAAAAATATTAAATGAATGGAATAGGAAAAATGACAAGTGGAACTAAAAAAAGTTATTCTTTTTCTAATTCCTAATCAAGTTGACGGAAAGAAATTTGATTCTTTTTTAATAGTAATATGAATGAAATAGAACAAATTGAAGTGAAAGGACTGAATTGGGAACTTGTACTAAGTACGATGGTTGAGAATTGGATTAAAGGACAAAAATGACATTTTCACGTTAACTAGAGTTGACAGCTAACTTGATTTAAAATCAATGTAGTTCTTCCTGACACATAAAAATTACTGAGTGAACAAATCAAATAAATGGAATCGAATAATTAGAATGGCCAAGCAAGGTCTTGCAAAGCACAAAAAAAGTGAGTTTATAAGCAAGACCAGTAAAAGCTTTTGTGACTTAAAAAAAAAAGACAACTGCAGATGCAGAAAATGAAAACAACCAATAAGCTGAACAAACTGTTGTAAGTAACGGACCACTGAATTCAGTGCTGAAATATTACCAACTTCCACCTCTCTTCTTCAATTCCTTGATTTGGATCACCATCCCCAAACACAAAGGAGAACACCTGAAAGACATTCACAATTTTCATTGTACATTCAAAATTTAAAGATAACCACTGCAAGAACCAAGCTTTTTTGAGCTATTCACTTACAGATTCTATAAAGTTCATCTTCTCACCCTGACCTGTCTGCATTTGACGCCTTCTATCGTAATATGGATCCCAGTACCTAAAAAAAATGATAGGAAATATTGATTTAAGGTTTGTCTTGATTTTGGAATGAAATACATGCAATTCACATCTACATAACAGTGTAGCACTCTTGACTTTTAGCAAAGGGGATGCAGAAGCCAGTCTAATAAGACAAATGTCCACAAGGAAAGCTTTTCTATCTCTGAATGTGAGCTTATAAGGGGCTACAAATAGAGAGCATAAAATATGAAACCCAAGAACGTGGAACATCAATTTCACTCATTTCTTTTTTATTTGTCATCTAATTGACTTTCATCACTACCTGTATAAATAACAATGTTGTTTCAACCCAAATCAATTGCAGTCAACTATTATTGACCATCTTTTGCCAAGTTAATAATGCCTAGACATATAAGACAGCATAATTCAGCCACATGTTCGCTTAGAATAATTTTGTCAGTTTATAGAAAATACCAAAATAAATCAGTAGGTGTAAAGAAAAAGGTGAATCCTGAATCATATGATCTGCCTCGCCTTCCACGATTATCTTCATCACTGTTCAAGAGATTACAGTCAATATTTTGTTCCAGGAAAGGTACCAAGACAGAAGCTGTTTCCAATGTAAGGCAGTGTTTACCTTCTACTTGAAAGAAGAGCAATTATTGTAGTGTAAACTAGAACTATTGACGCAATCAGAGCCGTCCCAAAAGAAACCCTGATAAGATACTCTGCTGCAGACTATAACGAACAAAGAGTAACATATTACAATCAAAATGGAAGATAACATTTTTATTTTTCTAGAATACAGAACCCACATGATATGCAACTGAGATAAGTACCTTTGCCTTGTCAACCAGAGGCTCAATCTTCATCCTCAATGACTTCGCAGCAAGCTTCGAACGATAATCCTTTGGGAAAACATAAAGAACATCCCCTTCGTCCGAAACCTGTTCAAATAATAAAGACAATCACTCATAACTCACGGACTTTAGTGCAAATAAAATCAACAAGCTATAACAAATGCTATAAATGACACAAGAAGAAAAAAAATATAATTCATTAATTAAAACTAAAACCTTCATTTTGGTTGGAAAAAAATAATAATTCATTAATTAAAAACAAAACCTTCATTTTGGTTGGATCATCTTTTATTTTATCAGTTTCAACAGTTTTTGAATGCCTAGACTTTTCAACATAAAAAGTGGATGCTTTTGCTGAATGTGCTACTTGAATGCATATATATATCCTCTTGATTCAATCACGAAAATGAGATTATTTGAATTTCTTGAGACTGAGCTAGAACTTTGTTACGTATCCCATTACAGTTCAATACCTACCTTATCAATAGCAGATTATTTCTCGAAGGACTTGAAATTCCATATCCCTCATACATCGACTTCAGCTAAATTTACTAATTATTATCTACTCCAATTGATCAGAAAAAGTAATCAGTATTAGCTTCACTATACGGGCAACTCAAACAACGTTAACTTGGGAAACAAACACACACACATACACATGTCAATTTACTGAGCACGCATTCGCTCCGATTCAAGTGAATCTGGCTCCTTTACTCGTCTAGTTTCAAAAGAAGTTTTCTTATTGTCACAACAATTTATCAATATGATTACCTCCAAGAAACCATCAGTATCAGCAGCAAGAGCCTGGAGAGCCTTTTGAGCTTCATTCAACTTAAGCCCAGCTCTGCTTGCGACATCCCCAATTGTAACCCTCCCACCATAGGAATCAACTGCCTCCATAGTCCGGTTCCTCGTGTCCGTTGGCAACTTATCGGTCTCCACCGCACCTCCAGGTCGAATTGCGGTTGTGGTGACATCAATGCTGGCCCTCACAGTGGTCGTCGGAAACCTTATGCCAGAAGGCTTCCAAGTAGGAAGCTTTTGGGTTCTAGGAAGCCAGTAGGGAGGCTGAAGGTGAATTGGGGGCTTTGGAGTAAAGAAAGAAGGGTAATTTAGGAGGTGGGTCTTGGAGGATATAGTCAAGCAGCAGGATAAAGAGGCCATCCGGGTCTCTCTTTCTTCGGTTTTTGGTTCAGAAAGTTCAGGTCGTGGTCATCGAAGAGTGATTTCAGTTGCTGCTAAAAAGCGTATGTTAAGTTTGTCTACCTTCTACAGTATAACTATCTGTTTGCGAGTGGTTTAGAATTGGAGATTATGGATTCTTTTCTTTGCTATTTTAAACTCATCTTTCCATTTACAGATATTGAAGGTGTTCAATTACGGGTATGCCCTCAAAATGTCTCAGTAAGAAGATAACATTATTAGCTTCGCTTGATCAGCTCTCCTGCCTCTAGGTTGCATAGGGTATGACGTCATCTGATCCTACAGAATAGTCCTATAAGCTAAGGAGCAACCGGCACATACCGCAAAGCTATAGATTCAAGTAAATGAAAATAGTCTTTTTGTATAAGAAACAAATTAAAGATTTTGCCAAAACCTCCGCCTACTGAAATTTTAATGTTCTCCGCTATACCAGAAAAGAAAAAATTGTGTCCATCTTGATTCGTGAGAAATATATCTCTCTGCTTGTAAGAAAGTTACCAAACTATTTGCAGCGTTGGGAGAACAAGCTTTTTGTCCTTTCGAAAAATGATGACTCATCAGAACATGACTTCATGAGTGGGGGATATTAACTGCGGGCACCTTGTAAAACACAAAAAGAAAGAGAAAAACCCGAGTTTTATTTCGTAACCCCATCCTGACTTCTTGATTGAGAACTGTGTCCATCTAAAGGGCCTGTTACCAGACCACACAGTGTGTCCCCCAAGAACATCAAGTAGAAACTGGAAACTTCAGAAAAAAAAACCACCAAAGTCCTCCATTCCTACCAGTCAACCTCAGGCTTGGCTCCAAGCAACAAGGATCAGTTTCGAGTCACACAAGATGCCTCAATTTTGTAATATGAAGCATTCACTCATGTTGCATTCAACTCCACCTCAATTTCATGATGGTAACAGTCTGGTAGATGCCTTTGCTGCAATTGTTCCAGCAGTTGATTGTTATTCAGCATAAGCCCAAACCTCTTTAAAAAAGAATATCAGTAAAAGTCATATCGGCTAGTGAAGAACGCAATGTACAGGTGGAATAAATACCAAAATCCAGGACTGCATATACTAAACCTCGACACAGACCATGATTCATTATTTTGACAGTGGTTAAATACCAAATCCAGCATGTATATCACATAATCATAGATCTCTTTTGACCGTTGAGGACTAGAAATAAATGAATATCTCATATGCCATTTTTTGACCAAATAACAAGCACCATACAGTTAAGTCTCACTTTTCAGCGTCTTAGGCTACCACCTCCTTAACCTACTGTTGACAGCAAATGTCCATTTTCTTCAGATGCTTTTTCTTCATATAAGCAAAAGAAATACCAGAATTGCAAAAAGCTCCTGTTATAGGATACCTGACAATCAAGAGCCCCAAAATGTTGCAACAGTTGACACTGCAATCAAAGTAAGAACAAAAGACGTGCCAATATTCACCTGCCAACAAGATTAACTTTTTGTTGTGCATAACTTCTTACATTAGAAAGCCCATTCATGAGCCTATTATATGTAGCAAGATCTGGTATAAAGTCCTTATCCAACATCTCATCCACCAGAACTTCCCCCTCCTTCCTTCTGCCCTCTATTGTGTAACCAGATACCAAAATGTTATATGT
>JANKOD010000005.1:30131246-30144021 GCA_026284645.1 Erythroxylum acuminatum | reverse complement strand
GAGTAAGTAGTTGGGTTTCGGATTCGGGTTCCAACAAGTAAGGCACTGAAAATTTCTTAATGGCGACGGGCTCTTAAAAATGAATATACAGCTCTTACATCCAATTCTACCTGGTAGTCTTCTTGCTTTTTATTAATTACTGGTACTTCTATATGGTACCAGAGTAGGTTTGGTACAGATTATTAATTTCTCAGTTGCCTATTTGGATGTCCAGTCCTAGCGGCCCGGTCCAGCTACCACTGCGTTTATTTCAAGTGACAACTGGATGTCCAGTCCCAGTTGCACTTGAGGGGGAGTGTTAGAGTATCCCATATTGACTAAACATGAAATTCTTAAATGGTTCATAAGTGGTAAGGGTCAACTATCCAAATAACCAGTTCTAACTATTTTGGCAATGGTTGACCTAAGCCCAATTATTGTTAGTGGACTCTACAATCTGCCCATATTAAAAAATCTAATATCCTGTAATATTTAGGCTAACACTTCCCTCCTATGCCTCCATAATGTTCTAGTCTTCTTTTTTCTGTTCAGAATCTTCCTTTTTTTTCCCCATTTTTTCTAATCCTTGTTCCCACAGAATCATTGTGTTGGTCCATAAAATGTGCAGTTCTGTTCGAGCCCTATATAGATATTCACAAGGTGTCATAAAGGTCTGCTTTAGACTAGAACTTTTACCTCAAGTCGTGCCCACCTTCGTACGGTAATCCAGCTTAGGTCCACTTAAGCAAGATTCAGCCTTCTCATGTGAATATCGCCGAACAATTCCGTTAGCTCTCAAACACCTCACACACACACAAATGTTTAAGGTATTTCTCTCACACACAAAATAACATAAGTGTATAATAGAGTAAAGAAAGCAACAAGAGATATATATAGCTGAAGATAATCTTTCAATAACCCTCAACAAAATGTCAACAAAAGATACAAGTACTTCCTTCTCGAAGCACTTATAAGGAACCTCCTACTCGAAGCCCTTACAATGAAAACTCCCCCAAAAACTCTTAACTCTCAAAGCTCTCTCCTCTGAATGATTTCTCTCAATGAGTGAATGATTCAATGATTGAATCAATAGCTCTCAACTCTCGTGAGCTATTTATAGGCTCCTCTTGCTTGGAAAGCAAGTTCAAGATCTTTAAGGATCTCCACAATCCTAGTTGATCCTATCAACTAAAGATTACACTGCATCACACCGACTAATGGGAAGACATCCTCTTTCCCTTAGGACTCTTCTAATTGGCTACATTACATCAGAATCTAATCAAATAAAGATTACATGCCAACTTAGAAGATTACATCCATATCCTTGAAGATCTTCACTATTTTCAAATGATTCTTCCACATGGTCTTTATCTCTTAGATTTGATGAATCTCCAATGTGATCTTCAAGTTGATCTCCCCACGTCATCGTGTGCCACATCACCCATAGTTGCCACGTCACTGTTGATGTGTTTTCTAAGTCACCAAGGCCTATCCGCACATAGGTCCATCAATGCACGTTCATGGATAAGTCCATCTTCCATGATCAAGCTCAGTCATGGTGCAGTCTCATCGCTCCATGACTAAGTACAAGTAACAATCCGAGTTAGTATAAAACCTCACATATTTTACATACTTTCGACCTGTTTTGTCGAAGTTAAGTGCTTATGTGCCTTGTCGCGCTCGCATGCCTTCGCGCATCCTTGCAGTGTCTCGCATGCCTTTGCGCATTTTCGCGTACCCTCGAGTCTCGCATGACTTAGTTCGCCAACTCAGTGCGGTCTCGCATCCGAATCTCATGTCTCGTCAAAGATTTCTGCTAATGCGGGCCTACGCTTACCCACACGTATCAAATATCACCTACTCTCGAGATCTTTGCCGATACTTCCGACATCCCTCGCCTACTTTACAAGTTCCTCAGGTTTTGCTCGCCAACTCGCAAGACTTCGCCTTGTTCCCTTATCAACACGCCTTTCTCGTGTTGACTTGCGTGCCAAGCATTGCCAAGGCTTGCCAACACTCATATGATCTCACAGCCTGAACTTAGAGGTCTAACACAAGGTGTCTTATAATGTTGGCGGTTGTGAAGTAAAGCCCATATCTTTTGTTCGAAAAGCAATATCTTTGATGATTGGTTATAACTTATCCCTATTTCCTATATGCAACTTGTTTGGGGTTATTGCCATCTAGAAAGATTTTTATTTAGGTATCTGTTGTAGTGAAAATTTAATTATTATTAGTTTTAAAGTGCTCTTCATCGTCAGAATCACACGTTCTAAAAATTTAAGATCAGGATAGACCATCCAATCATGCTGATCTATTGTTATGACTTTCTGGACGTGTTCAAGTTCTAAGTTGCTTGATTCTCTGGTATACCAAGCAAGGCCCCCATGTTTTAATCATTTGCTTTATTTTGATCATGTATGGAATGTGGACCCGTTTGAGGATGTATTGGTCATCAAGGATCAGATGCATAGAAAAGTTTGCATGTTTAGGAATCAAGGTTCCTTAGTCCTTAAAAGAATATAACATCGAATGGATTGCTTTCTAGCCTTTATCAAATCAGGTTCTGTTATTGATGAAGAAGTTTAACAAAGGGAAGTTACTAGATGCTCTAGAGAAAGACGAGGAGTTCAAAGTAAAGAGGGTGCTTGGCCAGGAAGTTCTCGATTTCTTTCTATTATGCAGCGTCTTCATATCATGACTGCATCAACCAATAACATCCCTTGCTTAGTTTCATTGCAGTATAATCCCCCATTTACGCTTCCATTTCATTGCAGTAATGAGATTTCATTAGAACTAGAAAGAGAGGATGCTTAGTTGTTTCAAAGTGATTAGTCATATTTATAAAATTAACCATTTTCTCTTGTAAATTGAGTAAAAACATATCTAGTATCGTTATGCAACAAAATAAATGACAACTGCTTGTACAGTACATTTTTTTCTCATTCTGATTTTTTGTTTACTTTGTTCTGCAGTGTCTATCAAGATGGCAGGATATTTAGTTGGTTTTGATGGTGGGGTGCCTTGATAAGTGTTGTTATAAGAGGGAAGAATAAAGCAATCGAAAAAGTTTTATAATTATTCTGTTCGGCGAGATCTATCGGACTTGCTCCAATGTGTTAGGCGTCCAAGGATAAATCCTTTATACGATGCTACTCCAGTATCATACTTAGAAGAGACGCAAGAAACCTACAAGGGCCGCCAAGCCATAGGGTAGATGCAATTAACTGCCTTCCCGTTGTAGCAACTCCATTTCAAATCCTATACTACCAAAAGATGAAAGAATAAAAAGGAACAAGGGCACAGGTTTTAGGAGGAAATCACAAACAAATGATATGGCCATGTTTTTCCCTACATGGATTCGACCTATGAGATGGCTGCGTTTGTTTTGGAAGTAGGGTATGCAGTGAAGGAGCGTTACACATCACAGAGAAAGTAGTCCAAGGCTTGATTCTATCATTCATGAGTATCCACACAGGCTTTGTTTCTCTTACATCAGAAAGCGAGATAAAATTGGCTTTGTCACTTCAGTGTAAAATGCATCAAGTGGTTACTTATTCCTAGCAATATCAACGCTAGCATCACAGTAGGAGCTTAGTAGCACTACCTAGACATAGTAAATCCGTTTTAGGTGTCCCTTCACATTGTTTGTTATGAATAGTTGCACCATATTGTGGTCATAATGACAGCAGCAGCAGGAGCACTACCTTAGCACGGTCAAGTTTTGGATTAACTATTAAGATAACTTGATTGAAGAAAGGTTCCACTGGGTTGTAGTATTTCAGAATGCTGAGATCTTTTTCAGTCCTTTTTCCGTTTTTCATAATTTCTTTCTGAGTTAGCTTGACATTGGGAAAATTAGCCTTTTTATAGGTTTAGTACTGTAAGAGAAGTCGCAATTGGCGAAGTAATTTGATCCTCTTGTCCATGTGAAGACACATGTTTGCTGAGGATTTCTACTTATTCTGAAAATTTTGGACCATATATATCATGCATACGAAGTATAGGCTGATTTCATGTCAGCGAGGATTCATGGTGTTGTAGGACCAGGAAAGAACTGATCTAGCGCTCGCTAGGTTATTAGGCTATTATCTAGTGTTTCCATGATCTTGATCATCAACTTTTCATTTGACTCAATTCAACTTGGAATATGTTAAGGATTCTGCATGGTTTTAAGGGTTCCATGAAGATTGGCAGCAAAATGTATAGAATGGTGTTGTAAATCTTATGACCAAACTTGATTGACATGTTAGCTGATGATTTATTTATCATGATAAGGTAGCAAACTCGACAATAGGTTAAGAATTCTATTCTATATCCTAAGATACACTTTAGTTCTTTTGCTAGTTTACTTCAGTTATGCTTTCCAGTGCAGGTTTCCAACCTTTATCATCGCTATATGACGTAACAACCTGGTTTACTCTCTGTTGACCTTGTAGCTGAGAAATCATATCGCCAACTGAAACTACACCTTGTTTCAACATCTCTTGCAGTTCTTTCTTACTGATGACCAACTTAATCCTAACAACTTTGCTACCTTCATCTTCCTTCTCTGGAATTGAAAATCTCACTTTCTTCTTAATTTGTGGGGATGGTATTCCAACAGGTACGAGATGATACAATTGACCGCCAAGAAGCTTGGTGTCTGGTTGGAGATGTTGGAGAGATTGAAGCGAACCGGATACTGCATGACCAGAAAAATCTGACAGGACTTGCTGAACTATGATCGGTGCTTTGTATTCAAGGATCTTCCCATCTGGTTTCATCACCCTGATGACATTTTCTTGCAGAACTAGGCAATTTCCCATGGCTTCTATTAGCGACTGCTTATGGTTGAAAATAGGCTGCATAAATAAGTTCGTTCTATTATGTCTAAGAGTGGTTGGTATATCAGTAGATATGCGATATTTATAGGAACTGGTTTATGAGGATGGCCTTATCATGTACTGTATATTACAAAAAAGCATCAGCTTTTCACTGGACCCCATAGCACTGATTAATGCCGGTATGCTAGACAGACTTGTGATTCAAGTACTTGCAAGTCGTTGTTGAACTGATCAATGCCTTTCTTGAAACTTAGCCCACTTGTGGAGGCTATGCCAGACAAAACAGATTGGTGAAAAGAGTGGGGAAAATATTAAGTGTGATTTGCTTGTTGCTAAATGCATGATTGCACGAACTAATTAACACCAAACGGGTGCAAAGCATGATTATTGCTTTTCACTGCTAATTGGCTGTTACTTGTGAGTGGAAACATCGCATTGTTCATGTTGCATTTTATCTGTCAGTGGATCATCACCAGATCCCAATTTTTACAGCGGAGAAATGATTAAGTAGGAGTTAGTGGTTGCCCACTACGCACCATATTACAGTTCTATCTGGTCGACTACATCATATGCAACATTGATCGTCTGCCTGCCCTTCCTCCACTGACATCATCAATATTATCAAAAAACTGAGATTGGTTTGGCTGAAAGAACTTCAATTTTTTTTTTCTTACACATACAGGTATTTATGTCCATTTTCTCAATTATATCCATTCTTTTGTCACTGAGACTGGTTTTGCATACTGCAACGAACTGGACAAGAAATTAGGGAGCTGGAAACTGTGTACAGGCTTGTGAATGCTTCCATATTCTGTAACTACCATTGATAAGCTATTTAACTGGTTGTGAGAATCTAGAAAAACAAAAACATTTCTGAAAAGCTTTCCCAAAGAGCTACAACTCATATAGATAGACTTTAGCTGGTTCAGCTGAGCCATCCATATGCAATTAACAGGTGTTAGCCAATATGATTTAGCTGAGCCCGACAAGTTGCAATATTTAGTGCAATTTTTAACTTAAAAAGAATTGGAAGCATTGTCAGCAGCTTGGTTTAGATTCTTTTTTATCAGTTAATGTTCTACTTCTCCGTTGTCCATGTCAGTGGCTGTTCTAGTAAACTTATTGTGATGGTCCACTGATGTATACCCATCTGGTAGGTCCCCATGTGATCCATGATGTTGTGCTGTTTTATAGAGTTCTATTTGGCTCCAACTACAGCAATTTACGGATGATAAAGCAAGTGAAGAGATACACGATGTAGGACCCGGGTGTAACTTTGGGGGAGAAAAATGAAAAAGTGGTCAATATGGTAGAGATAACAAATTGCAGAAGCCATGAAATGATTTGAGGCCCAGTCAAGAGACCCGTGTCATGGAGATGGAAGAGTAGTATGGAAAAAGGATTGCTTAATGCGGGAAATATTTAATATTTTCCACACGCATGCTTAATCTCAGTACAAATCCATCTTGTAAACTGTTTACCGAACGTCTCCTTTCAGAAAAATTAAAGAAAGAACAGTGTGAAAGAATGGAAAAAGCAACGACTTCTAGGCCTCCCTAGCCTCCCTGTCATGGCTGCCTGAGGAGTTCTCTTTAAGTTTTTCTGGAAACATTTGGGAATTCTGCAAATATGTTAAGGCCTTAAGGGTAATCCTTTTTACTAATTAAATGCATTAGATAAGTAAGTAGAGAAAGAAGAAAGTAGTATGATTGTAATGAGTTCAGGATATTCTGTGCTCGCCTTCCATAATAAGCACCCCATCAAGTATAAATCTTTCTAGTCCTTCAAAATAACAGGGTGATTAGATCCTTTGAAACATGAATTGTTGAATTTCACACTCGACATGCACAGACTTATAAAAGTATGCTATTTTAAGTGATTCTAATGCTTATGGCACGAAACAAAATATATAAAGATATGATTCTGATGTCGTGGTTTTTTTTTCTTTTGATCAAGAGTATATCATTAAAAAAGACCAATATACGTGGGACAGAATCAGTGGCTGGTCACTCGTATGCCTTCTCTTTTGCTAAAAAAGATGAATCCGGTAAGATACAGAAGATCTTATAGTTAGATGGTACTTCTAAATGATTCAAGAAAAGCAACTTGTGACAAGATATTTCCTGATAGATATATTATTATAACTGCATCTTTTTTCACTCATGAAGTTGGATTATAATGCAGTAACTATGTCAGCCTGATGAATGCAGCTCTTAACCGACCATGGTATAAAGTAACCTCTGTGGCAAGTTGAAGCCCTTTTGTATTGGAATAGTGCATGTCGTTGTCCTCCGCAAAAGCATGCGCCGCCCAAGCTACTTTGTAACAAAGCTTTATGCACTTTTTCTCAGGAATGGAATTCTCACTCCATTTAGATTTGGTTTGGAGCTTCACAAGATCCTCTGTCCCCTTGTCTTTTATTATGTTTAAATATAGTCATTTGTTTCATGTTTCACTAACTTCAGTTGCTTCCTCTCATAGTAAAGGTGCAGTCTTTTTCTCAAAGCAAATGATTCTACAATTCACACAGAATTTGTTGTCTTTCAGGAACTCAGAATGGAAAAGCAGCTGTACTTTCATACTACTAGAGCATTCCTTTCACATTTCTCCCTTTGAAGCATTCAACTCTCGTTTTGCCACCCAGGGAGTTATAATTCAAAGTGCTCCAAATCTCCACCAACATTCTCTTCACTTTTGTCTCTTTGTGGCTGATAGATATGGTCAAAAGAAGGGACAGTTGTTGACCGACTTGGCGCATCAGACTGCGACACTTGCCCTTCATTGGTTAGTCGGCACCTCCAAGCAGAATTCTTCTTCTTGGCCTAGTCTTAAGTCATTAAGCACTTCAAATTAAGTTTTACTTAAATGATAGGCTCTTTCGATTTTGGCTCACAATTGCTAAACAATGTCAAACTAAAGACTTAAAAGTATGATTCGTTATGAATGGTGTAGTGTTTTGATCAAAATCCATCACATCAACATAAGAGCGTGAGAGTTTTACGAACAATCAAATGGTGTAATTAATTTCTTTCACTTACAAAGTATGATAAGATCTTAGTACCAAGTTGGATAAACTTTTTTTTCAACTTGAAGAGAACATTATATAATATAAACTTAATTGTGGTAAAATTACACTATATATTTTTATTAAATTGATTGGTTTTATTAAAATTTTGTAAATCTCTAAAAATTAAATAATTCATTTTGAATAATGAATAATTCATATACAAAAAAGGAATTTTATATTTCAATTCAAAAATAAAAATGACTTTGTTATTGTATTAAATATTCATTAATTAGTTCTAATATAAAATTAGAGTGATTCGTACATAAAAGAAGATTGCATATTTCAACAGAAAATTAAGATATTAAATAATGAGTTTATTCTTATATATAAACTATCTTTAATTATTACTCTTAAATGAGATTTATACATTTAAAACAGTTTTCATATCTCACTTGTTTATAACCACTTTAACCAATGACTATAATCATGTAAAATAATCCCTTACAAAGTGTCCCCCTTTGGATCAACTTTCACAAGGTTTCCCTCGAATACTGGACAACGCAAGGTCTGAGCTCACTTGCTAGTTTTGTTGGTAAGCCCATCTGCTTCGACGAACATACAGCTATGAAACAACGTATTGGGTATGCCTATGTCTGTATGAATGTGGAACTTTCAAAAGAACTTCCTAGCGAGATCCCTGTCATGAGACTAGGCAAAGGGAACAAATTGAGGGAAGACTACGTTGCCATTTCCTATCATTGGAAACCTCCCTCTCAACCCCCTGGGAAAGTCTGGAAAGCCACAGGAAGAATGTTTACAAAAGGTACCTATGAAGAGTTAACAAGTAACAAGCTCACTGAACAAAAGGAGGCTGATTCCTTGATGGAGATGTCCCATACTACTAGCCTTGCAGTGTTGGCTGACACAATGCACGCAGAAATGACACCCATGAGACAACCTGGTCAAGCTCCTTCACCAATCCTTAACAAATCCACAACTCTAGAGCATCAGGATAATTCTCCTAGTACTGCACAGGCTCCACACCAGAACTCCCCTTGTAAAGACATTGTCACTAACCATCCCAATGTAGTTGCATCTCACGGAGATGTAGTTATTACTGACACCTCATTGGGTCCTAATCCTCCTATGGCACCCATCTTCACTCCCTCAGAGGAAGATCCTGGTACCCCCAATGTAGAGACACCACTCTCTGAGGATGATGCGTCCCACTCTCTATCGACAACCCTACTAGAAATAATTTAGATAAAGCATAACCATTCCAAACGGTGAAGCGTAGAAGGTCCCAACGAAGCAGGCAAAAAAGCTCCAATTACAATCATTGGTATGTCGATTTTAGCTTGGAACGTTAGAGGTCTCAATTACCCAAAAAAGCAAGTAGCTTTACGGGATTTTGTTTAGAAGGAAAAGCCTTAGGATTATTAGAAACAAAAATAAAGGCTAAGTATTTTTACAAGTTGTAAATGTTAGGACCCTAGTAGAGCCTTCTCTCCAACCATGATCAGCATACTTTTGGTAGATTAATAATCTGCTATAAGAAGGATGTTCTTCAAGCAACTATTCTACACATGACGGAGCAAGCTATTCATCTTCAAGTCCATTTCCTTCAGGAGCAGGTAGATATCACCATCTCTTTCATCTATGCTTGTAATTTGGAATTCCAACGGAAAAACTTATGGAACAATTTAATAGCACTCCACACTAATGTTACCACCCCTTGGTTGATATGTGAGGACTTTAACTCCACATTATACAGAATAGAAGCATAAGGCCATTGCAGCTTAAGAAAATTTTCAAATGACTTCAGAGAATTTGTCGATTACCTTAGAGTTACAGACTTGAAGCAGACGGGCTACAAGTACACATGGTCAAATAAGCAGAGCTCCAACTGGTTTATGCAGAAGAAACTTGATAGAGCTCTCATCAATGCAAACTAGATTGCTTAATTTCCCAACATCCAAACCCACTTCCAAGAACCTCTCTTCTCAAACCACACTCCCAGTATGATATATAACCTGTTCCAACAGACTAAACGAGTTTCCTCTTTTTGGTTTAATAATTTTTTGGCCAATGTCCCTGGATTTGCTGAAGCTTGTAAAGGCGGGGCTGATAGTATGTTTAGAGGAATTAAAAAAATTGTTGTGTTTATAAGCACAAGGTGATAAAGCAAAAGCCCAAGGACCTTAATTCTTTGAGGGGTTCAAACACTAAAATAGCTCTACACACCGCTCGAACAGCCTTAGCAGATATTTAACAGCTTTGTGAGCCCATGCCTAATGATCCCCTCCTCAGAGATAAGGAACGAACAACACTTTCGAATTACCTTACAGCGGTTATCAACCATAACTCTCTACTCCAGCAACGTGCAAGGACGAATTGGCTCAAAGATGGGGATAAATGCATAAAATTCTTTTTCAATACAATCTTAGTTCGAAAGAACCAGAACTAGATACTCTCCATCACCAATAGTGAAGGAGTTTAACTACATCATCTCAGAGATATCCATGATGAAGTCGTTAGCTACTTCATCTTATTGCTTGGTACTCCCAGTATGGCGTAAGCTAACTTTATAAAGCTCTCTACAATCATCACTTAAAACATAACCCCTATTAAGGCAGCCTTAATATCCAAACCTGTAGGGAACAAGGAGATTGAAGACGTGATCTATTCTATGGATGGACTGAAGACCTTGGTCTGGATAGTCTGAATGCTCACTTCTATCATAAATCTTGGCATATCATTAGACCTTTTATCAAGGAAGTTGTAAGAGAATTCTTTACCAATGGACAACTACTTAAGGAAATCAACAAAACATTCTTATGTTTGATTCCTATAAGTTCTAACCCTTCATGCTTTTGTGATTTTGGGCCAATTGCTTGCTCTAATGTTTTATACAAAATCATTTCAAGGACTCTAGCTTCGAGACCGAAGGACTGTCGCACCCCACTCTTGCAGGACACGTACCAGACATCCAGAGTGATATCTGAGTAACCCTGCAAGGTTGGCATGCTAGAACAGTCATTCAGTCAAAACTCGTTACAAATTTTTTTTAAAACAATGTACACGTATGCGGAAATTATTAATCAAATCAAGCCCACTTTATTTAAAAACATTTCCATTCACAAGTGTTACAGTAGTCACTTGGGACCATTTCAGATACAAAATACTTGCAATCATAATGTTCTTTCATTACTAACTCATTCACATACACTTTGTACAATTCTTCCAGAACATAATTCAAAAACACAAAATCATTGAAGACATATGCAGGTGCAAACTGATCCCAACCCTTAATTCATATCTGATCTCAATGGCTATACTCCACTTAGCCTAACTGAATAATTCCTTGGAACCTGAAAAGTCACGTTGCAATTTTTATGAGCTTTGTGAACTCAATGAGTGTTCATCATTGATGATTTCACCCAGGTCAAAACACACAAAATCACATATTTCACATATATTCATTCAGAACATGTATATTTCAAATACTCACATTAATATGGTATATCATATAATCATTGCGAATCGGAACATATATATATATAATTACATATGCATATGAGACTCCATATTCGTTATTATTGTTGTGATCGAGTTCCTTTCACATACGGATACAAATATTGGCCCATTGGGCTTAGTCAAAACAGAATTCACGGAGCAAAGCCTTACGTGCAGAATACTGAGCGTAAAGCTCTATCAAACTAGCTACTTTGATCACAACGCCTTTATCTGAGCATGCATTTTATGAAATGCATCAAATACATAATATGCCATGTATAACATTCATTTATGGTGCACAGTCAGAATCTCATAATCATTGGACCTAAGTCCGGCATTCAACTTGCTTTGAGCATTCAAATATCATTCAGAATTTTTCAAAGCAATCAGAACACTTCCAATACATCCAAGGAAAATCATCTAGGTTGACTCACAGTACGCTCCAATATTCTATTGCCAGGATAGTCTAACAATGTTTGACTGGCGTCCAATGTGCTCCTCTATATCATACAAAACACATTTACAAATATCACACTTTTGCACAAATGTATAAGTATTCCTTTATGTACATTTATGTATAGAAAATATGCACAATGCATGTTCAATGACAATCCTGGGTATCTTATTATGATCCTTATCACCATATCATTCATATATCAAAACTCTCATAATTATCATTGTACTTAGGGTTTGGACCATAATAAAACAATGTGAAACTAATTTCGTAACCCAATTGATCATTTAAGATTTTTCTAATAACATGCTTTCGGGTCAACTTTGCATGAGCAATAATATCAAGAAATGATATATTTCTGTAACACATTATTCTAGACAATTATTCCTCTGTGTCTTAAGTTTATAATGACACCAAAATCATTCAATTTGGTTTATTATTCTATGAGTTATGCTAATAATACCACAAACTGTGTATATTTGAAATTTTGGCTAATGCATGATCATGTATTCAAGTTGTACACCTCATAACTCTCAATTCCAATATCCAAAAATTACAAAATGTTGGATCCCGTTTTCAGAACCCAACTCTCTTGCTTACTCGTATGTCTGTTAGATCCCGCTTGTTTCCAGAGTCCAACGCTTGCTCTGAAAATCATGAAACGTGAGCGTGCATATGAACTTGAATTTTTTGTTCATAATATCCCAAAAATCTTGCCCACCATTTGTTCAAAAGCGTGCTCATACAAAACAGTCACCATGCTTGAACTCAAATCGCTTGCTTGTGAACAGGATTTGGAAATCTTTACATCTGAATTTCAATTTGACTTCTTCATAGGAATCATAGCTCTAAGTCTCTATTTTGTTTTGGCACAAGAATCACCTCAATCGGAGTTCTACGATTCAAGATATCATCGAAATACCAAAATGTGCTCATTCCCCAAACATGCTCTCTCAACTGACCTCTCACTTGTTCTAATGCAAACTCTCTCAA
>JANKOD010000005.1:30121027-30131146 GCA_026284645.1 Erythroxylum acuminatum | reverse complement strand
ATAATCCTCAAAATTAACTATAGGAAACCCAAAATCATCATGTTTCCAAGCTCTCTAAAGCAAGAATTTCTAAAATCCTCAAATCACAAAATTGACATAAACCCTAACTCACATTAATCCAAAATTGAACCAATTAAACCAAGCTATCTCTAAAATTGAGCTTAGGAAACATAATCCTATACCAATTCCAAGCCATCTAAACCAAGAACTCATCAAAATTTCAAAGATAAAAAAATTTGAAACCTACCTCAACCTCCACCATTTTCAGATTTTTCAAGCTCTATAGGAAGCCATCTTCTTCTTCCTCACTTTCCCCCTTGAAAAGCATCGAAAATCCCTTGAGAAACATGTGGAAAAGTCGAAACCCTAAGCCTCCCTCTCTTCTCCACCGACTGAAAGCTTCTTCTTCTCCTTCTCTCTTCGTTTTCTTCTTCTCTTGTTTGCTTCTATGGTCGTGCTTCTCTCTTCTCCCTAAACGACAGCCTCTTGTTTAAAATTCCATGTCATTAATGAGTGGCTAATGACCAAAGAGCCTCTCCATCCAAGCCTTCTTACCGTACCTCTTTAAGTGATGTACCTAAAATGCCCCTGCACATTTCATTTTACTTCATGCTATTTTAGGACACTTTCTAATCATCAAATTGAAGGAATTTGCCAAAACTTTCTTCTAGAGAAATGTTCCTCTATGTCTTAATTTCATAATTGCTACAAAAATCATTTAATTTGGTGTACTACACCAAGAGTTATAGTCCAAACATCTCGGACTGTCATTATGCTGAAACATTTTCCAGCACTTTACTTCCATCCGAAAATTGACAATCTTAGAGGCTGAATTAAAATTCACTTTCTTCAGACAAATTGTAGCCTTATCTTTCTAGTTTAATCCAAATTAAGAATCATCTCATTTGGATAACTAGAACAAAAATTATGGCCAAAATACTTTCAACTCTTACTAATCCAAGACTGAACATTAAACCCGACTTCAATTCAAAAATTGAACATCTTAGGGGCTAAATTGAAATTCAGTTCCTTCATAAGACTTGTAGCCCCATGTCTATATTTTATTTTTCCTCAAGAAACAACTCAATCGGATCTCCACAGATTAAGAATTTCTCAAAATACTGAACCATGTTCAGAAAATTTTCAACTCACTTTGATTAAATCAATCTCTTTCAATTTCATTTCAATCTAATAATTTTTTTTCTCTTATTTACACATAGCTAATTGCCAATAGTTTCTCGTTTAATAGTCCTAGCTTACAGAAAGGTTCAGGATCCAACACAAAATTTATACCAATTTATACCAATTGAAAGATAAGAGAATAAGCTATAACTTTTGTGTAGACATCTTTGTTTGATTCAGCCTACATCAATACAGTTTATTCAATAACAATAGGACATGATTTCTGTCCTTGGTAGTGCTAAAGCTGAAGCCAAGACTCACTTTCAAGATAAATTTCAAGATCCCTACGGATAGAATTAAAATTCAATTTCTTCTTAACATTTGTAGAAAAATGTTTCTAGTTTATTTTTAATTAAAAATAATCTCATTTGGAGCTCTACGGATCAAGTTATAATCAAAATACCGAAACATGTGCACTATAATATCTCCAGTTTATAATATTCCAGTACATACCCTCACTTTGAGTCAATCAATCTTTTTCTAATCAATTTAGATGGCTCTAAATTTTTATGGAGAGTGTGAACAATGTCTTAGGATTCTATTGGTTTAAGTTTCATGTCGTTTGGATGTTAGGAGAAAAAGTTATAACAAAAAGAACAAAGGATGTTTAGAGAAAACACTATAGCTAACATATTCCAACAATTCTTCTTCACCAATTTTACATGTATTTCAGTCCAATTCAAACATTATTCTTATGCTAATAAATATACCATAAAGATAAGGTTTGCTACCTCCTTTTTAAGCTTCCAATTTCAACTCACAACTTCAGTTTTCGAAGCCTCCATTCGTGCATGATTCATCACAAACTCAAGGTGGACAGCAATATGAAAACCACGTTGGACTAGTTTTTTGACTATTTTGTGAGGATTTAAAATCTAGCTTTTCTGTAGTAATTTGGGCTAGAGTTTAACCACAATTTCAAAGAGAATAAGGATGTAATTTTGGTGAAGAAGGTGAAGAACAAAAGAGAAAATTGCATAACTATCCTTGTTGTAACATTCTTTACTAGATGCTAGGTGTCATAATTTGGCCAAGGCACTTCTCTTAAGGCATGTATGCCATGTATCAACCTCATATGCTACCATTTATCCACACTTTAAGTTGTCATATGTCACCAATTAATCAATCCATATGTCCCCTAGTTATTGGTTCACTTATCCATTAATCAACTATGTCATTTGTCACACAATGATTGATTCATTTGTCAATTAATTACTAGTCCAAATGTACCCCAAAATTTAAAAAATTTCCTAAAATTCACCAAAAATTTTGAAATAATACTAATAGTCTTCAAATAAATTTTCAACATAAAATAATTCACAATTCATATTTTAATCGTATTTAACAATCAATTATACCTAGAAAATGTCAATGAATGCATGTACAGTCATATTAATGTGCAAAACTCATTATGGTCGCATATGTGTATGTCATATAATGCATAAGCATGAGTTGTACGTTCTAATGTCTCAGTAATTTCTCATGTTCACTATTCAAGCCTTATCATGGGTAACGAGATGTTACAAGGACACTCTCTTATCTATCATCAGTGACAATCAAAGTGTTTTTATATGTAACCGCTATATCGGAGAAAACATATTGATAGCCTAAGAGCTCTTAAAAGGTTACTTCAGATCTTGATCTGCTCTAAATTGCAATATCAAAGTGGACTTTCATAAGGCCTTTGATACTGTAAGTTGGGAGTTTCTATGGTATATGCTTCATGCTCGAAGCTTATGGTTTTCCTAGCATCTTCATCAGCTGGATCAAGGAATGCATCTCCACTACTAGCTTTTTTGGTACTGATCAATGACACCCCCTCATCTTATTTTACGCCCGCTCAGGGTCTAAGACAAGGAGACCCTATCTCTCCTTACCTGTTCGTTCTATACATGGAGACTCTGAATTCCATCATCAAAGAGGAAGTGGTCGTAAACCCACAGTTTAAATATCACTCTCGCTGTAAGCTGATCTGCCTAACCAACTTATCATTCGCTGATGATCTCTTGTTATTTTGTAGAGCCAAATTGGATTCTATTTATACCTTTATGAAGTCTTTGGATCACTTCAACAAACTATCTAGGTTACAAATTAACCTCTATAAATGTCTGGTCATTTTATCCAAAGGTGCTTCATCCTTAGAAGCCCAAATAGCTACTGCCAATAGAATGAAGTTGATTGTATTCCTCTAATTGAAAAAATACAGAAACATGTTCACTCTTGGGTGAACAAGTTCCTATCATATGCTGGGAAACTGCAAATTGTGAAAACGATTCTCAACTCCCTTCATATATATTGGAGTTCACATGTCTTCCTCTTTAAAAGTGTTATCAAAACAATGGAAAGAATATTCAGGAACTTCCTATGGAATCATTCCAGTGGAGCTAGGGGCATTGCCAAAGTGAAATGGTCTGAAGTTTGTGTTCCTAAAATAGAGGGTGGTTTAAATATTTGTCTAGTGAAAATCACTAACCAAGCACTTATTTTTTAAACGTCTATGGTGGATATTAGAAGACAGGCAATCGTTATGGCTCTACTAGCTCCATGCATATTTCCTCATAGGACAGTGCATCTGGGAAACAAAAAGCAGTCCCTTATGGTCATATTTTCTGAATCAGCTTCTCCTCCTAAGAGATGCAGTCTATCGAGATGTCCTTTGTAAGGTGGGTAATAGGGAAAAGATATCCTTCTGGTTAGATAACTGGTCTGGCCACGACCCCTTATTTCCTTCCCAGGCCACTGCTACAAGCTCCCTTCCTTTTCCCCTATCCATCAAGCTTCACTCATTCATCAGTAGGAAGTCTTGGAATTTTCCTGCTAATTTTTCCCACCTACAACCTTCTTATTCTCCCAACCCCCTCACCTCTGATACTTATTTCTAGAAGGATTGACCACTCCATCAATAGTTGAACAAGCTTACTATCTCCTTATTAAGACATAAGCAACCTGTGGTGGCTTGGCACTTAATCATCTGGCATAAAGCTCTCCCCCAAGGTGTCGTTCCTTCTCTGTCTCTCCATTAAGGCCAAACTCAACACAGCTAATAGACTGACCTACCTTGCCATCAACAAATCCTGCCCATTTTGTTTAGCACATGGTGAAACCCGTGACCACCTCTTCTTTTTATTCCTAATAGCCAACACAATATGGAATCATGTAAAGTCTCTCTGCAGCTGGAATATAGCAATGAGCTCACTTCCTCACATCGTTCACTCGCTGACAACAGATTCATCCATTCCTACTTCTAAACGCATCAATTTCATATTGGCACTTGGACAGACTGTATAATCCATCTGGAAGGAAAGAAACTTGTGACGATTTGAGGCTAAGAACAAAGCTATGGACACACTAATTGTTGAAGTCACTAGAGGCGTCATGGAAGTAATCACTCTTATTGACTTAGTTCCAACCCGCAAACTTGCCTTCTATTCTCCAACCATTGTATACATGTCTTCAACTTATTATCTGATTGTTAGTTAGCCTACATATGTTACTTTATGCATGTAATTAGGTATACTTGTGATCATCTTTTGGCTTTGTAACATACTGGATTCCTTATTAATTCCATTTTTTCCTTTTCATAAAAAAATGATTCATCATCATAATTTTCTCAAAATTATTTCAAAGAAAAAGAACTAATAGTTAAATTTTAGTAACCTTAAAGTTGATAAATTCACCTTCATGTTATAGCAATGATGCCAACATTTAACTTCAATTAACTTACCTAGCACAATGTGTAAACTTTTGGAAGTTAAGGGTGGTTTAATTTCACTTATGTTTTTTTTAGTTTCTAGTTTCTAGCTTTTTTAAAAAAATAAATATAAAAACTTATTTGACTATTAATAAAATTATAGTTATATTTTTATTATTGATAATAATTATATATTACATAAAACTAAAGATAAATATTTTTATTAGTAAAAAATTAAATATTTTATTAAAATAAATAATGTAATAATTAAGATATTTATTTTTAATTATTAAAGCAAATTTTATTTAAAATTTATATATTTTGAATATATTTAAATTTTAAAATTATATTTATTAGTAACTATTAAAATTAAATTATTCATAATTTAAAATAATTAAATATAATCTTAAATTAAATTATTGATTCTTATTAATAATTAATATTAAATAATCAAATACTATATATTTAATTGATACTAAATTAGATTATAAAAAAAACAAAAAACACTTTTTATGGGTTTCAAAAATTATGAAAACTAGAAGAAACTAAAACCAAAATCAAAAATCAAAAATCAAAAACTCAAATAAACAAGTTTTTTTACTGAATTTGAAAAAAAATAAAAACATCAATGGAAACAATCAGGCCCTAAATAACCAATATGGCAACAAATCAATAATTCACACTTAGTATTAAGTATGATTTTTTAAGTATTTAGATTCTCTAGACCTGGGTTTAGGCTTGAAGGTATGTTACCAAATTTGATGTTCTCTATTTATGGACCTACAAAACTAAATATCGAAATATTTTTTGGTGTTTGATCTTTGATCAGCGAGAGTTAAAGAGAAAAAAAAATATTTTTGTGAGATAAGTTGGTAGGTGAATGGCAACCTCATTCTTAACAATAGTGCGATTACTTTTGTGGTGGCTTATGAGTTTGTAAGAATTAGACATTTGTCTCAATCTTATATGATTCTTGGAGACTTGACTTAATGCATATCTTATTAAGGTCTCTTATTTGAAAATGTTTTGATATATATTGTTTGCCTCCTAAGTTTTGGTCTCAGGTCTACCTTAAAGTTAAAAGCTACTTTTATAAGTTTCCAATATTTCCATAAATTTTTCATGAAAATAGAGATGTTAGCTTTCAAGTCTTGACCACAAATCTATTATGAAATAAAAGCACTATCTGAAAAATTTTAATTATAGGTATACTGTTTCTAAATTATGGATCAATTTACCTCTTGAGTTATAAGAAGTTTTTAGGATAGGAACATCATCTTTAAGGTATAGATTTTTGAACAAAATTTTATGAGTGATAACTTTCAATAGTGTGTCTTGTGGTAATGATTTTAAAATGAGTTTAGCACTTGTTAAAGATCTAATGTTATTTATGGACTTGTATCATAAAAAGGTTTATGACTACTTCTTGTGTACATATGTCATCTTATGGTAGCATTTTTGAAGCAAGTGTAAAACTTGTTAAATATCTACTATTAGTAGATAGTTATTTTATTATGAGACTTCAAGGACTTATCTTAATGGCAAAAGTCTTTCTGCACTTGTCTTTTATTTCATTTTACACGTTCAAGTTAACTACATACTTTTAGGGTCTATAATGAGAAAGAAGAGGCTTAATTGGTTTTGAAGTTGTGGTGTTGTGGTGATTATCTCATATCGCTAAAGAAATGTTATAATGAGTGTCTCCATCTCTTATAAATAACCTCATGTCTCTTGTTTAGGCTAATCATTGACTTCTAGCTTTACTACAAATTTAAGATTTTGTGTAAGCTAAATTAATCAACTATCATTTTACGCATACTTGTCCTTATATTATGGTAAGACTTTAGCTTTTGAAATTTAAATGTCTTCACATTGTGATTGACGTTAAGTCTAGTATAGGCCTAAAACAAAGTTTGATTTAATAGGTATAAAATGCAACTAGATGTGATGGTGAGCTGAGTACTAGTAGCAAATGACCACTTACCCATGATTATATTCCCAGTAGTATGGAGGAACTCAATGATAAAAAATATGAGTGTTGGTTCAGGATAGACCATATGAAGTGAGGCTAGATTTAATGATTCCTACGATGGTGAGCCTAGTACCAGTAGCAAATGGCCACTTACCCTTGGTTATATTCCTAGTAGTATGGAGGAACTTAATGATAAAAACTATAAGTGTAGGTTCAAGATAGACCATATGAAATGAGTCTAAATTTAATTATTCCTATGATTATGCAGATAAAATCTTAGTCCTACAAGAGAGCTTTTATATGCAGACTTGGTACAATGAGTTTTTATTATAATAGTTTTAGATATGGCTTAAAATTTCACTTTGAATTGTCAAAGGAGACAAGCCTGAGTTTTTGTCAACTACAACCTCACTCTCGATGTCTAAAATTAGATTTTCTCGTAGTCTATCATTTGTCGAACATAGAAAATTTTGTTAATATCTTAGATTTATGCATCAGCTGAGAATAGTTAAGAGGTTCTTTGGGTGGTATAACTTAGATGTTGAGCATGGTATGGGGATTAAGGTAGGAAAACTCCCAAAAACCCATGATTAGAGGAGGAAATTTCGAGTCCTTTCCCTAGAAGATGGTAGTGAATGGGATTTCAAACTTATTTAAAAAAATCCCAAACATCAGGTTAAATGAGTGAGATAAGAATAATAACTTATTTTTGGCTTAAGCTTAGGCCTTAGTTTGAGTGTGGTAAAACTTTCTCTCAAAGAGACATCGCTAAAGAATTATTATTAGAGGTTCGAATTTTGGATGACTAGGCTTATACGTTCCATTAACCCTACAAATGTTAGAGACCTAATAAATCCTTTTATGGAAATTCATGTTTTTGGTTATATATGGATATAAATCATGTAGCCTATAGGGTTGAGAATATGGCCAAATACAAATATGTTGAGAAAAATAAAAAGAAGAAGTCTGACATATTTTAGGGCAACCATACAAGTTCAAAGCTTTAAATGTGTCAGAATATAGGATAACATTATGAACCTACTCTCTCATAAACTATTTTCATCTCCTTATGTTATCCAAAATACCTTAGATAAAGGAAAAGATTTATTGGTAATGATATTTACTATCCCTATCAATCTATTAGAGTTGAAGATTTTTGTTTTCAAAACCAATAAAGTGGGAGATTAGGTATTAAGTTGATTGTGTTTCCCAATGATGAGAAGCATCTCAATGACAAAGAGTGAATAACAATTCGATGCATTACAAAGCATCATATGTCACAAGTGTGTTATATGTTGCTTTGTACTTACTTTATGGTTCATGGTTGATATTTTTTTGGTAGCATGCTCATTGGTTATTTATAATAAACATGAAAAACTAGAGATTGAACTATCAAATCACCAATTTAACTATGGGTTAAAAGAATATATATACCTGGTCGACACAATCTGTAAGTGCACAAAGTCATTCCTAGTACCTATAAAAAGTATTCCAAGGTCGTCTCCCACAAGGACTAAGATATTCACCACTGAATTAATCCTAATTACTTGAATGAAAATGACAAGAAACTTAAAAGATTGTTGGATTTGAGTAGACAATAAATTGTAAAGACCATAAATAAACAAGCAGGGGAAAATTTATTATTTGAACTTAGGGCTTTGGGGTTCACCAATTTAAGAGATTGATCAATAAATTATGGAATTGATTGAATGATAGGTTAAAATAAAAATTGCACAACTTTACTCATATTCTCTCTCAAGACATATAAGAACACTCAACTAGTTGATTACCATCTCTTAATGTGAAATCTAACTAGTCAAATTTACTAAGAACAAGCAACCATAAGTTATCACACTAGTTTAGGACATTTCTATCTCTAAATCTAATGTGTTTATCTTCCTAGAGCATAAATCATATTTCACCTCTCAGTTCATCATATGATTCCTAAGATACATCTATGGTGATCAAGCATAGAGACAACAGTGAAATGCAAGAAAGATAAACATAACCTAAGAACTTTCATTCAATACCAATCAACCCATAAAATAAAAATCCATCCCCCAAATAGGCTATATCCCTCATCTTAAATGGGGTTTAGTTCTAGAACATGATAATAGAATCTATACATATAAAGATAATCAACATCCAAGAATGAGTAGAGAGAGAAGGTAGAGAGAACACAAAACAAGGTTGCTTTCAATGCTTGATTCCTTCCTCTTTTCTCCTTTTCTTTTCCTCTTTTGGGTGCCTTTTTATGTTCCAGCCTCTTTTTCAGTGTCTAACCCCCCCCCCCCCTTTAGGTCTAAAAAATGAGTGTTATAGTGTCTTGGGTTCAAAGAAACCTAGTCTTTTCTAAACAAGGGAAGGCAAATCATTCTTGGGCTAACAAAGTCCATTAAACGAACTTAATGTCCATTTAGCAAACCTTCTCGGGTCTCTGGAGTGAAGTTAGCGAGGCGATGTCCGTTAAGCGGACATTATGTCCATTTGGTGAACCTTCTCGGGTCTCTGGAGTGGAGTTGGCCAGGCGATGTCTGTTTAGTGGATATACCCTAGGCCTCTTCAAAATCATGCCATATTGACCCTTTAGACGACAGAATTTCTCCTTGGAGTCATCACGAAAGTTGTAGCACTCGGAGTCCTCTTTGAAACCGTACTTGAATGACCTTCATCCGATATCCATAGTCAAAGTTATGCCTTATGCCCAAAATCTATCCATTTACACCTATTAAGCAATAAAGTTGGAATGTGCAAGAAATAACCAAAGAAAACTCTAAATGCACATCAAGATAAGTCAAATGAGTTCCAATTCATCCTAAAATCATATATGAATAATTTGACTTATCAATACCTATCAATTGTCTTATAGTATGTTGTTGATATTTCTATGATTCTGGCTAATGATCATGAGCTCAAAGAGAGTGTTGATGATTTGAATTCTTTTTTAAGATAACTAGCTAGCCCTAAATAGTGATGATGGTGATGAAACCATATCTAAACCTACATAGTGGTAGTTAATTTCTGACTTAGAATTATATTGACCTTTTTCTTTTTTTTTTTGGTTGAGGCTAATGTATTTAAAATTTTTAATTATAAATGCATACGTTTTTCTACAGATATATTTTTTATTAATATATTCACTAATCACATAGACATGTACTTTACTACTTACTAGTTCTTTCCAAGATCTTGTGAGTTTGTGTAGGACCCCGGGACCCACCCCCATCACACCAGGTATTGTCCTCTTTGGTTGGGTGGAGCCACGGCTCGAACA
>JANKOD010000005.1:30045133-30064415 GCA_026284645.1 Erythroxylum acuminatum | reverse complement strand
TTATCGTAATTAATTCTTCCATTGAATGCAGGCTGAGATTGAGGAAACCAAAAACCAGGAAAATGCAAAACTTCATTATGCTTTGCTAGAGATTGAAGTTAAATCCCAGAATTTTCAGACTTCTACTTTTCAAAAACCAACACTTCTATTTTTATTCTAGTCATTTCAACTCCATTTCACTAAACCCATTCTCCACAATCCACCCTACCTCTAAAAAGCAAAATTAATCAAGTTCTATCAAGATCATCAAAAATTCAGATATCCATTTTCATCCTCTCTCTACTGTCATTTTTCAAATGTTAATTTTTCACTTAATCAATTCAATCGATCACTCAAAACCATTCTAACTCATCTTTAGCACATCAACACTCACTAGTCAAAACTCCAAGATTCAATCAAAATTCATTTCTACTGATTCATAACAAACCAAAGTATATTAACACTAAAAACAGAATACTTTCGGTTAAACTCAAATTCCAGCACTTTTCAATTTTTCTAACTTATTCATTATCAGCAAAAACTCATTTTAATATAACTTTTATAGTAACCTCATAGTTCCCCGAAAACTGCATCCCTCAAGCTTGTTCCCTTAAATCCAAATTCATTAAAAATCGCCTCTAGTAATACTTCAAAATTCTCAAGCATGAACAGTACATCACAACTATATACGTGATCTTCCAAACAATGATAGAACACATGTTTCTTCATCAACTTACGTAAATTTCCATATTTCTCAGTCCAGAATCCATTCAACACAGTGTTAAACAATTTCTAATTCTCAAATCAATCATCTAATGTATCCATCACTGAAACCTCAATCCTCAAACCCATGATTGCATGTATATATATTACACTAGAAAATAACCATCATCAGAACTATTTACCTGATTCAGTTCTTAAATTCCAGCAAAGAGAGTAACTCAGCAACACAAAAGCACAATCACTTGTTATTCGGTGATGAACAAAACCAAGCAGAAAATACGTCAGATGATCAAAAGTTAAGTAACCTCTTCCTAGCCACAACCTACTAACACGTATGCCATTTATCATCACAGATATAAATCACTTGTCACTTGATATTTTTACCACATGTCACTCTAAAATTGGTCCAAAAATCAATATTTTTTTTCAAAATTTACCAAAAATTCCAAAAACAATACTAACAGTCTCCAAATAAATTTTTACCACCAATAAGTCACAACTCACATTTTTTCCTATTTTCGAAAATATTCTATAATTTCTGAAAATTATTCCTAAATTCAACAAAATTCAAAAATATCACAATCACACTAATCAATAATATTTCCAATATAAATAAAATTCAAATTCTCAAAAATTTCCAATAATCACAAGGCAATCCAATTATACCCGGAAGCATATAAATGTGCACAAATGTGCATATCACACTTGCACGATGTGCATTTTTCTTAATTTCTCATAAATGCCTCGTAATTAATTATTCTAACTCTAACATGGGTAACGGGATGTTACATTGTAGACTTATGACTGGAAACAATGGCTGCAAGAAATTGTTTATGTCTCAAAGAAAAATTAGCACAACTTACATAATGTGCAATAGGATATAACTTATCTAAATATATTGATGGAGTGAACAAGTTACTAGGGGTTAGTAGAGCAGCGTAGTGTGGGCAAAAAACAACTATCTCATTATTGCCATCACTCCCCCTTGCATCCACCATCATCTTACTAAAGTTAGGGTTATTCTCATATCTTCGTGGTTTGTCTAAATGGCAAAAGTAGTAAGCGATGTGGCCTAGTCCTGCTGATGTGTGGAGAGGGGAAATGATGCAACCACAATTGGATCATCATCATAAACAAATGAGACGCATGATAGAGTAGCAGTAGTAGAAGATTAAGGAGAATTCTTAAATAAGAAATCATATTTAGAAAAGGAAACATCATGAGACACAAAAAATTATTTGTATCCAAATTATAGAGTTGCCACCCCTTTTTGCCAAATGGATAACTAGAAAGCACATATCGACGTCTTCTAAGGACAATTTTGTCTTTATCACATGGCCGATGATGAGAATAATAAAGGCAAACGACGATGAGAATGTATTTATATGTAGAAATTTTCCAAAACAAGATCCCATATGGGCTTTTCCTTTTATGAATAGCAGTTAGCATGCGATTAATCAAATACCCAATAATAAATACACATTCCCACGAAAAACTAATAAATAAGTGAGCATGGAAATGAAGAGCACACAAGCAACATTCAAGATATGACAATGCTTTTGCTTCACATAACCATTTTGTTAAGGGGTTCCAATAACAAAATTTTGATGAATAATTCCATTTTTAGCGAAAAACGAATTTAGAACAGTGAATTTAGCTCCATTGTTGCTTCACACAACCTTCACCTTGGTATTAAATTAAGTAGACACTATGCCACAAAAAGCTTTAAAAATTGTTGCTACTTCACCTTTTTTAACTAACAAATATATCCAAACTACTCATAGATAATCATCAATAATGTTTTCAAAATAGGAAGCACCACAGGAAGATGGGACACAATATGCTTCTCACAAATTACAATGTACTAAAGCAAATGGTTCACTAGCTTTATTGTCACTTCAAAAGAACACATCACAAGTTTGCTTGACACTTAAATAAATATTACTTGGCCCAAAAATATTCTGACTACTATTAATTAAAATTCTACTAATATTAGGAAGCAAACTAATAACTTGTCTAAAGGGGTGCCCAAAACAATGATGCCATAAAGTAAAGGCATTGGTCCCACTAGCACTATAAGCCTTCACCAAAGCCACTCTAGGGAAAAGATAGAACCATACCTGCTACTCACCCTAATTGATCACCATCCTCAAAGTGCAATCTTGAATCACACAAAATCTATCAAAAATTGTGACCATCCAATTTTTCTCAAGAATTATTTAAGACAAAAAAATCAAGTTACAAGTGAGGGTAAGTGTATATAAAACATAATGCAAAATTATTCCATGGTCAAAGTTTACATCCCCATCTTTTATTGTTGTGGTTTCATTCCATCTGACAACTTGACGAGATAGGGAGCAACATTCCTAAGATTTATGAGTAAATTGATGTTCCCAGTCATGTAATTTAGTGCTTTTGTATCAAGTGACCATTGATGTAACTTATGCTTACCATTATGTTTCTTAGAGGTTAAGGCTTTTTGAGTATTAAGAAAAGACACAAATGTCCCCTACTCCTCATCCCTCAACGTTGAGAGCCAAATTTGACCAATTTCTTTAATCACCCTTATTAGCTGATGTGTTTTTTTTTTGTGGGTGGTGTTTATTCTTGCGCCAGCCCCACACCCACGCCCTGCTTTATAGTTACAACCACCTCTGCCTCCATAAGAGCCACATCTACCCTTACGCTCACCAAGCCACTAATCTAGGTACCAAACTAGAAGAAAGCATTTTTGAACTTTATGGCCCGGTTTACAATAATGACTGCACATGAGTTTTTACCTAGTGATAGAGATGGAAGTGGGCGTACGCCATTTTTTCTTGGTTTAATCAACAAAACTGATTGTATCACTCCTTTCTTCTCAGATGCAAGTTGTAAAACATTGTCACTGATTGATGGTGGAGAAAGTATGGGTAATTAGTCGCAAAGACTCGAAACTAAGCATGTTTGGTTTAGCAATCCCAAAAATAGCATCATCTAAACCCTTTGAAAACTACTGGACTTTCTCCTTCTCCCTCTCTTGAGCCTATTCTAACATTACACCACATGTGTACCCATATGTACAAATAAAATGCTTGGTATAATTAGCAAGTTCTTCCCACATGCTTTTAAGTTTCCAATAATAACCAACTACAGTTTGGCTCTCCTGCATGTAATGTGCAAGTTATATATTTAATTGATAAATTCATATATCGTTTCCAGTCGAGAAGTGTTCTTTTAAATCATTTCACAATTCCTTAACACTTTCCATATAGGAGACTATAGATCTAAGCAGTGCATCAGTAGTATTAAATACATATGCGGTTAACAAAGAATTCATAGTAAACCAATCCTCAATTTCATTATGTTCCTTAATCGTTATATCAAGAAATCTCGTCTTTTTTCTTGGACCTAAAAGCATTCCCAATGGCCTTAGTCCATTCATCATAATTATCTCCTTTCAATATCATAGATGTTAACAAAATACCTAGATTATCAACTCCAAACGTGTAATATGGTGATATAATAAATTAAAATATTAAATATGTGATTCATAGAATCTTGAAGGAAAGTTCTTGAACAATCCAACATTAATGTACCTTTAAAATTGTAGACACCAACTGTGAAAAGCCATACAAGCTCGATCAAAATTTTAAATTTGAAATTGACCAATCAAAAGCTGGATTCACAGGAAAAAGATGAGCATGGCCATACTGAAGTTTATGGGATGTTCCAACATAGTCTAAATTCAAGGTTTCAATCAAAATGGTGATGTATTAATATATTTATAGCCAATACGGCAACGTTACGAAGCCATAATCAACTACGTGTAGATAACCATCGAGCCTTAAGCGCCAAACAACTTAGAAACACCGTTTAAGTTTGATGATCTCTTTCAAACTTGATTTGACTGTCTAATTTAAATTGTCTTCTTACTTTGCATTTATAGATGTTGTTGTATTTTTATTTCCTAATAAAGCCTTATGATATTGGTACTGAACTAGAATATCATACATCTTAATTTGCCATAAGCTAAAGTTAGAATTATGATCAAATTTCTTAATCTCGAACTTGTTTACCATTATAAACTAACTATTAGTATATTTAAAATCAATTTGTTAAAATCAAGATAATTAAAAATAATCAGACAAACAGGAAGAAAAAATTGAACACAAAATTTACGTAGTTTAACTTTAAGCCTATGTCCACATTCAAAGGAGAAAGCATAAAATTTAGTAAAAAGAAAATACAATAATTATAAGAAGAAATATCTCATAAAATTAATTTTGGAAACATTTAAGACTTATAATTTGAAGACATTCACAAATATAACTCATAAAATACACTCAAATATTATTTATTATTTGGTATCCGTAATTCTTACAAAATTAGTTTCATGTCTTTCATAGACTTAAGGTCTTAAGCAGGTGAAAAGATAAATTAATAGCTTTAAATATTCTTGATGGCCAAGAATATGAGTGATCGAACGTTATACCTCTAACTAGTCAAGTGTTATGCTTGATCTCCAAGTATGGCAAGTGAAAAGCCACTTCACAGTATTCAGTTCCCCAATGAAGCTTGTGTCTCTCGATTGGTATTTTGCTTTTTTGCTCTAAAGCTTTGCATAATCCAATCATTTGGTTGAAGACATAAATAAAAATGACAAATTGATAATCTTGTTTATTGGTATTGTTAAATAATAAATAAAAAAATTATTGAAGTACATAATTTAATATAATTATAAACTAATAAATATATTAGTAAATATAAAGTAAAATATCATTACATATTAAATATTATTACTATATTTTATCATATGTAATGATATGCAAATATTATAACAAATATATTATTACTTATTCATAAAATATATAAATTAATATTTTATTAATTATAAATAAAATAGATTAACCTTACACATTAAATGTCATTATACTTTATTATAAATAATGATTGTAAATATAACAAATCAGTAAATTTGGTAAATTAATTTGTTTGACACATATCACGCATGTGATTTGATGATTTTAAATATATATTTTATGACATTATTGAAATCATTGTGTCTTTTTTCTTTAAGTTTTATGGAAAAAGTTATATAATATAGTCACACTCTTAAGAAAATATCATAACTAATTATACATATTTTAATTCTATTAAATTATTAATTTATGATACTTATGGAACCACATAATTGTATAAGAATTTTTTAAAAGTATAATTTATTAAAATTAATAAATTTAGTTTGCTAGTCATAAAAAGAGATAATTAATTTATCAATTTTTTTCTTTATTCATTCTTAAATAAATTATTGACGATCTTGGATTATGATCATTAGTAGGTTTTTATTCAGGATGAGTAAACTTTTTATCCTTTGATTTTACACCTTAGGGCCTTGTTTGGTAATAGTGAATGAATTGGAACTAAAAAAAGGAATGGACATGGAAAGGAAGGATAAGAACAAGAATAGAAATTCTAATTATATGTGTTCAGTATGTAATCATAAGATTAAACACATTAATAGTTATTCTAGTGTTTGGTATCAAATATTATGAATGATAATGAAAATTTTCTTACTCATATTGGTTATTATATGATTCTTCTTGTAAACAATAGGTAAAAATATTTTGTAATTTATAAATAACTATTCAAAATTATTTTTTGATGATTCAACAGAGAGATTAAAAAAAAGTTCAAAATTATAAAAAATAACTTAGAGAGATTTGATGATAAGTAGCTAGAGAGAAACGAAGAAAATAAAGAGGTTCACTTGAGAGAAATTGTAATATCATTCTCAAGTAAATTGTTGATGATCTTGGATTATGGTCATTAGTAATTAGGTCTTTATTTGAGATGAGTAAACTTTTTGTCCTTTGATTTTTCACCTTAAGGCCTTGTTTGGTAATAATGAATGAGTTGGAACTAAAAAAAGGAATCGGAATGGAAAGGAAGGATGAGAATAATAGAAATTTTAATTATATGTGTTCATAATGTAATCACAAGATTAAACATGTTAACAGTTATTCTAGTGTTTGGTATCAAATATTGCGAATGATATTAAAAAATTTCTTACTCATATTTGGTTATTATATGATTCATCTTGTAAACAATAAGTCAAAATATTTTGTAGTTTATAAATAGTTAATCAAAATTATTTTTTGATCATTCAACAAAGAGATTAAAAAGAAGTTCAAAATTATAAAAACTAACCTAGAGAGATATGATGATAACTACTACTCACGAAACCATCATCTTCATCTATTCTTCATTGTCGGTGACTCTAACCAGCCAATCATATATAACAATCAACTTCTTTCTTCAAGCCCGTCACAATTATACCCATTTTATCTCACAACACTGAAATCATCACAAAAATCGAGGAGAAAATTAGAGAAAAACTCAAATCCTTGATTTGTTGCCTTCGATGAGTGTTGTTGACTACCACCATTACCATTAGACTCCTCTCGATGTTAGGAGCAAAAGTCTGTCAGGAGCAAAAGTCCGTCAGGAGCAAAAGCTCAATAGTCTCGTAACTGGTCATTGCATGTATTTCTGTTGGTTGACAAGAATACATGTTAAAGCTTTAAAATAATTTTTCTTCATTTTGTTGAGACTATTTGAGAAGCAAGTTTTATTGTGGTTATAAACATTGTTCTAATGTTTACCAAAAAAATAATTGTTCTAATAATGAAAAGCTTTCATTTGGTATGAAAATCATTGAATTATGAGATTGAAAATTTCTCATCACTAGAGGAAAATTCTAATTACTGGAATTATCTTCTAGTTGTCGAAGATACTGTTTCGATAACCTTTTAGTGAATTTTACTTTTAGCAAAATCCTATAAATAATGCTAATCATTTTTCTCTTAAGAACCATAGCAAAATTTTTAACAGTTTATAAATTAAAAATCATGGAAAGTTTACGTAAGAATATGATCAAATGCAGAATTGCATAATTAGACCATCTTAGTAAACAAAATGAGTCTTAGGTTGTTAATTAAGCCTAACGGCTTGTAAGTGATACTAATTAGAATATTTCTTTTCCTATTTTTTAGGTAATGAAAAAGGATTAAAATTAAAGTGATCATTTCAATTAATTGAAGTTACGAATTTCAATTGATTAATAAAATTATAAAAATTGAGATTTTATAATGAATAAATATATAAGACGTATATATACTATTAAAATAAATAAGATGAAATATTTCCAATAAAATATAGTAAGACATATATATACTACCGATATCAAATCCATACCCTCTGTCGAGTATGGTTCTAGATTGATATAATTGATGAAATATTTCTCCTATCTTTTTGCTGTATATATATATATACAGTATAAAGATAGGATATATACAGCATAAAGATAGGAGAAATATTTCATCAATCATATCTATATATATGTATAAGTACCTATAATTCAATTTGGGTAGTCGTATCAGCCTATGTGAATAATTTCACAAAACAAGTGCTTAATTATGTAAGAACCTTCATAGATGGATGTAGTATGTCATAGGTACCCAAACTAGTATCCATATAATTATATAATTATATAGATATCGATATATATAAGTACCTATAAGTCAACTTAAGTAGTTGTTATTATGATGCCTATATGAATAATATCTCAATATCTAATTATATGGATACTAGTTTGGGAGGTATAACACACCGCTTCCATTTATAATGTTTTTTACAAAATTGAGTGCTTATTCTATGAAATTTCATGATTGATATTTGGATTATGTGTGGAAGTATTTAATTGTGATTGTGGAGGAGGACGAAATTTGTAGGACGTGCCACCTAATAGGTGTGTATCATAAACATATGCGTACTGGTTTAATTACGAGAGATGATTATGATATGATATTGAGATACAATACGGACCGATCCTAACTGATGCTTGGCTCCTAGTCAAGTCCTTATTTAATATGTATATTATCGATGTGATTATGATTTTGAACATATTGAGTGGGGGCTGGTCTATTAGCAATGCTTGACGCCTCACAGCTCCTTTTGACTGAGAGAGCCTTATGACTATATGAGTATAAGTGTATGGCTAGTTTGTTGTTGATGCTTAGCTCCCTGCAGTCATTTGAGGTGTAGTATTGTGAGGATTTACCCATAAAGACTAGGTTGTTATAGATATTCCTTTTTTACGATTTGTTATATATTACATATGATTTGTCATGCATCATATATATGTGTTTATACTACAATTTGTGAACATTCGTTGGTTGTCATAAGGAGATATATACTTAATTAGTAAGGTCTGACTCCCTTTAACTCTACTTTTTAGGTCAACAACCACTAGTTTGGCAATAGTGACTTTGAGGATTGTCAGCTACAACATATCTACTTTTACATACTTTCAATCTTTTTCACTTGTACTTATACTCTAGCATTTGTAGTGATATGATTTATTATGTTGAAAATTTTTCTTTTGAAGCAATCTAATGTTATTGTACTTTAGTGTGTTTGTACTTACACATGCCCATGTTTTTATTTACTTTTTTTGATATTTTTACATTTATTTCTGTCACCAGTGGTCAGACTTACAAGTGATATAAGGGCTTCGATTTTTGGATTTCTCGTGCCCATTTGAGTCATGACATGAACACAGAGAGGAAGAGAGACATTCAGTTAAAAACGAAGAAGAGAAAGAACAAAGAGATCGTATCGAAAGAGCACCAAAGGAGAATCCTATTTTATTTTCACAAATTTTTATTTATTATTCTTGATATTTGATTCCAAGTTATATCCACACTCTTAAAATAAAATTTTAAGATTATTTAAAATTTATTCCAATTTTTATTTCCTATTTTATCTATTTCCAATAACCAAACAAACAAAAATTAGAAAATTAAGGTTGCATTCACATTCTTATCTCTTCATTAAGGGATTTCAAGTTAACTATAAAAGACTGAGATGGACAATAGGTTACACAAGGTTTACTTAATTTTTGTACAAAAGTGCACTTTAAACTTCAACGCTTACAATTTTTCAAAAAAAAACTTTAACGCTTACAATAAAATACAACTTCAAATTTAACATTTTGAAGAATTTAAAATTGAATCTTAACATTTTCAAAACGTTTAGAATATATCCTAAGTTGACAGAAAATTTGACGAGATTAACTCCAGGTCAGTTAAATACTACATCAATATTGATGTTATTTTTATTTTTAAATAGAAAGTGGGCTTGACTGTCATGTAATTAATTTTTTAAAATTAACCACAAATGGGCATTGTTACGTGGCAGAGAACCCACTTTTATATATTTTAGATTATAGATCCTACTTATTATGTGATAGTGATATTTACTTTATGTTAAAATAAAAAATAATATCACGTCAATATTAATTGAAAAATTTTTAATTTCGTTAAATTTTTTATCCAGTTAGGGTGTGTTTTGAATGTTTTAAAATATTATGATTTGTTATATATTCTGTTATAAATGTTGAGATTCAAAATGTACTTTTCATATTAATTTTTTATTGAATTATGCATATAATAATATTATAGAAAGCACAAAATTCTTATTTTTCTTAAGCAAAATGTTAAGTGAGTGAATTTTCCAATTAGAAATTGGGCTATTTCTAATTGTTTTTAGGAAAAGATTAAAAACAATGGCAGAAAAGTAAATTATTTCTAATTGTTTTTGGGCAAAGATTAAAGCCAATGGCAGAAAAGTAAAAATAATGTACGGCAAGGAGACCAAACAGGAAATATAAAAGAAACCCGAAACCGAGAGGGCCTTTCAGACAAACCACCAAAATATGTTCGAAAAATTTGACCGTTGGGGCCCGTTGCGGACACAAACAACGGTTAAGAAAAATCGCAGCCCCCACAAACTTGCTCGTCTCTTTGTATTGCCAACTTCCTGAAGAAAGGAACACGGCACAACAAAAACAGAGCAAGTCGCACACTCTAACCATTATGGGCTGTGCTTCTTCCAAGCTCCTGAAGAAGGAGTTTCACCGGGATATCATCCTCAACAATGACGGTGACTACGTTAACCACGTCGTCTCTCTCACTTCCTCAACCTATGGTGCTCTCAAACTCGACAACAATGAACGACAACGACATCTGAAAGTTCAACAAGTAGAAGAAAAAATGCCCATTAAGGACATTGTTGAAGAGATTAAGAGAAAGCAACGGAGGTCTCCTCCTAGAGATGAGCCAGAGGTGATTGACGCTTGTGAACTCATGGGTGATCTTGAAGAGGTTGTGCCCGTTTCGACTCAGCTCAAGAAAAGCCCCAATACAAGAGCTTTAATTCTTGGGGTTGCTCAAATGGATGCCAGAAGTCCGTTGAAGTTCTTGAATCATATTGGTTCTCCCAGGAAAGCCAAAACCTTTGGCGGTAAAGAGAATAAGGTGAAGAGATTACCGGATTTTAGCCCCGCCCCGTTTTTGAAAGGGAAAAATTCTTCTGGGAATTCTAAGGCAGTGATGAGATTAAGCTATCCTATGAAAGCATCTACTCCAGTTGGACCCAAACTCGAGACGTTTAGTGGCGATTCTGGGGTTTCTTCTAGGAGTAGAAGTTTTAGTCCTTTGTTTGATCCGGAACTAGTTGCGTTGTACGAGAAAGAGTTGTTTGACGAAGGAGAGCAGATTAAACGGATAATTTCTGCTACTCCTAGATCCCAAACGTTAAAGAACTCGCGAGACTTGGAACTGATTCTCGAGTCTTTTGAGCAGAAATGCCCTCCTGGTGGGGAAAATGCAGTTGTTGTTTACACTACTACATTGAGAGGAATCAGAAAAACATTTGAGGATTGCAACACTGTTAGATCAATCATTGAGTCACATCGTATTCTCCTGATTGAGAGAGATGTTTCAATGGATTCTGGGTTTAAGGAAGAGTTAAGAGCGTTACTAGGAAAAAGGGAAGTGAAAGTTCCACTTTTGTTTGTTAAGGGGAGGTTGATAGGTGGTGCTGATCAGGTGGTGAAGTTGGAGGAAGAAGGCAAATTGGGAATTTTATTTGACGGAGTCTCAAGAGGCCTCAACGGAGAATGTGAAGGTTGTGCTGGAGTCAGGTTTTTGATGTGCATGAAGTGCAATGGAAGTTGCAAAATGCTGGACGTGGAGAGAAAGAAGATGGTGAAATGTGGTCAGTGCAACGAGAATGGTTTGATACAATGCCCTCTCTGTTGTTGATTTAGTGATATTTCTATCAATGGTTCTTTGTTCTTGCCATTCCTTGTGAGGAATGCAACAATTAGTTGTTCTTGGTGCTTGACTATTTGTTTACACGTACGTAAATTGAGGAACTAAAGTTGGTTGTAGGCCTATTTTTTTGTTCTTTCATAAATTTAACTCTTAGCTCTTCTTGAAGGCTATGGCAAGATTTGACACATCAAATGTTTGATTCGCCTCAGGGTTGATTTTTGATCAAGTATCTTAAACGAGAGAGGGAGGTTTCGGCTATGAGAAATTTTAACTGAGACAATTAGATTGACTGAAGTATACCATTAACACAACAACAATTTCTTGTCTCTGTTAAAATTTCTCTTACTCCAAATCGAGAAGATGGACGTGTAATGTTAGTAAACTGGTAATCTATTGCAGGGTAGGAAAATACTTGGTTGAAACTAAACTACTCTAAACATCTGATCACAATACTGCCCAACGCCTCAACCAAAAAATCAAGTGTAAACATGTTAATGAATAAAGGAGTAATCAACACCTTACTGAGCCCACATGAAATAGCACTTGGTTAGGCTTTCCGCGTCTGGTTAGGCTTTCCACATCATAGACGCTAAACAGTTATATCCGTTTGACTATTTTGTTTCAGTGAAGAAGCCTGTCGGAATACTTCATGTGAAAAGATCACATCTGATCCATAATGTCAAGCTAAGCTTGAGCAACAGTAAAGATCTTTAATCTCAAATGCAGTGAGAGCTTCAAGCTTATCAAGGGTCATGCCACTCGAGTCCTTCACCTAGAAACCATATGACCTGGACAATACATCCCCTTTAAAAAAAAATCCAGACTTGGGGATAAACAACCACTTACCGAACAAGTTGTAAAACAATAGTTTTGGCTTTCACCCAACTAATTGATTAAAGCGTAAAGCTTAAGACGTACAAGATTAGAACGTTGATTGAACTCTTTAAGAATGTCAAATTTCAACACAAATGGGAGGTGGTGAAGCTATGCAATAACAAAGCAACTATTAGGAATTGAATTGGAAATACACATTTAAATCTTAATCAGAAAATGTACCCTGGTACTACATGGCCGAAACAGACAAATCTGTTTTATATTGATCATCCTTGACAGTAACCATCAAACTCTAGCTTCAAAGCTCAAATAACACACATAGCTTCAAGAACGCCATTACATGTAGTGCATCCTTTTTCTTGCTCGTGGATGCGTTACTTTCAGTTGCGGGTCATTCAGCTATTAGGCTTCTTCATGCTTGCTTGAGAGCAAGCAAGGTTTTCTTCAATCACCAGATAACTAAAGTCAATCAGCTATATCTATGCCCTTCCAGCACTTAGTATGGATTATATCGGCTGCGGCCTCGGCTACTATCATTTCCACGTCTTCCACCACTTGAGCTGCCAGAACCACCTGATCTGCCACCACGATGGTGTGGTTGATGGTGCGATTGCATTCCAGGTTGTTGCCTACAGATAATAAAACATAAAAAGAAAATTCCAGAAAATAGATAAGGACAACTTCCAACTGACAATCGTTCATAAGTGCAAAAGAACAAAACAAATAGCAGGATTTTTCACACCCCAGTATCAGCTGTAAAGAAATTACATTATTGTCAAAGGATCCCAAGCATCGTGCTTCATGTACTTGGGATGCATTAAGGTTGAATTTTTCTTTCTCATGTTTAACAATTCAAGTTTTGGCAGCCTTATTTTTATCAGGAGGGAACTTCCAGAAATGGGGCTTAATCTTCATATTCCAGGTATGCCAAGCATCGCAAGTGATGAAAGACAATAAGACAAATAGGAACACAGCAATGAAATTAGAACTTACAAAACATATCCAATTCTTCCATCAGGTAAGAGCATTGGCATCATTGCCATCCCCGCAGGAGTTGGTCCACTTCTATAGATCATTGGCTGCAAAAATTTGCTTTTGTTAACAAAAATAATTTCAAGTGCAAAACTGAAGATTTTAAAAATTCACAAAGATAAAACAATCAAAAGGGCCAAACTCATTGTTTCAACAATAAAACAAACTTCTATAGATCTGGCATAAATAAATCATCTTACTTGTGCAAAGCCAGCAGTACCATATCCTCCACCCAAAGCACCATATGGATTATCAACTAAGCCATAGCCAAGGCGAGGTGGATAAGTTTGAGGCAAGACTGCCTTCTGTGAGTTTGTTCCACCGGAGGACTTCTGATCTGCTTGAGGCTTGGCAAGGGAACACTCTAAAACTTGACCTGCAAACAGCCAGTAAACAATTTGAATCAACAAATCAACTTATCCAAAGTGGACATGTTAAAACAGGAGAAGCTACCATCAATTTCATATTTCTCTGTGTTCTTCAATGCTTTCATTGCACTTGACCTCTCAGCAAAGTGCACAAAACCAAATCTGCTCTCTTCATGTCCTGCTTTTGCAGGCGGAAGAACCACCTTTGTAACTTTTCCATGACGTTCAAACAACTGTTTTAAACGTTCCTGAGTAATATCTCTTGGTAAATTCTTCACATAAACTGCCTTAACCTGCATGAATTCACAAAATAAAACTCAAATAACTTCTCTAAGTTAAAAATTCTATGCATAAAATTTACAGTATACAAGAAGATATTGCAAAACTGTAAAGGAGACATCATAAAACAATCAACTCCAAATTATGATCTATCATTTGTCACAGGACGAGAGACATTTTTTTCTGGTTTCATTCGTTGGGCCTAATGGGGCAAATATCCCCGAAACCTAAATCCCCCAAAAGATATTGCAAAACTGCAAAGGAGACATCATAAAACAATCAACTCCAAATTATGATCTATCATAGGATGAGAGACATTTTTTCTGGTTTCATTCATTGGGCCTAAGGGGCCAAATATCCCCAAAACCTAAATCCCCCAACTATGTCAATCAAGGCTCAAATCTTGGTGGAGAGAGTAGAAATATAATAGCACTCACACTGAGCTAAACACTCAATGGCTTAGCTACACGATTCATAACCATAACCAAGTCTATCAAGTAGATGAACATGCAAAATAACATCTGATGAAGTTATACGATCATACGTTAAGAACCAAAAGTAGTACATAAAAAAATAAGAACAGCACCACAAAGATTAACAAGAAAAACATGCTTCAAGCAAAAAAGTTCTATGGAATTTCACTTCCAACGGTAAATAATGGCAATTTTATAGGAGAAGAAAGATAGTGATATGAAATACCTGAGAGGCTGCAGAAGAACCTGCATTTTTAGGATCAGCCCAGCTCACAGTTGGAGAATTATCATCAAGTTTAAAATCTGGGGTTGACATCTTTTTTTTAGAGTATTCTGCACAGGCATGATTATAATACTCAATGAAAGCAAACCCGCGATTACGACTGGAGTTTTGTGGATCCTATGAGAGTGAAAATATGGAACTCAGTAGAAATAAACCAAAAGAACAACTCAAGCTATTATTATAGTGCATGGTGAATTATTGCATACACAATATGAAAGTAGGGAATAGGGCAGCAAACGTACCTTCAATAGATCCAGAGAAATAACTCCTGGACCAATCTTGGAGACAACTTTCTTCATATCTTCCTCTCCCCAAGTCCTCGGAACATTACCAATAAATAATCGATGATTAACTTGAGACGTTGAACACTTTATCTTTTTACCCTGAAAAGGGCAAATTTCAATTAAGAAAAACAAAAAAAACAACCAAGACTAAGATACTCCAAATTGGGCCCGAAATGCCCTGAAGATTTTTCAAACAGCATATAAGGAACCAACCAATAAATACAAACCCACATCTAGTTTCTCAAGCATAAAACTAAGGTGATCCACAAAGCTAAGATCTTTTGTTAGAAAAGGAACCATGAAATGCTACCTTGAATTCAGTGTTGTTCAACTCTTTGATGGCCTTTGAAGCCAATTCCTTTGTTCTGAAGGTTACAAAAGCATAGCCATTTGCATCAGTTGAATCTTTTCCCTTCATGATTCTTACCTGATGCCAATATATAACCAAGTTTAGACTTTCTAAGTATGACAAAGATAAATAAAGACAATCAATGGGACTGACCTCCACAGCTTCTCCTATGGATGTACAAAAGTCTCTCAAATCCTCCACAGAAGAATCACGAGAAATGCCACCAAGGTACACCTCTGATCCGTGAGGGGGAAGCGCAAGAAGCTCTGCATGTATTTTCTCTTCTTCCTCATCTTCAGCATCAGAGATCCTTTGAGTATCAGTCTCTTCATTTTCTTCCTCTTCTTCCACTTCCTCTTCCACCTCTTCCTCTATCTCTTCAACTTCCTCCTCTTCCTCTACTTCCTCATATTCAACTTCTTCCTCCATTGCCTCTTCAGGATCATTTTCGTCATCAAGGTCAACCTGTTCTTCTGGTTCCACAGGGTTTTCAGTCACATCTTGGTTATCAGCTGCCACATTACTTGCTCTTGCCCTCGGCATGTTACGTATCTAAGAAAACAAGCTTGCAAGGCAACTGTGAAAGAAGCACAGAAGCCAGAAGCATTCACAAAAGGAAGAGTACAAGTAGGGAAAGGTGGAAACAAAATGAGAGGCCAAAAGGAGTTGAAGAGTAAGAATCTCGAGTGAATTTCTTCCATAAGATAAGGATCCAAGGATTTGAAATGCGAATGATAACCAATTAATGAATGATGAGAAAGTAACAGTAGTTAACGAGACAGGCAAGAGAGTATTACGACTATAACCAAGAGGATGGATGGATGAAAATGCTCATCAGGTGAAAAAACGCAAACATTGACGAAAAGAATTTCTTGAAATCTAGACAGTGGCACCGGCACAAAATCAACAGGAAGTTTATTGTTTAATTATACATCTGGAACAGTTTCTCCACCAAAAAAAAGAAGAAAAGGAAGGAAAAAGATAAGAAATGAGAAAAAGAACTACGTGATTGCTATGCATCATCAACCATAATATTATACAGTAAAATAATCAAAATGAGCAACACATGGAAACTTTTCAAGGCTTAAGGCTTATATTAATACACTAGTAAGCTAGCAAAGAAGTAAGTGCAAGATTTTAGAGTGATTGATTTCAACTCATTAAGAAATTGTTTTAACAGTTATAATAAAACAATCTACATGATCTGTATCTTTTCCAAATAAAACAGAAAGTTGCAGTCTGAATTTGGGTCTTATCCTGTCAATACAAGTTTTAAAGGGAATCAACACATTACATCAACTTGGATAGTGTTCAACCAAAAATTGCAAATCTACCCTCTAGCAACTCCTAGATCACCAGGACTAAACTCCTTAACTTAAATGGGACTGGAATTATTAAGTTCTTCTATGTTCTGATGTTCTGCTCCGTCGAAAAAAAAAAAAGAAAAAAAAGGAGGTACACTGTTAAATACCCAATTAATTAAGGTAATAATAATTCAGCTTCAATCATCTGGCGACTCAACACATTTCCCCACGCTCGTTTAACCCAAATCCATCTCCAACAATTTCAAGCATAATCACCCCTAAATTAATGCATAGGAGCGAAGTTGATATAAACCCAAATAGAACCAGCATGAATGGTTCAACAATCCCCAATCCTACAATACGTTTAAGTAAAACAAGAACTTCCAAGCCATTGCCATTACGAGAAAGATTTTCACAGAAAGAACAGTCATTGAATTGTTTCATTTTATCAAAAACACATAAAGATAGGAAGTTTAACTGAAAACGAAACTACCCAACAAGTAATAAATGATTAGTAGAAGCAGATAAACAAAATCCATTAAACTCACGAAAAGAAACACGAAAAGCACCTTAAGCCGAAAACGAGCAAGAGGGTGGGGCCGAACCTTAGTTGAAGGAGAACGAAAATCGAAAGAGGGAAAGTACTCTCTCTTAGTTGCTTAACAGAAACCCTAATTTTTCCGAGTCCTCTTACGGAAAGAGACAAATACTTCGCGATTTTGGATCCAATGGATTCGAAGGCACTTTAGGGCTGAAGAGAATAGAAAACCACTTTTGGCCCTTTTTTTTCACTACGCTAAATAAATAAAGCAAAAACCTCTGGGAAAAGAAAAATGAAATTATGGCCTTTCTTTTTTTTCTTTTTCTAATCATATATTAGCATTGAGTTCTTGTTATCCAAAATATGTTTTTTTGAAAAGTTCTTAATGAAAAATGTTTTTATTTGTACCAAACGTTAATGCTTTATTAATACTATTTTATTCATGTGTTGTCTAATTATAATTTTATTAGGGGGTTTTGGTTCTACTTCTACCAATAATTAAAAAAATAATTAAATTTATTGTTAGAATATATTTGATATATTCTTTGTTGATTTTGGCATTTTTAATTGGACATATAAAATATGTGATAAGGATGCAATCCTAGTTTCGGTGGAATTTAAATTCTTGAAGATGTGTCTTAATTGAGGTTTGGGTATTGAAGATCTGTTTTGGAAGTAGATGATACTTGGGTTTTAAATTGGAAATATCTTACTGATTGACATAATCTTCGGTGATTTATAACAAATCCTTGACTATCCTTATTTGTATAGAAATCTTCCAAGGAAATTGTGTGGCTGCGTGAATAAGGAGGATTTGTGGTATTGTTGGCTGACGTTGAACTTGCGTAGGGTTGTTGGATGATGTGTATGGGCGCTGTTCTGTTTTAGCTGCGCATATTAGTTTTTTGAGCTGAATAAAGCATCTGGAATTATACTCATGCAGTATCGTGTGTGCAAGTGTGAGACAGCTTGTTGGAAGCTCAGTGATTTTATTTATTGATTAACGTGTTCTTGGAATTAGCTATGATGAAGTTGATTTATGAGTGGGTGTTTTAGGTTGGTCTTTTGCAGCTAACGTGAGATCGTTTTCTTGGAGTTGGTGTGGCTGTCAACTTAATGCTGAATTTTTTGGAAAAACCAATGATGGATTTTTGCTAGATGGGCTGTCGTTCGTTGTTCTGTTTTTAATCCAATATTACTCCTATTTGAAAAAGGATTTGTCTAAGGGAAATCCTAATTTGGTACTGTGCATGGTTTGCTGGAGTTGTTGAGTGAAATATACATGGCTGGGAGGTTGCTGCGTAATTTGTGTTTTTGATCTCTTGATTAAGTTGTCTTGTGTGAGGTGTTTTTCGTGCAGCAGTATAGGACCATCAGATTTATATTCAGCAAGCAGTCCAATGGTGAAGTGCAGTTGATGTTGTTGCTGGATGATTTACGTTGATTGATGTTTGAAGCATAAAGAAGACTTTGTCATAGATCAGTCCACATACTGTTGGTGCTGAAACTTGGTTTCTTGGTTACGAATTTCCAGATCTACCAAGTGGAGCTTAACCTTTCGGGAAGTTGTTCTTGTCTATCTCAAGTGTATTTTAGTTTTCGCTCTTTATTATTTTAATCACTTGAGTTGTTCGTTTAATTATCTTTATTATTAAATACTGTTGAGAAAATCCT
>JANKOD010000005.1:30013052-30035716 GCA_026284645.1 Erythroxylum acuminatum | reverse complement strand
CTTAATTCTAAATTTTATAATATATATATATCGTGTCCGTGTCCACCAAATTTTGGAAGTTGGTATGTCTCCATATCCATGTCTGTTTCGTGTCATGTCGCGTATCCGTATCTATATCCGTGATTCTTAGCTATTGATACATAACATTCTAGACAACAAACATAAAAACTTACCAACATTGCTTATTTTGCCCTTCATCTCTTGTTGCTTTTGCAGTTTATAATCAATGAAATGCTCCTTTAATTGGAATTATAATAAAAGAGGTAGTTCTTTCTTTCTGCTAATTTAGCTCCTATATACAAAGAGAATATTGATACTTGGAAACTAAAAATGAGAAAGATAGTAATATCTTCTTCAACTTCAACAAAAAAAAGGGTAGTATATAATCATAAATGATGCTAAAAATATGGCCCTATTATAGATAACAACCAAAATTCAATTCAAAATTGAAGATTGTAATTTTATTTTACAACTAGAGTAATAAATTAGGGATTTTAAGAATTTTGCTTAAAATTTTAATTAAAAATTAGCATAATGAAATAATTAAATTAACACAATAAATTATTAATAATTATAATTTTTTTAAAAATTCGTATAAATTCCATTATACCATGTAATATACACATTATATTAAAATTTACTAACAAATTATAAAAAATAATAAAGTATATCACATTAACACTAGTATAACACTTAACTAATAAAAGTTTAACCTTGTTATATTTGTCATCTACTTTAAACATTTTGAAAATATTAGAATTGAAATTGACATTAGGGCTTAAATTGCAATTTAGTCCATTAAACAGATGGTTAACTGAAAGCCCAACTACATGCTTAAAGAGCTAAAAACTGTGGTAAGTACAAGATTTGAGTTCTAAAAGTCTTCCACCAAGCAAGATCAAAGCCTGAAAGGACCCTCCAGCTTCACACAGAATAGGACCTCTATAGCTTACAAGAACAAATTCTGATATTCGCCATTTGCAAGCTGACAAAGTTGATTGTAGGAGTATGCGTCTGCCAACATTCAGAAGTCAGAGCAAGCAGCCGTAAAGTGAGGAGAAAAGCATAACCAATATCCGTCTAGTAAAACTACAAACAGGAAATGATTTTACTAACAAGCCTTCATTTATCTACATCAAGTAGATAGGGAAACAAAAAGTTAATTATTCTATCAAGTGCAACTCAAAGAGGATCACGTAAAAGATTTTTAGAAAAAAACATGTGTTCATTCAGGAATCCATTGTTTCAAACCATGGGGAAACCGATTTATTAAGCTTTCAAGTGCTTAAGGAGATAAGTACGAAAAGCTGGGATTTCATTTCAGTGTAAAGCAGGAAAGAGCCACCAGAATGGATATTAGGCGTTCATAAACTCATACAAAAACATTCTGTCAGAAGCAAAGTTTGGCAGGAGAAGCAAATGACCATATTACCAAATGTGTCGCCGAAGTTGGTCCAAATTTCAGCTTGGATGGATTTTTCACCGTCAGCAATGCCAATAACCTCAACAAAATTGGTTAGAGGAGAAGGCGGAGGAGAACCTTTGACAACAATCTGACGATCATCAGTGGACTTTGTGATCACAGAGCCGCGATCAGATCCCACAACTTGAATCACCGCACGCACCCTCTTCCTCACGTGCATCGGCAACAACCCACCATTCACGAATATTGCAGGCTTTGAAGTATCCATACCTGTCAACCAAAGAACAATTATTTTATCAAAACACCCACTGTAACCATTTCGAGTTCAAAACATAGATTCCTGGCTCAAATTGTAAAAGGAACGCCTACTAGTGGAAGAAAAGCGAAAGGGTATAATTTTCATGAGACTTACTATTTGGGTTTGGATGGTGATGAGAAAGAGCGCGAGACAAAAGAGTGGAACTTTAGGGCTTTCTAAGACTGGCAATAAGCAAATGAGAGAGTTTGTCTTGAGACGGAGATTTATGGCGGCAAGATGAAAAGCTTTTGGCGGGAAAAGAAACACGTTCCATTCTTTGACTGATTTTAATCAATTTAGATCATATATGGCATTACTCGGTTGGTCGGTCCTCTCTCCTCTGTGTTCTGCATATAACAAAGTGGCTTGATGTTTTACTTTATTACATGAATTATCATATTCGTATACGAGGTGATGCTCGGAAGTTTAAGTTTTACGATCAGCTAATTGCTGCTAAGGAAATATATGAACAATTGAAGTTGCAAATTTGATAAAATATTATGTTTACATTATCCAACAATCTGGTACTGTCCTTAAACTGCAATGCCGTGGAGTGGCTGAGAGTTGTAGTGAGCAGCCAAAAGCGTGGAGCGAGTCAGCTCCTCAGCTTTGCCATTTTCTAACAGAAATACTCGTTCCGCCATTAAAATCGTCTCCAACCGGTGGGATATAACTATCACCTATTAGCGTGTACATTTATTAAAAGTAGAAAGTTTCTCAAATCAGTAGAGAGTTCAGATCATTTATAACATACGGAAGACAGCCAACACTTACCGTGTGATTTCCCTTTAAGTTCTGCAGAGCTTGTCTCACAAACAGCTCAGACTTGCTATCTAGAGCAGAGGTTGCTTCATCTAAAATCAATATCGACGAATCCTGATAAAGTGCCCTTGCAATAGCTAATCTGCCGTGTACAAGTAAGGGACAAACAAAGTCAGGAAGAACAACCACCACATATAATAAAAAGAGTGATTTTCATCTTAATTTCCTCGAATAAAAGGACCAGTTCCCATTTTCACCTTTATGGGTAAGCAATGGAAATGCCATCAATTCCAATAATAGAATAACCACTGGATTAGAATCAAACCTTTGCTTCTGACCTCCGCTTAAACTGGAACCCCTTGGTCCAATGTTTGTATTGTACCCTTTAGGAAGCTTTCTAATAAACTCATCTGCGTAGGCAAGTTGTGAAGCTAGTTCAACCTTCTCCATGTCTACACGAGTCACTAACTCCCTATATCCAATGTTTTCAGCAACTGTTCCTGAAAATAAAGTCTGATAGGTACACAAATGGTTAGTTCAACCAAAGATTTTGCAGCATTTCCAAGCATACACCTGCATATCATTCCGTAAAACCTTTTTCATTGTGAACTATTCAGTCATTGCATTACATAAGACATAAGAAAAATATGTGGAGTTAACTTCCAACTCAAATTTGGCCCACTGATTTCGATCACAACAGCCAGCTCTAATGTGCGTCTAATCAATAACAATGCTCAGTCATTCTTTTTGAAGAAAAAGCAGAAACTTATCATCCATCTTACACATTTTAAGAAAAAAGATATTTACAAGTTTGAGGTTACTTACTATATCCTGTGAAACGAGACCAATATTCTTCCTCAAACTCTCCAATTTAATGTTTTGGATATTTTGGTTATCAACAAGTACGCAACCTATCACCATAGGAACATCAAAATAGCCATTCTAAGTCCAGTAATTAAAAGGTGAAACAACCATAGTTTGAAAGAACAAATTAGAGGAATTCCGTGGGTTACCGGATAAAGGATCGTAAAGCCGAAGAAGCAACTTAACAATGGTTGTCTTTCCTCCTCCAGATGGCCCAACAAGAGCAACTGTCTCCCCAGCCTTAATATGAAGATTCAATCGATTCAAAACAAGAGGTCGATTATCCCCATACCTAAATGAGATATCACAAAATTGGACATCTCCTTCGACATAATCCAGGTTGACAGCATCTAGTTTCTCAATCACCTATGTTCATGATGAATTGATTAGTGACTACCGAATAACAATGTAGAATGAAATTAGATAAACCTGAAAATTCCTAAAGATGTCTAACGGTTATTTTACATGAAGAGATGAAATATCAAAACTGATAACTTCGGGACCTGAAGAATACCTCAAGCCAGTATTTCAAGTAGAATGGTTGAATATTGATGTGGGAGCATAGCATAAGAAGTTAACTTCATTCTAACTTGAATGAAATGCTAACTAGCATTTACAGTTTGATATTCTATGTGATTGTCTGGTTAAAATCAAGCAATTCACTGAAGCCACTGATTAGGAATATATACCCAAAAGGTATTAGAAAGGCACTAAACTTGGTTGCAAAATATATAAATTGCTGGAGAAATTTTTTATTTTAAATTTCATAAAAGAAAAATATATATAGTATCTTGATATGGACTTGCCTTAGATTTAAATCTGGTCATATCAAACAACCGTTCAATTGCTGGTTCTCCTTGCTTCCACTCATTTACTGCTTTCCCGATATCCTGCAGAGTGTATATTCAGAATCTGTAACTAAGACAGTTACTAATAATAAAAGGCATGACAATGTGCTAGAAATCTCCTTAATAAATATTAGGTTAAGTACTTATTCAGTAAGTTGCACAAACTGAAGTACTAGCACATATTTTATTTTTGCTTCTGATATAGGCTATCAGTGTTCCTGAAGTTTAAACTAGGGAGAATTATGTGGCAAGGTGGGGCTCTCCCAGTTTAGCAATGTAATTGACAGTGTAAAATAAAATTAAGCAAGCAAACGAGAAAGAAGCTATGTTGAAATCAAGTTTGTTAAAAGGAAATAAGATGCAACCAAATCCAAGAATATGAAGAAATAAAAAAATTGCCACCTTGAAATAATTTGCAAGTTCTATGAATAGATAAAAATTACCTGGAGAGGTTCAATCAAGAAAACCAGAGACGTTATAAAGGAAACCAAGCTACAACCATTAAAACAGCCTCTTGAAATCACCAGTGACCCAATGCAAAGGGTAAATAAAGATCCAAAATATACAATCTGTACAATCTGGGGAATGAACGCCTTCAGTTTCTTCTTTTTCAGATTTTCAGTTAGGTCAACATTGGCAAGCCTTTTAAACCTGGCACTCTCACATTGCTCTGCATTGTTTGCCTTCACAAAAAGAATGCCTGGAAGGACCTAAAACATAAGCATCAAGGATTAACATGGAGTCCCAGTATTTAGCATGTTCATATGTTGCAGAGTAGATAGCACTTCGTTAGCACGAGCTTATGTAACTCAATATTGTACGTGTGCAGAGTGTGCCTTTAAGCACACAAGTGGAACTGCTATATGAGATAAACAAATCGTCAAATTCAAACTGCAATATTGCAACAAAAAATGATGCATGACTAACAAATTATACATCCTAGAGATCTTTAGGAATGAAAAGGGTTAAAATGTCTACCTCATTGAGGTAGGCTGAAAGAGTTGCAGTGCTAAGGTGTGCCCGTTTAGATATGCTCCGAAGCCTCTCACCAAGATGGGCAATTGCAACAGCGACACATGGAATCACCTTCAACATATTAAAAAAAAAAATATTCAAGACCCTAGCTTCTCTCTGTACACAATGTAACAAATATAACAGTCCCGCACTAGCGCTTGCTCACCATAGCTGAAATCAACGAAAGGACAGGACTATTAGCCATCATCTGGCTCGCCATTGCCGATAACTGCAGCACACTGGGTACTATGGTCTGGGACACATGCCAACTCCATTAAGAGTCGTATAAAGTTTCCACGTTCGTAACTACTAGCCATATTGTTTTGACTATCGCTAATTGAAGTGAAAAACAAGCAAAACCACTTACACTGAGAAGAGCATACACGGTATTGGCGACATCAGCTGCTTCAGCTGTGATCCTGTAAGCAATATCTCCTGCAGAAACACCACTCCCACCCTCAAAAAAACTCATTTCTCTGTCCAACACACGTTCAAAAACATGAATTCTAATCCCATAAACCGAATTCAATGCAGCTTCCCACAAGAACGCTTGTTGCCAGTAACAAGCAATCAGCTTGGTCAAGTACAAGACAGCCACTACTAGCCCTTCATTTCTCAGCTCAACAGAGTTAATTCCAGAGACGGTGCCGGAGAGTTTTCCGATCCTGGGGACAATTTGGGAGAGGGAAACGACGGTGACAAGGCTGAAGAACCAGCCAAGGAGGATTGGCCGGATTTGAGAGAGTAGATGAGGCTTGATTGTGGACAAAGACTGTAGTGCACTGGAAAACGGGTTGTATCGTCGTTTTGGGTTTTGGTAAGCTGATGGAGGAGGGGAGCTAAGTTTGGTGGCAAGGAGGGGTTTAAGCAGGGGTTTAGAAGGAAGAAAAAGAATCCGACTTTTTGTGGTTGGTGAGGGGAAAAAAGGGTCGAGAGCATTTTGTGGTTTGGGTATGAGTTTGGGAGAAGGGAGAGGAGAGATTGAAGTTTTAAGGATCAACTGTAGGGACATTTTGGCCCTCTTTTCGGAGAGCTTGATTTTGCAAATTGCAAGTTTATAGTACTTTTTAACTGGTAAGGGATAGTTACGTATTAGTGTTGGTTTTAGGGATTGATGTTAGGCAGGACTCTGGTGAAGGTGTTTGAAATCGTCAAGTGCGAGTGTCACCCTCTGTCATCTTTCTTCAATACATCCATTTGCTTGTACTATTTGTTGTTTTCCCTTTACTTGTTAGCTTGGTCATTAAGTATACCACGAGATCAACATGATACGAACCAGCATTTATGTTAACATATATAGGTTACTATATCTTATTATTTAATAATGGAACTTAATTGTCAGGACGAGGAATAATGAGAGTTAAGTGAGTCGGCTCAGTAAAATCTTGTATAAAACTATTGTTGTTAGTGAAAGTATTAAGTTAAGTGAGGGCCCTGCAAACGTAGGCAAAGTGTACCGAACTACGTTAATGAATATCGTATGTTAATTTGTTATTTCATTTTTTATTGTTTTTGTTTTCATTTTATCAAAAAGTTTATAACGACTGCGGCCATTCATAATTTGTACGAAACAACGCTTTTTCCGATTATCAATTTAAATTTTTAGTTCAAATTATCAACATTCTTTGCTTCCATGTACCAAAAATTTATTTTTTAAAAAAGTAAAGAAATTAGCTCTGTTCATCCATTCATTTGGATGTACGATCTACTAGGGTACTGCATTTGGAATTGGAATTGAGCAGAGTATTCAGTAAACCTTTGCTTCCATTATTGTGTATAAATAAAACTTAAGAATATCTGTCTTTTACAGAAGTTGAAATGGCTAATAGCTCACAGTGATTTCCAAGGAATCAAGTAACGAAAAATGGGTTTTCACAAAACAACAACAAGAAAAAACCAGGTGCTTGATTGCCAGATTGTATTATTGATAATAGCAATACCATCTGGCTAGAAGGTTTATTTCTCTCTCAACTTTTTGGTTATAGCAAAAGCTGCACCTGCCACAGCAACAACAATGGCTGAAACTAGGATGGTTGTTTTCAGTGTCTGCATTGCATCCTTTCTTTCCCTTTTTTTCAGTTTTCTTTCAGCCTCTTCTTGTTCCTGTAATTGCAAATGATCAAAACATCACCAATAGCTCATTTGACTGATTATATTGTTTCACTAATTCCTTTTTTCCTCTTAGTTTCGCCACCAATGCTGTGAACTCAAATTCGGCAGCTGACTCGAAATTGTAAACATGCAATCTCTTTCAAGTGAGTGCAAATCGTTTACTCTTCGTAATGTTCATGATAATAACTAAAATGGCAAGCTGAACTGTAATTCAATAGAACACATTAATTTGAGTGCACTACTTGGATCACTATAATGTGAATGTATCCTTAAGACGGGAAATACAGGTAAAAGGCAGGTTTCTGAGTTTCGTTAGTCATATTCAGGCCAAAGATGTACCTTGACCTCTTTGGAGGTGGCAATGTCAGAAGATACAGGATCAACTTCAACCTTCTTGTTTTGGCCAGGATTCAATTCACCTTCGGCATCTGCGGCCGGAAACGTGGAAGCTCCATCAGTAGCCATATTTTCCTGGAGTATATGAAAATTTTCTTTCTTTGAGCGCTACAATTTGTTAAGGCAGAAAGAGGAAAAAAAAAGAGGGAGATCCTGAGATCGGGGTTTTAACATGACATACCTCATTTCCATGTGTCAAGTTTTATGTAGAAGTTAGTTATTGTTTGATGGGTCTCGATCTTCAAAAACCATCCACTCTTGTCCTTTGACTGCCCGAGAAATTTGTGGGGGGTTTGAGGGAACTGTGTTTACATTCAGCTGGTCGCCATGTGTCGGGCAACACTTGAATCAAACCAACAATTGCGCTTTGACGTTGATCAATTAGTACCATGGCCTAGTTAGGCATCTCTTTGAAACCTCAAGACTTTTTACCTGTATTTTTTTTTGCTTTTACCTACCATTTGAACACTTGGAAATCTGCTTATATTGGATAGTTCAGGTGATAAAAGTTTTCCACTTCAATAACTGATATTCAAATCTTAGCTTATATGTTAAGAAGGATGTGTTCCTTTATGTAAATTCTTTGATCTGAGCATAAAAAGGACTTGTCTTTATTATTCAAACAAGTGATGTGATGTTGAAAAATATCATCTTGGGCATAATAAAAGTAGAGGTCTTTTCTAAAACATTGGAAGGTCCTTTCCTCAATTTTGTGCATGCCTAAAGAACTTACAAAAGCATGATTACACTGATGACCAGTAATTGTTTCTCCGGTCATTTGATAACTTGCGCTGCTAAAGAAAATGCCTTTAACAGAGGATGGGTTCCCGGAACATGATGAGCAACATTGAGCTCTCTGGTGCGTCTACATTTCACCAGCACTCCAATTCTACCTTGACAGCATGTAAACATGTCAGACAAAAACCATCAGGTTGAGGCCGTTGATTTATCAGTAACTAGTTTCCATCTTGTGTGCAATGCATATCAAACCAAGCCCTAACTTTTAGACCCGAAGCCAGGAGGACTAGGCCTCGATGATACTGAATCTACAAACCGCCTTCTTGATTCTGCTCTTTTCTTCCTCCTAGCAGTACCAGGGGGAGCCTTAACAAACAAACAATCAAAAGACAAAAAATAGTTAGCTTATGTACTTCTAAATTTGTCCACGGAGGTTATAAGATAACACCACACTGTTCATGGGAACAACCACACATTATAGATAATGTAAGGTAAAACTACGAGCAGGAACTGAATGTCATATTCAATGCACCTAATTTATTTTACGTGATGAGCATTCTCCAACCATATTTCACAATAAGCACAGACGTATTGACTCAAAAGTGTTATAAAAGCATGTAACGCAGATATGTACAGACAGCATCAAGTGATTACCTTCTGCTCAGTTTTAAGTGCATCCTCAAGATTGCTCAGAGCAGGAATAGATCCACCCTCCATTACACCCATTAGATTCTTCATACGGACACGCATTTGAAAGAGTTGAGCAACAAGTTGACTCACCTATTATTAATATCAGACATTACTTCCCATATGAAAGCAGAGAGTCATTCAAGGATGTGAAATTCAACCAAATAGAAATCAGATTTACCTGTTGCTCGGTTTTCCCAGAATCCTGAGCAACCCTTTTCCTTCTGGCAGGAGATTCTGCTAACAGTTCTGGCTTCTCTCTTTCCTCTGCAAGAGCATCATAGAATAGAAACTGAGGACCAGATCTACATGTGGTCGCTGAATAAGAATTAACTATTTCACATGAAAGTCAGATAAATGTACTAGAGATAAATTATAAGCAGAATATACAAATATTTGACTGGCAACGACAATTTAAGTTTGAGAATCAGCTGTACAGTTAAGTTGACTCCAAAAAGTTGGACTTTCTTATCTTTTTTTGCAGTTTCACATCCATAACATCATTGTATGACATCAAAAATATCGAAACTAAAGAATACCGGTGTCAAACAAAAAGGCTACAGAGTGAACAGACCAAAAGGTGTTACATTAAGACAACCCATAGAACAAATATTGGTTTTCATTAACTGTTACACTCTCTCATTCAAAGGCAATTCCTCACAGTACCAGCTTGATGTATGTCTGGCCAAGATATAGGAGCCTTTACATCTCCCATTATCCTCCAGTAAATCTCACACAAATTAGGGAATCTACACTTCGGTAAACAAAGTTTACATAGATTGGCTTTACAGTTCTATTACTAGGTAATTGCATTAAAGGTCCTTTTATAGGAAAAAAGAAGCGCACAAGAGAAAATCCATTCTTTCCCTCCTTTTGGATATGGCATCCTTTCACATGCTTCCAGCTAGCCGTATACAGCAAGGAGGACTACCAACAGAGGGCTATAAAGACACATGTAACAAAGTAATATTGGAAGAAACACAAACAATGATGTCATATCAATGATTTTCTCACATATTTCTCATTGACATGCTATAGCTTTTTCCCACCCAGCTTAGCAAGTTTCACTATCAAATACAGTAGTAAGCAGGGGTGAGAAGAATAAGACCAGGGGTCATAGCTTCAATCATTGCTTCCATGATCTTTAAATTCTTCTCTGATTCTCTAACCTGTGCTGGAGTAACCTGTATTAATGCACATGCAGTGTAAGTTAGCTGAAAGCTTCTTCTAACACCCCTTAGAGTTGAAAGATGCTCAGACCCAGTATATTTATGAGTTAAAGCAGGAAAATGGCTGCCAAATACTGATCAAAAAAATTTTCAGGTACCCAAGAGCTGAGAAAGATCCAGTTCTACTTGGTAGAAAAGAATGAAGACAATGATAGAATAGAAGCAGTTTTCCACACCTTTCCCATTCCTGGTATCATCCCTATGACACGAGTCATGGAACCCATACGTGCCACAGCACGAGTTTGTTTTAGGAAGTCATTGAAGTCAAACTTGGCACTCATTATCTTCTTTTGCAAATCTTCTGCATCTTCCTGGCGCATCTACATAGAAAAGCCAACAAATAAAAAAATTATATATTGACGAAGTACCAAAGTCATTTCAAAGAAACATGAAACCTGATCTACTGGGACTTACTACTTCTTGCGCCTTCTCTACAAATGAGAGAACATCTCCCATTCCTAAGATGCGACCAGCCATTCTATCAGGATAGAAAGGTTCAAGGTCATCCATCCGTTCTCCCCGTCCTACAAGTTTTATGGGTTTTCCTGACACCTGTCACCATTAAACTATTAAGTATATATCTGAGGACACAATTTCAGTGGGAAAAAACATCATTTAGTATATATATAAGCAAGTTGAACAAGGTCTAATGGTACATCTGAAAAATGCATGACTATTTCACCTCACTGTTATCAGCCATTAAACATGTAACATAAAAAAACACATATTTTTCCAATAACTGGTGCTTAGAAACAAGTGAATTCGCACATAATATGGGTATTGATATTTATGTTTGCTAAATGTCAGGTAATGAAGCAGTTGATACTGTGTCCTTTAAGACAAGAACATTCAATTTGGAATGTTGGAAATTTAACAAGGTTGGGACAGTTACAATCTTAGTCTGAGTGAGTCTCTTCGTGGACCCAAAAAAAAAGAGAGGGAATAAAATTTTTGTTCATTAATGTCAGCATATTCTCTCTCTCTCTCCCTCTCTCAGTTTAACAGATCTACCACAAATGTCCTTGAGAAGCTCATAAACAAATATCTAGCTATCGAATAAAAGAGAGCCCAAATCTTTATTTGGATTTACTTTCAGTTGTTATAGTGACACTATGAGCTTTCCATGAACACTGAACTTTATTGCTTCATCTCAGGCTCAAAGCTTCGTATCTCTCAAGATGTTGAAGAAACTTCTTTGATACAAAACTTTAGTTTCGCCAAAGAGCCCATGGAATTCAAAATCCCTACAATCCTACCCCAACATGTCAAGCAGGCAGCTGTCACATCCCATTATGGAAGATAAACCGTAACACACACAAAAAATTTACCAAACAATAGTTTCCGAATAATTTAACAAAAATAAACTAGTGTGAAGGGCAAGTGATGCCAATTCTTTTGTAACCGAAGGCAAGTACTTATCCTGAAGTATTTAGCATCAAATATATCCCAATTCCAAAGGAAATTGCACATTAATAGTCCAGAGGAATCATAATTCTGACCTCTTTGACACTTAAAGCTGCACCACCTCTTGAATCACCATCTAGCTTTGTCAAAATTGCACCCGAAATTCCAATCTCAAGATTGAAGGTTGTGACAAGAGCTGCAGTGACAAGTGCATGAGCAAATCAATTTTTGTAGCTATCACACAGACCTTACTCTAAAGTCCGTAGAATTATATGAAGCAAAACTCAGCATTTCAAACTCTACTGTGCACATGATACAATATGCTAAGCATATATGACGTATCATTACATGACATATGGTCATGCATGCAATTTTTCATTTCATATGCATTCCAAATATAACTATAAGCACGAAAAGGGAAAAATCAAAATGGGAAATAAATGTTAAATCAAAATGGCTTTCCAAAGAAAGCATTGAGCCTAAACTGAAAAAGATTATTTTCAAGATAACATGACGGCTCAATAATGCATGTATTTGCAACATAAATAATTTTTCAACGAATAGGAATGTAAGTTGTATACTCATACAAGACAAAATTTTCAAGTACTATTTGAGGTTACTAACATTAGAACTTTATGTATCTGAAATGTTATATGATAAGTTGAAAATGTCATACAAAAATTCTATAAGGAAACACTGAAGTTTAACTACCTGCAGCTTCTTGCCCAGTCATTGCATCCACAACAAGTAAAACTTCTGTGGGATTTAATACACGCTTTACTTCTTTTAGCTCATCCATCATAGCTTTGTCTATCTGCCAAAGTAAGGACAAAAGAGAGATATAAATCACATAACAGACAAGATAAAGATTCAAGAGCTTTGGGGGCCAGTAGATAATATCAGGAAAATCTTATAATGGTATGTTAGATCTTCATGGATATAGAGGAAGAATTTACCTGAAGCCTTCCAGCAGTATCCACTATCACCACATCTATATTCTGCTTTTTTGCCTCTTCTAAGCCTTTCCTAGCTATTTCCGAAGGTTTAACATTGGTTCCTTCTGTATAAACAGGCACACCTACCTGCCAAAAGCTAAAATAAATATGAGAATGCTCATCAACACACAGTTATTAGAAAGGGGATGTTTAACTAAATGGTAGCAATAACAGTGTATTATTATTACCAAAAAAAAAAACAGTGTATTATCTGATAATAAAGTAGTGGAGCAAATTGCTTGTAAAGCATTTATTATGAATCAGAATCTAATACCTGATCACCCAAAATAACAAGTTGGTCAATGGCAGCAGGTCTGTAGACATCTCCAGCAACAAGCATGCAAGTCTTCCCCTGTCGTCAATGTTGCAAAGATGTGTCACTATTTCGGAGCAAAAACAACATTAATAGAAAACATGCACATATACACAAACACACATGCACACAAATTGCTGCAATATATACGATCTGCCTTTCAACCAACCTGTTTTTTCAGATAATTAGCTAACTTTGAACAGACAGTTGTCTTTCCGACACCTTGGAGACCAGCCAGTAATATCACAGTGGGCCCATATTTTGCAAAGGATAGTTCGGACACCTCTCCTCCCATCAATTTGACAAGCTCATCATGTACAATCTACAAGAACGAGAAACCCGGCCATCAGCAAGCTACAGACATTTTTTATCCATAGTATTTTAAAGTGATACCCTCATATTCCACATATTCATTCATGCTACAATATCTACTTAACATATGTAGAGATGATTGCATGAAAAAAGGTTATATGTGGGAGGAATAGTGATTCCATTGCAAGTGTGAGACAAGGCGTGGTAACGAAGAGGCAGCAAAGAACAGAATAACAACCTCCTGTTACGCTTACTTTAAAAAATCATTGTCCCTATTTTGGATTTGCTGTAAGTTTGGAAGAAGCTGTCCTAAATCACCAATATTTCAACAAAAGAAAATAATCTTAAGGATAGCAATCACATGAAATATCACTAATTTCAGAGCACAAAAGAATATATAGGCCAAAGAATTCAAATAGTACAAAGCAGCAGAACTTGTTTCATCCCAACAAACAACAAAATTAAGCTTGATATATGAGGCTTCACTAAACTAATTTCATAAAAAAATAAATAAACGTTTTAATTCAATACATTACAGTGAAATTCATACTTTGACCAATTGCTGATCAGGTCTCACTCCTCTTATAACACCGACGCCAACAGCTTGGTCACTAACTGATTGTACAAACCTTCTAACAACCGGAAGGCTCACCTGCAAACAGTAGAACACATTAGCTACTCCGTTTCAGCACAATAGATATTTAATATCACCCTATACTTTCACTCACATCTGCTTCCAAGAGAGCTCGCCTTATATCCCTCATCGGCTCCACAATATTCTCCTTGGTCAAAACCTCTGAAACACGAAACCGAAAATTTTTCAACTGAATCCCCAATTTGAGAAAAACAAATTGGATAGCAGTTCTCAACCTCTCCGTAGACTAAATTTGCTAACTTTAACACAAACAAAACATAAAAAAGCAAACTTCTTTTTCTGGGTACATAAAAAGCTGACACAATTACATTTGCAAAGTAAAGAAAACAAAAAACATAAAGCCAGAAAAGGGAAGGAAAAAAGACCTTCTCCTTTAAGCTTGCTCCAAGCAGCCTCGAGTCCACTTGTTAACTGCCCAAACATTTCTGCTCTAACAAAACCACGCTCATTTCTTCTACTACTAACAGTACTCTTGCAATTCACCCAGTTCCATAAATCTCTCTAAATTATCAACAAGTTCAACAATATCACAAACAAATATCCGGTGTGAAGGAAAAGGGCATTAAGTCCATTGAAAAGCACTTACAGTAAACAAATTCCTGGATGAGAGCGAGGTGACGTTGCTCGAACCAGCCCAAGAACAGGAGAGAACTCTAACAGAACTCCTAAACCTTCTGGAGCTTCCAAAGAGAGAAGACGTAGAGAAATGGCGGGAAGCAATGGCCGACAACTGTACGGACTCCATAGCTCTCGGCCTCTGCGAGACGGTGAGCGTTTTCTTTTTATTACGCGCTCGCAATCTCTATATTCTATCTACTACTCTATCGGGTGAGCCATGTTCCAGTTCTTCTCTGATCTTCTGACGTGTCAGATAACGACTCGATGGACTAAAACGCAGCGTTTTGAATAGAATAACGCAATTAAAATATGAAGCGCAATGGATTTAACCGTCCGTTATCTGAAACGACGTCTTGCGCTGTCCTTTTTTCGTCTCCACCATGCAATGAGCGTCAAATCCAAACTGTATCACCAGATTCACTATCTCAGGCCAACCACCGTCGCCGTTAACGAAACACCGCCGTGGAACGGTGTCTTGAGAGACTTAGCCAAGAAGTCCCTATATGCCGATGCCCTTTCTGTTTACCGTCAAATGCTTCTGTCCGGCGACTCCCCAGACGCCTTCACTTTTCCGTTCACACTCAAGTCTTGCGCGGCGCTTTCTCTCTCAAAAACTGGAAAGCAGCTTCATTGTCATGTTGTTAAAACTGGTTGTTTATTAGAACCCTTTGTTCAGACTTCTCTGATATCTATGTATTGTAAATTAAGCTTGGTTGACGATGGACGTAATGTGTTTGATGAAAATCCCCAGTCGCGGAAGCTAACGGTTTATTACAATGCTTTAATAGCTGGGTACGCGTTGAATTGTAGAGTTAATGATGCCGTCTTGTTATTTCGTGAAATAATGAAGTTGGCTGTGGATTTTGGGGGCATTACGATGCTGGGTTTTATTCCTGTTTGTGGGATTCCAGGAAATTTGGGACTCGGAATGTGTATTCATTGTTTTTGTGTGAAGTTTGGACTAGATGTGGATTTTTCAGTTGGTAATTGCTTGCTTACGATGTACTTAAATTGTGGGGAAGTTGGTTATGCAAGGAAGTTATTTAATGGCATGCCAGGGAAAGGATTAATTACTTGGAATGCTATGCTTAATGGGTACTCCCAGAATGGACTTGCTAATGATGTTCTGGAACTCTATAGAGAAATGGAATCAAGTGGGGTTTCTCCTGACCCTGTAACGCTTGTTGGGGTTCTTTCATCCTGTGCTCATCTTGGAGCACAGAGCTTTGGCAGGGAGATAGAGAGACGTATGAAAGTTTTTGCTTTTCAGTCCAATCTGTTTTTGAATAATGCTTTGATCAATATGTATGCTAGGTGTGGTAATTTGGTGAAGGCTAGAGATATTTTTGACAATTTGCCAATAAAAAGTGTAGTTTCATGGACAGCAATTATAGGTGGTTATGGAATGCATGGACAAGGGGAGATTGCTGTGGAGCTCTATGATAGTATGATTAGAACTGGAGTTAAACCTGACAGGACTGTTTTTGTTTGTGTCTTGTCTGCTTGTAGTCATGCAGGATTAACGGACAGAGGACTAGATTATTTTGATTCAATGGAGAGGAAATATGGGTTGCAACCTGGTCCAGAGCATTACTCTTGCATGGTGGATCTTCTAGGCCGGGCAGGTAGGCTCAATGAGGCTCAGATGTTCATTGAGACTATGTGCGTGAAACCTGATGGTGGAGTGTGGGGAGCCCTGTTAGGGGCCTGCAAAATCCATAAAAATGTGGAGGTAGCAGAGTTGGCTTTTGAACGAGTGATTGAGCTTGAACCTACAAATATTGGCTACTATGTTTTGATGTCTAATATATATAACGTGGCAGGCAATTATGAAGGCATAATAAAGGTTCGCTCGATGATGAGAGAAAGAAAGCTTAGAAAGGATCCAGGATGTAGTTATGTTGAATTTAAAGGGAGGGTTCACCTCTTCTTTGCTGGTGATAGAAGTCACCCTCAAACGGACGGAATATATAAAGTCTTAGATGAATTGGAAACTCTGCTGGAAAACGCTGGTGGTTCAAGGAAAATTGATCAACTAAACAGAAATGAAGAACTTCTGAATGGTCTAGGCGTGCACAGTGAAAAATTAGCAATTGCATTTAGCCTCCTAAACACAGAGCAAGGGTCTGAGATTATTGTGATGAAAAATCTTCGGATATGCATAGAGTGTCACTTGTTTATAAAGTTGGTTAGCAAGGTTGTTTACCGCCAATTTATTGTTAGAGATGCAACTCGCTTCCACCATTTCAGTAATGGATTCTGCTCTTGCAAGGACTATTGGTGATATGCATGAAAGCAAAATTGAAAAGTATAAAACTTTTACCCATGTTCCGAAACCACTGCAAGAACATTTGCAGTTAGGACAGGTCCAGAGTCAGAGATTGGTTTTAGCTTATAGCTATCTGAATCTTAATCACCGTCGCGAGCTGCTTGTGGTATTTTGGTGAAATTTTTCGTCAGTTAGCTGCAAGTAAGAATTTTCGATGGTGAGTACAGACTAGCAAAACAAGTGGTTGATTCTTGAAGGGTTGTAGATCTCTCCTCTCAAGTGAACTTATCAGGAAGAGAACGTGTGAAGCAAACCATCTTGCACACAAGTTGTTCATGTGTGCTAGCAAATTCTTCGTATATGGAGGTATAGAATGTGGAACTTCAATACACTAGAAGTTGGAATATGAACTTAGAATGGATAAGGGTATGTGAACATCAATACATAACTTGTTTGTGAGAACAACCAGAAACAAGCATAAAACTACTAAAAAATCATACATGTTTAATGCAAACGACGCACAATGTGGCCGGTTATCTTGGGAAAGCAAATCCGGCAGCAACCTAAGCCACTTGCCGGAAGAAAATCAACAGCACTACGGAAGTTTCATCCCACTATGTCAACTGTTTCATGACCTACAACACCCGTTCCCTTTCTATTCTACCAGAAAACCAGTCATGCAGAAAGATGAATAAATCCAACAAAACAGAAGCATCAAAAGCCATAACCAGCCAACAAGACTTTTCACCTCCAAGGTTGAGGCCATTCTATCCTTTGATTTATCCAGCCTACGGTACCAATTTCCTTGTTCTTCTCATTTTGTCCTGCAGCCCACACCACTGACTGCTCATTTAATTTTTTTGGACTCTTTTTCAGATTTGAAGTGCTCGAGTGGCCATTTTTGCTTTTACAAACTTTCATTTGGATGCTACCTTTAAAGCTACCCTCTTGCCTTTCATTTGGTAAGGTATGTACTTGGGATACAACTTCACAAGAACAATGGTCAACAAGAGTCCGAGTTCCTGCGTGAATGTTCTCAATTGAAGTTAAGAGACTTTGACGACCAATTGCAATACTGGAACCACCTTGGCTAGGTTGAGGAGGACTGTCAAGAGTAGGTTCTCCAATAACAAATACTGTCTCCTCCTCACCAACCTCATCATCAACCTTCTTGGGAGAAGTTTGAGAAGGGCTCTTATGCTCATTATCATCAGTCGGTTCAAGGCGGCAAACAGGAATTGCTTCCTGCAAAGAATCTTCTCTTTCACGAAGCGTCCTAGTTATAAGCGTCTTGAGAAAATTCATCACTTGAACCGCATACATCAACGCCGTCAAAGGATCTGACATCTGCAATCACACAAGTTACGAAAGTGTCAGTACTCACTTGTACCCGGAGCTCCACCTTTTCACAAAGACCTGACAACAGAATTCGTCAAGAGTATCTGACATATGCATGATATCCGATGGTTGTGCCACTCATCCATAGAAACCATACCAGAAGTAGGCATCTGCATGATACCGTTAGAAGATGCAGAGGTCCTAATCTCAATCGAATCAATGACCTTCTTAAAAGGTAATGCTTTTCAGCTAAGAAAAAAAATTTAAACCATCTTTCCACAAGATGGTCATTGGTAAATGCACCTGTCATAAATTCTCTGATAAATCTTCTGTTGGCTGCTTAGGATAATGACAAAGAATGATGATTTAGTGCAGGTAGCTATTGAGCATTTGCATTTCATAATTTTAAAACTAAAATAGATCGCTACTAACTTGAGTCATGTTCGGAGCAAAAACCATAGCGATATTACGTGCATTCATTTTGTTCAGATGTTCCAGTTGGGCCACATCAGCCATTAAGTTTATTGCCCAATCCAGCAAAGCAGCTTCTGTTGGGGGAAGAAACCGTGCAAGCTGCACACACTCCTCTTCTGATTGTGATTGCATCACTTGATCTTCTGAAAGAGAATCCAATACGCCAGTTGGAAGTTCTCTAAACCAAACCTACAGAATCATGATTACATACAATGCTCAAGTTCCATACATTTTTGAGAAAACAAAATGGGAGTTGAAACAGTTTGAATGTAACCAATCCGTCGAATGGAGGTAAAGAACCAAACAACCAAATTATACCTTTATCAGACTTGCCAAGCAATGTACATCAATGTCCTCTGGAACCACTCCCATATTTAATTGATTCCTAACATACACTTCCTGACTGTTTTGTGCACTAATTCTGAAAATTCCTTCTGCCTGTAAGAAATTGTTCGATTACTTTAGGGCTCTGGAGCTCTCTCTCTCTCTCTCCAAAGCATGAAGTTTCTACCACAATTGAAGGCTCTATGGAACTGGAGGAAATGACACTCACCTGTAAACCTCCCTGGGCATACAGTTGTCTCTGCAGCATCAACAGTATTGTGGGCACTATATTGCCTCTCGAATCATAGGAAAGCTGCATCGACTCAGTTGAAACTCCAAAAACAGTCGCACTGCAAAAACTTAATGTTTGATCAGTAAACAGTAGCCTATGAAATCTCTTGAAATAAGGAATGGTAATCAAAAACTACTCTCAACTTGAAATAAGGCATGGTAATCAAAAACTTCTCTTAACTAGAGTTTTGTACGATAACAAAGGAGAAGATAAAAAGAAATGACTGTACAAAAGCACTAAGAAAAATTTTCCTTCAAGAAATCAGCAAGTTGACTGAATTACCAAAAGCCAAAAGAATTAAGTTTTACAATCTCCATGTGAGGAGTTTTATCATAGTAACGAACCATGTTACCAAGGACAAATAAGGGATGCAAAACCCAAGTTGAAAATGTCGTAATGGTTTAGAAGTTCAATGATTTACATTCTTCTCAAAGGTTTAGAAGTTCAATGATTTACATTCTTCTCAAAGCCTTACCATCACACGACATGAAAGTTCTAACGTATGGAGTTAATAATATAGGATAATGATCAAGCAAAGCAATTTTCAGCATAAAAGAGAAAACCAAAGATTGGAAGATGCAACATTTCCAAAACCGAGAAGTTAAGACAAACTGACCTTGCACTGGGTGCTCTTCTGGGTACTTCAGGCTCAAGCTCCAAAGGCAAGCCAAGAAAGCCATCAAAACTATCAAAAGTGACGTGAGCAACGTGCCTAACATTAGTGGGCAAACCAATCTCCATTGAGCAAAGCTCTGTATTCCCCGTAGCAGCAATAATGCTACACCCAACAATGGACCTCCGAAAAGCAGCAGCCAAAAGTTCCACAACAGAGAGCTGGTCTCCTTCTCTCTCCCTCGCTTTCCTCTCTATACACCTATCAGATTGAGCTTGCGCTTCTTCTACGTGTTCTTGGTCTACGGGTCCAGTGGCGCTAAGCGTATGCGGGTGGTGTTGTTGATGTGGGATATCACCATGAGCACATGATGTAGAAGAGGGAGAGCTTGAAGGAGAAGGAAAATGAGATGGTGATGAATGGAGTACTACTGTCATTATTTTTTTAACTTTATTTCTAGACAGGAAAGATCGACTCTTTCACAAAAACTGTTAGCAAGAAAAAAAAAATTCCCGTTTGGAGTTTACTCCGATGTTGCTCTGAAATGGTTTCCTTGAATTTTGTTCGAGGACATGAGAAGAAAATCTTTTGTGGGTAAGGAGAGTTGGATTGAAGAAAGGTTTTTGTGTGTAGGGCAGGAACGTGACTATATTTTATCACTCTGCTTTGATCCAATTTTCTTAGCCTTTTATATTCTCACAGGCTTTGGAATTTTGAGGGTTGAAGCAATCTGCAAAGAGAGAATGTGGAAGCAGATACAGAATGTAGGTTGTCTAGTTTAGAGGACAAGAGCAGAGGAAAGGAGAAGTTGAGATGTGGACAGAAGAGAAAAGTTAGGCCATCAGAAAATCCCAGTCATATCCGCATAAGCATTTCTTTTTTCTTGGTGCTTAACCTTTTACTGATAAATTATTGAAAGTTCAGAGTGAATCGAAGTATATAAAGACATGCATTATGGGGTTGATGTAACTTGTACCATTATTCTGTGATATAAGTAGCGGTAACCATTAGCTTCATAAATGAAGCTCTCAACTTGGTCCTCCGCATCTAGGCTAATAGAAATTGGTTTCAGTACATTTGAGTAACAATGCAAGAAAACAGTTGACTTCTTTGTATAGATAGTTGATCTAACATGGAATTACAGGTAACAGTTGTCAGGTCAACTCTATCACGAAAGCTGGTCTTACGCAAAGCTAACTCTATGTGACAGGTAGCCAAGCAGAGAAAGGACCACCTGGGGTTGTTATCTAGGGGAAAGGGGAATAGATCTTCTGTTCCCCCCTCCCCTGTTCCAAGCCATCCACTGCCATATGACTTCTAATTAATGCAAGGATTATACTTAAGTCTATGTCAACAAGTAGGTAGGTCCCTGACCAAATTCCAATAGGATATTATAAAAACATTTATCTGAAATATGAACACCACTTGCGGAACAGTTCATTTGTCCCGTTTAGACTGTTAAATAAGCTTTCATTCATCCAACACTTGTACCAAACTATCAAAGATGAAAGTATCAAAGATGAAAGTACTCTTATCAAAGATGAGAGGAGTTGTTTGGAACGAGATTTTTTGCGTTTATTAAAGCAATGTTTTGTCAGCTTGCCAATCCAATAAAAGGGTTATCGTAGCTGACAGAGGCGTTGAACTTAGCATGGCAATAGGTGCTGAGGAGAGCTTAGTCAGTTCTCTGTAGACTGGAACGCTATGATTGATGTAATTGACCCAGAAACAAGTACTCATCAGTCAGATTTATGAGTTGCTAAAGTAGATAAAAGTGAGACATGTCGTATCTGAGAAAGAAAAGAGGGGAGATCCGAGACGAGAAATAACAGGGTTTAGGATAAAGTTGGAAGGCTCCAAGTCATTATGAGTATAGGTTTCGTGAATAAAGAAAGTTACTTGTCCGTTAGGACACCACAAAAGAGTGACTATTCAAGTTTAAGAGAAAAAGCGACTATACTGGAAAAAGAAGCTTTAAAGGATAGTTATTGTACCGTTGCGAGTCTTACGAATGCATGATACCGATACAGGTTACTCTTTCAAATTCAAACCCAATTTCCCGGTCACTTGCTCCTAAGCCGTGGATGGATAACAAAACAGGAAAATAAAAGGAAGTAACTTTTCTTGTTGGGCTAACCCCACCACAAATAGACGCCTAAAAGTAGTGTTTATTCTTTCATTTGACTTGCAAATGACATGGATTTGCCATGTATCCATCAGATTTAGAGCCCAGACGAACCATCTCTTAAAAGTCATGGGGTCCTCTGTCTTCCACTTAATCATGTTCGACAATTTCGTTACAAGTATATTGTTCATGTTCGACAATTTCGTTACAGAAGTGTTGCAAGCAGTCAATAGCAAATTATTGCCAAAATGATTATAGATTTGAAGCCAAATTTCTCAATGAGAAGGAAAGATCAGCTAGGCGATATTTCAATCATTAATCGTCAACTTTATCCAAAATATCAAATATGAACACGCTTATACATGCTTTGATTTTCAATCTAACCCACCATTTATATGCTCGCAATAATTGTCTGTTCTCAACATATTACCAGGAACAAATCCGAATGAAGGCAAGCAATCCAAGTAACACATTTGTCAGGAAAGCCTTCCAAAAGCATGCATTTAAAAGAACTCTGTTTCCGGAATTACTCAGTGACCATCTCGCAGAGCATAAGCATTT
>JANKOD010000005.1:29970209-29986883 GCA_026284645.1 Erythroxylum acuminatum | reverse complement strand
TATTCATCTATGTATATGCATAATAAAGTAGAAATATATCACAAGAGTTTGAACACTAACAATTATTAAGTTTTAATAAAAAATTAAAATTAATTTATGATTACATTATCACTGTAGGGCTCTCAATTTTAAATATTGTACATATATATATGCACTTCAAAGAAGGCAACAAACATTATCTAGTAGTTAGAAGCTTTGAAGAAGAAAACGTGAGATTAGTTTGATATATTTTGAATGGTCGATATTAGTAAATACAATATATATATTAATATGGACGATTCCAACCAAAAAGTTAGGTTTTATTTTATGGTCAATTAAAAATAACTGTTGCAGAGTTTAAGAGTATTAGTAATAACTACTTTATTCTTTTCATTTCATAATCTAAACTGATCTTAAAATCATAATATTATGTTTAAATTTGCGTAAGTAAAACTTTCATCTACTATTTTTATCCCAAAAGTAACACATTCAATGAGTTATTATGAATATAATATCTGAAGTACTGCATATAATGAGCAATTATAATTCATGCCTTTTGATATGAGACCTAATTCAAGATAAGAATTAATTCATCATTATGTACCTTCATTCATCGGAGGAAAAAACAATTTACGTGCTTTTTGCAAAGCCCTCAAATCCTCTGTACCTATTATGTGCCCATTGTATCTGAGCCATCCATTTATATGGGACCCACATAAATGGATAACTCAGATGCAATGAGCACAGAGTAGGTACAGAATAAGGGTACAGAGGATCACGTCCCTTTTGCGAGTATGATTGGGACATATCTTTCCTCTTTCTTCATTAAAGGTAGCTAAAATCTACTAACAAGATGAGCTCAATGATAAAAGGTAAAAAGTAGACAATAATGATGCAAAGAAAATGTGCATGTTTCTATTGAAGGGTATTTCTTTTATTGTTACCATGGCTTAAACATCAAAACCAAATAGCCGATAAATAATAAAGGTTACAATTTTCTATCATTAAATTGAATTTCAAATTAAGAACAAAAAACATAAAAAAAAGAATAATTGAGGAATTTACATGACCAACTAAATATTTGTAATATAAGCTAACATAGGATCATGTTTTGTTCCCTTAACCAAAACATGAGAAAGACTTTAAGTTCTTTGAGGACCTAACTTGAAATAAAAGGCTAATCCTTAATTATGTCATTCTAAAGTATTATTTGAGTATCTCATATTTGTAATTTGTATTTTCACTAGAAAATGACCATACTAAAGAGGATTTAGACAACAAGCCTCAAAATATTAGAGATAATGACTCATCTAGTCTTCAATTCAATCATATTAGTCTCTTAACTACTTAAAAAGAAAATGGAGAAATGAATGTTTGTTATTTGGCTTGTGATAAACACATTGGCTAAGATATCTACCAATAGAAGATATATTATAAGTATTAGATATATGTTTATATCTGTAGAGTGCCAAAATTACACTTTTAGGAGTAAACAATTACACATGCTTATTCAGCAAGTCTGTGGAAAACAGATTAATGATTGACAAAAGAAATATGTAACAAAGCATAAATATTAGGAATTTTGCATCAGAAATAAGGCCATCTCGTTAATTTATAATAATATAATGTAAGAAAAATGAAAATACTGGAAAATTGATAAAAAATATTAAAAAAAGTTATAGATTAGGAATATAAGCTTTAAAGATGCTAAATCTAATAATATACTTTTGTCAGTTTTAAACACAAAGAAACAAAATCTCAATATTATCTAAACTAGTGCATGAAATATAACTTATATATAATAAAGGTAATTAAAGAATGTTGATTTATAATTAGAAGTTCAAGGTATGATAAGACTATCTAAATTACCATAAGTAACCTAAAAGGCGAAATTCTCCATAATGTCAATATGTCACTGTAGAAAGTACTAAGATAGGTCATGCAAAATTAAATAAAATAATTTGTTGGCTCATTTATCATGTCTGGTGATGGTAAAACTTTTGATTTGGAATCAAACTCAAAAAAAGCAGACAATAAAATGTCTACTAACCACCTAAAAGTCAACATAAATGATAAAAGATGCATGAATCTTTTAATTTGAATCATTCTTACTTAATCGAAACTTGTGGCTTATTGTGCTTAACTAAACAAAACAAAAGAAGTTCTACATATTCTGATATCAAAACTTGATCTTTTAGAAAAAAGGAACTAAAAGTAAAACATTGTAATTATAGAACTAACTTCACTGAGCAATCAATTTCACCAAGTTCATTTACATAATATTTTATAGTAAATTATTTTCAATAACTTAAAGACCAAAATCTATAAAAAGAATTCTTTTATGCACTAATTTCTTAAGAGACAAACAAAGTGAATCAAAAGTCATATAAACTCTAACCACCGTATGTTAAAATTTTCATTTTAATTCATAAACAAGGAATTGTAAAACCTAGGAGAAACTGATAACTTTAAAAGCAAAAGCATCTCAAAATAACTCCTAAGTTAAAAGCATCTCAAAATAACTTTAAATTTAATAACACAAATAAAAAAAGCTTACCTCATGTATGAAGTATTGCAACAATAAAAAATTAAGAACTTATATTGTTCACCAAGAACTATTACTAATAAATCATTATGGAACATTAGTGAATAATGTTTTTGCGAGAGAGCTCATAATGATAAAACCATCAAAAGGGTGTGAGAAATTGTTGCCTTACTAACTTTTTTTTTAGTTTGAGATTAATGATGTCAAAGTTGATATGGGGATTTGTTACCATAATAATATATATAGTATAACACCAAATTGATTGAAATATAATGGAAAATATTTAGGGAAAAATTGAGATAACAAATGAATAGTAAAAATTTAAAAGAATTAAAGAGGTTGCGAACTTTTAATTTAAAAAAGGATCAAAAAATGTATGCTTAGAAATTAACAAATATCGATTTAGAAATCGACTAGTTTATTAGTTAACATAATAACTTATAAATTTAAATATTATTACTACAAACCAAATTGAAATGTAGGCAAATTCTTGATTTTGTCAATTGAACTAGTTAGCTTGATCTAATTTTAAAACATTAGTAAATAGGATTGTGAGACCTAGAAATGTGTAGGACTTGGTTGGGACCTAACCATCACTTAACCTATATAAGTAAGAAAAATATCTTTTAAGAAGTAAGTGAACAATACACCATTGATCACTTCTCCCTAAAAATAAATTAGGAGTTGACATTAACATCAGAAGCTACCTTTTAAGAACATAAAGATCATCACAAAGATACCACAATTATATAGTCAAATCATAGATAAAAGATCTACTAGGGGACATTATAGTTCTACATATATATTAATTAGCATTGTTTACGAGGAATTTGAATGAAAGCTAAGAATTAAGATAAAGATTCTAAAAGAATTCTATGTTTATTATAAGAATAATACTTTTGCATCCAAATAATAAGCATGACACTTATAGGGGGAATGCCGCTATAAGCGATGTTCCTAAAGGACCAGAGGCATATGATGGATATTCCCATGATAGGATCATTAGAGGAAGTATGCAAAGACATTCCATCCTTCTAAAGTATTAAAGGAGAAGGCTCGTTTAATAATATATAATACTTTTATGACTAAAAATACAAGCAATTTGCCCCGTCAAAGTTCAATATGCAAATTTTGGAGGTTTATAACAATACTACAGATCCCACCAGCCATGTTTCATAATATCATGAAATGATATATTTGAATCATGCTTTAAAAGAGCTAAATGGTAAATCATGCTCGTCAACTTTGGATGAAGTAGTTAGAGATTGTTATTTGACCATAACAAGAGGATCAATGCCAAGTTTTTGGCAGCTTAAGTCAAAATTTTAAGGTTACTTTGTTAGAAAGAAAAGGAGACCCAAAGACTCCACTACTCTTTTTAATATGGTATAAGGAAAAGGAGAAATCCTTGTACATTACACATATAGATTTAGTACCAAAGCCATTCAAGTACAAAAAATGTACACCAAAATTGTGAAAATTAAATTTGAGAAAGGTTTATATTGTCATCAAATAATGTGAAAGTCTCTCTTGATGAAAAAAGTGTACACTTAAGATGGGGTGTGAAAGCAAATACAAAGATTCATCATTAAAGAAGAAGTTGGATGCTCCTTAAAGCCAATAGAATAATTGTCTTTTAAGGTTGGGGTAAAGGAGGAAGAGAGAGTACATTGCATTAATCTATCACGAGAAAGATGTTGGAAAAAATGAGTAGAAAGAAGTAAAAACGTAGGATTCACAAACACACCCTTATCGTAGTTGAAGGCATCTCTAAATCATATTCTTAATTATGATAAGATTAAAAATATCATAAATCATCTAAAGCTAACAGTGAGCAATAATAATTCTAGGAGTTTTGACAATTTTTTTACTAAGATTATAAAAATGAGACCTATAAGTGTAGAAATTTATGAAAAGCTAATGATTCTTTATTAAAGAATGCTTTAATTTATTGAGACAATAAGGTACAAAGAAAGAGGGATATATGATAACAAAAGGTCTCACTTTATTGAAGCATAAAGGTAGGTATACAATAATCTAACAAAGGGTAGGAGTGATTAACACCAATGTACCTTGATAAAGAAGTTATACACATGTTTGAGGCATCCATTGTCATTATGAATGAAACGAGAAATAAAAGAAGTATATAGAGCAAATTGTATTCAAGTAGCAAGATCCTGAGTTATTGAATCCTAATGATGATGCAATAATGTTTACAATGATTTTAGCTAACTACGAAGTGAGTAGGGTTTTGGTAAATAATGATAATTCTATTGACATCTTATTTTATGATACTTCTACTGCATTGTGATTCACTAAAGCATAGTTAAGCCTTGTATCAACACCTTTAGTAAGGTTCAAAAGGGTACATATATATAAAAAATAAAGATGACCCCTATGATAAGTTAAGAGTACAGTAAGATGTGTTACAAGATCTTTAGTATTTCATGTGTTTTGTAAACATCCCACTTATGATGTCATTATAAGAAGACTATCTTTGTATTCCCTCAAGCTATTTCTTTGCCCTACTAATCACTAATTAAGTTCGTAATATGCAATGGTAGTTAAGATACTTGGAGACTTAAAGGTAACCAAATAATGTTATCTTACTTCATTAAAAGTTGATAGGAATATTAGTGTGCATGTTGATGGTTGTGAAGACTATAAAAATATGGTCAAATGTTGGTGAGGCACATATAAAAGATTAATTAAGGGAGTACAAGAACATTTTTATATGGTGACTTAAGGACATTAAGGGAATTGATCTGGAGATTGCAGTCCATAAGCTAAATGTTAGCCCATGGTTTCAAATCTATTAAGCAAAAGAAAAATCACTAAAGGAAAGGGATTCTTATTATCTATTAAGGTTTGCTTATGGGATTTTACAAAGATATCAACATTTTTCTATTTTTTAAAATGAAGGTTCAACTAAACCAAGTGTGCTTAATTCCTCAAGAACTCTTATCTGTTAAAGACAGAAATATAAAGTTATTTTCCGATCATGGGTTCCTTTGGGTGGCTTATTTCAACTCATTATAGGTCTAATGTTTAAACTATACTAGGTTGAGAGTTCATTTGAAGCTATGATTTAGTATGTAAACCTAAATAGTTTTGAGGATGACTTAACATTTTTCAACTAATAAGCTACTTGGAAGGAGTAGACAAGACACCAATAATAAAGTTGAAGTTGACTTTGATGAAAGATTGGCTTCCTTTAAGATTTGGTAACAAAAATCACCAAAAAAACCCTATACCAAATTTGAAAATATTACAATATATAACGCTTTCATTAGGTCTAGGGAGTAAGCCCTCTGAGAATAACTTTATAAAAGAGTAGATGGAGAATTTTGTTTTCATCCTATTAAAATCCTCAAATCTGACATTTTATATATGCCTTTCTATTTCAAGCCTTGTTTCCATTATAAAATGAGGAATTATAATCCTACATTGCCTCTCCTTTACCCTTTCCATCGACTCACTACAATTAAAAGTCCTAGAACCTTAGAACTCTTGTCTAAAAATACTTGAGTTGGAACTTGGTGCTCGAGAGTGGGGCATCTAATATAAAAAGATTATGAGAGCTTATGAAGGAATGCATTGAGAAAAAGCTTGGATTTAAAGTTGAGAAATTGATAAAACTTTGAGATGAATTTACTAGCTTCTTAAAATAGATAAAAGGTTTCGTGGAGAGGCAAAAGAGGGATTTATAATGATTTTTGAATACCTAAATTTATTGTATTAAGATACATTTCCGCTCACCAAAAATATCATATCGGTCTCAAAATCCATTTTCTTTCTTAAACTCTATATAATCATTAAAGCTATAGCTGGTGTTAGGGGTGTTAGGTAGTTCGAATTTACTGACACGTAACACAATTATTACCAAGAAGGCCTTTCATTTAATATGGATAAATAACATTAAATACTTATGATAATGTTAGACCTAAACAATTATGTAAATATGGTTTGTTGATGAAATTTAAGGAGATAACTAGTATACATTAAGATTATTTGATCCCACATTGTGAAGTAAGATAATCTATGTCCTGAGTTTATCTTGATAACCTATCTTTTGGACTCACACAACCCATGCCTTAAGTTCTTCATCCATCTTTTGGGCTTAGATAATCCATGTCCTAGGTCTCTTATTATAGTACACTTATTGTGTCTCTTTACCATATCTTTCTTTCTTTTACCATATCTTTGTCATATAATGTTTCGCCTACTTGTGAATATACCTCTAAAACTTAGACACGTAAGGGAGTTGGTTGAGATCCCTAATTATAACTCATCATGTGAAAATAAGAAAAACTTCTTTTTACCAAGTAAGTGAATAATACCTTAATGATGGATTCATCTCTCTCAAAACAAAATTGAAAATTATCTCCAACATTGAAGTGTTTACATCAAAATTACCTCCATCACTATTTTATAGGAATATAAAGATCATTAATCATAAAACAATACTACATATTTATAATCAAATCATAAACAAAAGACAGTAAGTTTGCATACAGATTTCATTATTAATCAAAATTTAAATCATGTTTAAATTATATCATATTGTATCTAATTTATGGTATTCGTAGATCATATTATATCATTATTTCAATTTTTTTTACATTATATCTTATCAAATGTAATCTTTGGTGGGTGTTTGTTTCTATTTTATTTTTTTGTTCTTGTTGCGGTTTTAATAAAGAAGGAAACAACATGGTAAAGCGCGTTTGATTGTTTCTGTTGCTATTTGTTATCTCTAAAAATAAAAAAATCACAATAGATTCACAAAAATAGAAATTAGACATTTTTCAAAATTTTCACAACAAGTTTTTGTTTTCATTTCTACTTTTCCCTCTTATAAATTTACTCTACTGTAGAAACTCTCATCTTTCTCTCTTACGTCCCATACTCATCTCTTCTCCCTCTCTCTCTCATTCTGCTTTGTTCTTCTCTTCTCTCTTAAGTCCCTAACTCATCTCCTCTCTCTCTCCTGTTTTTCTGGTTCACACTTTTTCGTTTATGGTTTTTTGATTTTTTTGGCTTGAGTTTCTACATTTATGGTTTTCTAGTTTGTGTTTTTGCATTTTGGTTTGTGTTTTTTTTTGTTTGCGTTTTTTCATTTTCAAGTGTTTTTTTTTACGTTTTGGGTTTGCTATTTTTTGTAAATTGGATACAAAGTTCAATGACCAACAAATCCCATTTAAACACGTGACGAGAAATCCAGCCAATTTCAAGGTCACAATTTCAATTATACAAGTTTTTGTTTTTAATTTTTATGTTACAAATTTAGACTAAACAAGTTTTTGTTTTTTAACAAAAAAATAGAAAATAAAAAACACAACATAAAAGTAAAAATAGAACCAAACCCCCCCTTATGTTTTGTAAGTTACAATTAAATTCATAGTTATTACCAAATGATGGATCAATTGGATAAGTCGGAATGTTGTAACTTGATATATGTCTAAACTATTGTGGCTCAAGCCTCCAACTATGTGCCATCCGTTTTCCGTAATAAACTGCTATTCGATTAACTTGGGCTCATTTATTTGATCGGGACACAAAACTTCTAATCGGAATCCCAACTCTAAAAGGCGATTGGGCCTGTCCTAAAGCATTGAACACCAAAACAAGGAATAACAGGACATACTGTTTAAAACAGTCAAACTCACGACAACCAAAGGCCAAACTAAATCCTCACCGTTCGATGTCTGGAGCTAAGAATTCAACCGTTGGATGACACTCTTAGCGAGCGGGTATCAAAAATTTCAAATCCCACTCACAGCCCGCTCTCACTTCATAGTTCATACCAAAAAAGAGAGAGACGAAGACACAGGGAGAGGCGTCTGAGAGTAGTGAATCGAACCTAACAGTGACAGTTCGAATCGGATCAAGGAAATGTCGGGTCGACACGAGAAGGAGAAAGGCGTCAACGTCCAGGTCCTTCTCCGATGCAGGTCAGCAACTGCTCTTTGCCCTGTTTTTCGCTTCTCGATTATTTGACTTCGTGGATTTAATTTCAAGTTGTTTGCACGTTAGGCCGTTCAGCGATGAAGAGTTGAGGAACAATGCTCCTCAGGTTGTAACGTGCAACGAATACCAGAGAGAGGTCTCCGTCTCCCAGAGCATCGCCGGCAAGCATATCGACAGAGTTTTTACTTTTGACAAGGTCTCCTCTTGTTTCTTGTGTTCCACTTCTAGAACTTTGTATTTGATTTTGGATCATGTTTGAAAATTTAGATTTTGGGGTATAGGTTTTTGGACCTTCAGCCCAGCAAAGGGATCTCTATGAACAAGCTGTGGTGCCAATTGTGTACGAAGTTCTGGAAGGTTTCAATTGTACAATTTTTGCATATGGTCAAACTGGTACTGGTAAAACATATACAATGGAAGGTGAATGCAAGAGGTCTAAGGTAGGGTTTATCAGTACCTTTTGGTTGTTTTTATCTCTCATAGCATGTGGAGTGGAAGTTGTTGTCTTGTTAATTGTGATGTTATAATGGGAACAGAGTGGGCCTAATGGAGAGTTACCTCCAGAAGCTGGGGTCATACCCAGAGCTGTCAAGCAAATTTTTGATACTCTTGAAAGCCAGAATGCAGAATATAGTGTAAAGGTGACTTTCCTAGAGCTGTACAATGAGGAAATAACTGATTTACTTGCTCCAGAGGAAATTTCCAAGGTTTCTCTGGATGAAAAGCAAAAGAAGCAGCTTCCATTAATGGAAGATGGAAAAGGTGGAGTTCTTGTAAGAGGTTTGGAGGAAGAAATAGTGACAAGTGCCAGTGAGATCTTCACTCTTCTTGAGAGAGGGTCTGCGAAACGTCGAACTGCAGAAACCTTGTTAAACAAGCAATCAAGGTAAGAATTTCGTAGCTATTTCATGATTATGGTAAATTCATATATATATATATATTTCACCTTAGGAAGCTCTCTTGTCCTTTAGTCGGTCGCATTCTCTCTTTTCCATTACAATACACATCAAGGAAGCAACACCGGAGGGTGAAGAACTAATCAAATGCGGCAAGCTAAATCTGGTGGATCTTGCTGGGTCAGAAAACATATCTCGTTCTGGTGCTAGGGAGGTATGCAGTTTCATTTTGACATCATTGACCTTATGAGTTTCAGTGGTGGTTGGCTGATAAGAATCTAAAATAAAATCCGGGTTATCTCATAATCCGGTTGTACTGTTCGCTGTGTTTTAGGGTCGTGCAAGAGAAGCTGGTGAAATTAACAAAAGTTTGCTTACCTTGGGTCGAGTGATTAATGCTCTTGTTGAACATCTTGGACATATACCTTACAGGTTCAAATTGTTTTCTTGATCTGCGTGGTGACAGCCTGTTCTTGATTTTCTTTTCCAACTTGTGTTCATAACTAAAATACTCCAGGGATAGCAAGCTCACAAGGTTACTTCGTGATTCACTTGGGGGAAGAACTAAAACATGCATCATAGCCACAGTTTCACCAGCTGTTCACTGTCTCGAGGAGACTTTGAGTACCCTGGATTATGCGCACAGGGCAAAGCACATAAAAAATAAACCCGAGGTTCGTTTTGATGCAGAAATTTAGTGTATTATTTCATTAACGTACTCCTTGTTTGGTTAAACTAACATCCAAATACATAATTCACGTAATCAATTCCCGATTCCTGAATTCGGAATTGAGAGAACACTCCATAAATAATGGTATCTAGGATTTTGAGAACTATGTAACTTCAAATGTTAAAACTCTGTAGGAGTTGGTGTTGTGTAAATTGAACTAATGCTAAATACGGCTTATCATCTGCTGGCTGTTTTACGCTAGTGTTGTAGCACTGCAACTTTTCATGTTTAAGCTCTTTAAGCAGCTATTTTAAAAATCGATCATCAGGTTAGAGTATGGTTCTGTTGGCAACTATGGAAAGGACTGTATCTACTTCATTTTCTTTCAGACCGCTCTTGTACACAAACTGCTACATGAAATGTTTGTAAACGCATGACAGTATTTTCTATCAGTGCTTAATATATAGTAATGTGTGCATATATTAGTTAAGATATGAACCTCGCTGCTTGAGTGAGTACACACTTAAATTGGATACATGGAGTGAAGAGTATTTAGAAATTTATGTGGCTGCTTGTAGGTTAATCAAAAAATGATGAAATCTACTCTTATCAAGGATCTTTATGGAGAGATTGACAGGCTTAAGGCAGGTGAGATGGCTTGTCTCTGGCAGGCTGGTAATCATAAATTTATGTAAAGAGTTCAATAAAGTTGCATGGAACTTATGGTGCCCTGGTTTTCTATCTTGCTTCAAATGCTATCGTGTTGCTCAGAGGTTTATGCTGCACGTGAAAAGAATGGTGTTTATATTCCAAAGGAACGATACTACCAAGAGGAGAGTGAAAGGAAGGTAACATATTATATCAGTTGTCTCAGTTTTGATTGGCTTGATTGGCTGCTGAAATGGTAGCTCCTATTTTCCAATGCAGCAATCCCAAGTTTGTTGTTCGATATGGGTCAAGGATTATCTTTTGTCCGATCTTGTTGTGTTTGCCTCTGATCTACCATGAATGTGTTTGAATATTGCTCACCTATTTTTGCTTTCTATGTTCAGGCCATGGCAGAACAAATAGAACAAATGGGGATAACTATAGAAAGTAACCATAAGGTTAGTATATGGAACTGAATAGGGTTTTTCCGATAGTAAGCATGAACGTTTTAGTTTCTAGCATTATTTTATTCTTAGTATAATGCATGCACAATGTGTTGGACCAGCAACTTGAGGAGCTGCAAGATAAATATGTTGCCCAAGTTCGGCAATGTTCTGAATTGAGCGGCCAACTTGATGCAACTGAGGTAAGAAATGTTTGTAAGCTTTTCTTGTATAGTTACTTTTTATGGATTGGTTCTGATTGGGTGCATGATATATGTAGAGAAACTTAAGCCATACCAGCAAATTGCTAGCCAGCAGTAATGAAGAACTTAAGAAGTGCCTTTATGCTCTAAAGGAGAAGGACTTTATCATATCTGAAAGGGAAAAAGCAGGTATATTTAAATTTTCTTTTATGTTCACATTTTGATTCACTTTTGATACTTGATGCTACCATTGAACTTACTGAACAGAGAATGCTCTGGCTCATCAAACATTTGTTCTACGGGGTGACTTGGAGAGAGCTCTTCAGGATAATGTTTCTTTGTTCCAAAAGATTGGTACGTAGTGTTCTGTTTAGTTAGAAACTAAAAGTTTCTTAGTTAACCACCACATATTACTCACTAGATAGTGTGATGGGTTGTAGGTAGAGAAGACAAACTGAATGAAGATAACAGATCGGTGGTGAACAACTTCAGAATGGAACTCTCCAGGCAAATTCATTCACTTGGTGACATGTTAGCGAAATCAACGTCTCAGCAAAATGAACATCTTAAGTGTGTTGAGAACCGCTGTAATTCTCTTTTGGATGTACATGATAAGGTATTAAGAAACATATGCTCTCTAGTTTCCTTGATTTCTTTTCTCTATTATATAATCTTTTGTTATATATTTTTTAAGAAGAAATTGGTTGAAGAGTTTAACTTGAGAGGTACAAGCTTTTGCTCTGCTTTTGTTCATGGTTTATAAATTCACGCGTTCAGGCAGTCAGGGATACCAGGAAGAAATTAACGGCTTTGAGGAATTTGTATGCATCCCACTTGGAGGCATTGCAAAATGTTGTGCGTTTGCACAAGGCAACCTCTATTGCAGGTCTGGAAGAAATTTCATCTTTGGTAGCTTCTAATGCAGAGTCCATTGAAGATGTAGGTAGCAGTTATTTGAATTTCTTGTCCACTTCATATCCAAATTGTTCCATGGAGATCTAATTATGCATCCTTCGAAATCAGTATCTAGCTTCAGAGACTGGTCAAGCAGATTCAATATTTGATGATATTCAGAGTTGTCTCTCAGCTCACCAAGGAGAAATGGCTCTTTTTGCAAGGGAACTGCGACAGGTTATATAATCTGAACTCCACGTTAAATTAATTTGGAATGGAGCAAGTTTGGAAGTATTGCTTTCTTGACAACATCTTGTTGATGTTGCAAGCTGGATTATGTGTTTTGTTGCAATAAATATTGTCTGAATATTGATTGATATTTTTGTGTTTTGTTGCAACAAATATTGTCTGAATATTGATTGATATAGTACCCAGGAAATACTGAAAATTATTTGTTCATTTGAATGAAATGTGACTATGCTGCATCGCTGCCGTCTACTTTAGTGTATTTGCTGTCATTGCTTTCTTATTTGTCACAATTGTTATTGGAAATCCATCAGAGATTCAATCTTAGTAGTGAGCAGACGAAGGAGATCTCAGCATATATGAATGATTTTCTCAAAAAGATTTCAGAAGTATCTGAAAGGCTTGAAAATCATGCAGCATTAGCTGATGAAATCCAAATGAAAAGTATTGCTGATTTTCAGAAGGCTTATGAGGTAGTTGTTGTGCATCTCCCAAAACTCTCAGTTGTATATCTCTGTAAGACATTGCCCAATGGCTGCTCAATCATTATTTGTGCAGGAGCAATCAAAATCAGATGCTGAGAAGCTTGTTGCTGACATCAACAATCTAGTCTCTAACCACATCATACGTCAGAAAGATATGGTGCTCTTCTGATTTTTTACCCTTTCAATAATGTCTTGATTACCAAGATGCGCTGACTTTTGCTTTCACAGGTGAATGCAAGGCTATATGGCCTGCGAGAAAATGCCACGGGAAACAAGGCATTTTTGGATGAACATGTTTCTTCAATGGAGGCCGTTGCTACAGAGGCAAAACGCAAATGGCAGGAGTTTTCTATGCAGGCGGAGAATAGTGCCAAGGACTCCGCAGATTACTCTGCTGCGAAACATTGTCGTATGGAGTTCATCCTGCAGCAATGGTATGTTGATCTTCTGTGTGATGGTGGGTGCACCAACAGTTCTTATACATTAGTCTGACCCTTTTGCTTCCTTATTCTCTAGTGTGACAACAGCCGAATCGGCTTCCAAGCACTGGAAAAAAACTCGGGATTTGGTTAATGACATTGGCAAGGAACACGTCTCCGCATTGACGTCACTTACTAGGTAATAAGCCTCGTCCTGCTGTTTTTTCCACCATTAATTGTCCAATACAAGTATTGGAAACATTTAGCATGTTAGGCATAAGGCTTTGCTCTGTAAGCAATATTAAAGTCATCATCTTGGTATTTTCCAAGTATTTCAGTTATTTACTTTCTATCAGTATTAGAAAACTTTATCTGGCAAACCTAAGTGAATATATCCTTAATATGTAACTGTTTCTCTACAGAAATGCCTGCGACAGTATTGACCAGCATGAGGCGGAAGTTGATTCTGCAAGAATTGCAGCCGAGGAAGATGTGGCAAAGAATAATGAGGAAATCCTTCATCACATTGACAGTAAGTATTAGTGGTTTCAACGTCTTCAGATTTTCCATTTTAATAGTGTTGACTTTCTTTTGAGAGGCTTATGTTGAATCATCACATGGGCTGCATTTCTGTGTCTGGGATGTAACATTCTCTGTTATGTTATTGCTGCAGGTGCATCAGAGCAGGAACGTAGAACTGTATCTGGCATCCTGGAGGCTGTGCAATCTCATGCAAAAATCATTGACGTTTTGAGGGATAATCATTCTGGCCAAGCCGCAGCTATCGAAGACAAGGCAAAGGAAACATTTGAGCAGCAATATATGGTAGAGGCTACTTAAGCACAAAATTTAAGTTTCAAAACTTGAATTATAAAATTTGTCATGTGTATATATAAATCACTCTAATCCTTCATTTATTTGCCATATGTTTATTAGCATTTTAACAGTCTCTTCACCTAGTAAGGAAAAACTTGATTGCTTATCTGAGTCCTTAAACGATGAACCTATGTTTGTGCAGGACTACGAGCCAACAGGAACAACGCCAGTGAGAAGTGAGACAGAAGTTCCTAGTAAGGGGACAATAGAGTCACTCCGTGCAATGCCAATGGAGAGCCTTCTCGAGGAATTTCGGGAAAACAATTCATATGAATCCTTCGAGACAAAGGAGTTGAAACCATCTCTGATACCACGATCACCGCTTGCACAACTCAATTAGAAACAGGGCGGTCTTAGCTCGTTTTCAAGCCCGTTCATTGCGAATTTATCTGTACCAATAGGAGTGTCCACATATACAGTTTCTGCTGCTGTACGGAAAGCTTCAGGATGCAAGGAAAGCGTAGTGGAGACCAGGAGGGGCACTTTCTTATTTTGGAGGTTTGGCCATGAATAAATTCCAACTCGGGATTTAGCAATATAATACGTAGATCAACAGAAGGATGTAAAAAGTGGGTAGCAGATCCCACATTTGGGTGATTTAAGATTTATTTCTTCGAATTATATGTATGTTAAATGAGTTCCAATGTAATGTATGAGAATCTTAATTGCTCGAGAGCAGCGAAAACGAATTTGTTGGGTTGTGATACTCTGTATGTCGACGAATTCTATCCTTGAATGTCCACAAATTCATGATGTATTACCCAGCTTGGTATACATGGGAATCGTCTCACTATGTTCATGTCAAACTTTGTGATGCTGAATCGTTTAGGCCTATCATTTGCTTCAGTGGATTTGACTATATTTCACCAACCTTTTCATCGAGTTTGGACCAACATGAGATTTTGGTCTTTCTGATCTTTTCTGAAAGATAAAATGTATCCTTGCTATGGAAATTGGAAAAGTCCATTTGCTTTCTGCTTCTAGAGTTACAGAATTTGCAGACTCCATGGTCCATACACTAACTTCGATCCCATCAACCGACCACCTTCATGTTTTGGAGCTGTGCAAAAACATTTTTTTGTGTGGACAAGTCTAAGAAACGAATGCTTTTATCGAAAGGCATTTGTCAAAATTTTCTTTCCTTCAACATTCTTATAGGAATTCATGACCCTTTTCTGTAAAGTTTCTTCAACATTTTACAAAATTTTGATCACCTTTCCTTTTACTACTGAATTTTAGTGTCATACGCTGCCTCGACAATAATGGGTTTTGTCGACTTTGATATTTGCCTTAAGTAATGGGATGTACACTTCCATCGCCCTAATCATATTTTCTAGGACAGATGTTATGGTGGGCATACACCATTAGTCGTCGACTTGGCATCAACTTCATCATCTATGGTGACTGGAGGATTCTGTTGGGAGTTTAAAAAATAACGCGCACTTTGGTAGAAAAAAAAGATGAACTTTTTAAAAAATCAACTAAAGGGTAACAACAAATCCTCTTTAAGTTTACAGCAAATATCAGTATGAGAAAAAAAGAAGTAAATACTAAGATTTACGTGAAAAACTCTCCCAGCATAGAGAAAAAAATTATAGGCTAAATTGACAAGCAAACCCACCGTACTTAAATAAGGATTTACAAAGTTTAATATATCACCCTACAATTACAAGTTGTCTTACAAAGTTTCCCTATTAAAATCAAAGTTGATATATTAATCAACTTGCTCTCAAACCAATCCCAAAATGACAAAAATGCTGTAGCAACCCTTGTGTTATACGGAAGTAGCTAATTAAACCCTATGATATAAAATGTTACTCTATTAACCTTATGTTTTCAATTTTGCTGCAAAAAAAACCTTAGTCGTGTGTTGTTCCTCCACGCGCGCTGACTGCGAATTTTATAGCCTATTTGCCTGTAAAATGACCATAATACCCTTAATTCTTCTTTCTTGTACTATTACAATGACTGAGCCGGAAGTTGTAGTTTTTCCCATCTGCTTCGAGCCTTTCACCATTCCTGTCTTTCAGGTTTCCTTTTTCTCCTTCTCACTTTTTAACGTTATGATGCTACGATTTATTTACATGCCCATGGTCCCATGGTGATTGTTTTGTTTTCTTGAATCTGTATCTGCGCATTTGTGGTTTTTGTGAAAATTTCACTCTTAATGCCCGAAAACCCCCAATTTAGTGCAGATTCTTGAAATTAATTCTTGAAATTTGAACTCAACCTACGGCGTCCAACCCAACGAAATCGGCTTCTTATTCTTCTTTCTTGTTCGAGATTCACAGAGATGGCGTCCAACCCAATCTACGGCAACCTGAGGAAGAAGAAACCCATGGCTGAGCTTGAAGTCCGGTATCCCATGCCGCCGAACTGTTACTGTAGGGGAACGTGTGT
>JANKOD010000005.1:29933011-29943031 GCA_026284645.1 Erythroxylum acuminatum | reverse complement strand
AAGGTGGCCACTAATGCGTCATCATGGGGGCAGCTAACACCATCTAAATCGGATTCATCAAACGATATCACCCCATCATTCGGCTTCTTCATTTTTGCTGGTAAATTTTCTCCGACCTGCCTGGCATATCTCTTCCTTCCTCTGGCGGTCGACCCTCCTGCTGCATTACCCCTAAAAATCATATTGATGACCCTAACCGATCGGTCATACTGTCGCTCTTCATTTCTATCATATCTTGCCCTGGACTGTGCCCTCATGTCACGCCGATCGTCCGAATTCCTATTTCGCCTCCCCTCATCATTCCTGTCATTTTGCCTCGAAGGCCTCTGCCAAGTGTCGGACCGGTCGATCATACCCTCGTTATCCCGACCGGTATTTTGCCCATACTTCAGAAACCTACTCAACCTTCCCCTTTGTATAAGGAGTTCGATCTCCTTCTTCAAGTTCCAGCAATTCTCCGTGTCATGACCGACATCTCTATGGAAGCGGCAGTATAACGAGGGATTCCTATATTTTAGGGGAGTCCTCTTCGCGTTAGGTTCCAGAAGGGGTTCTCCTTCAGCTCGCATGACCTCTAATACCTCCGCGTATCGCCTATTGAGCGGGGTAAAGTTTTCGCGTCGCGGATCGTGCCGATCGATCGGCTTCCGCCAATAAGACTGACTTCTCTGCCTTTTATGCACATCCTCGGACCTTCCACTCGGCCCGCGGTCGTCTGCTCTGCGCTTTGTGTTTTTCAACACTTCCTTAAGCTGGATGTACTTATCCGCCCGGCTTCTTATCTCCTAAATCGTGCGGGGTTGATCCAGGGCCAATGATTTTTTGAACTCTTCATCCCTTGTGTTGCTCATGAGCGCCGCCAACATGGACGAGCAGGTGAGGTCGGGAACTTCCACAGCTTCATTATTAAACCGGGTGATGAACTCCCGTAGACTCTCATCCCTTCCCTGAGTCAACTGCATCACCTCCAGGGCAGTCTTCTGTGGACGTTTGCTTGTTGCAAACTGGTTGAGGAACAGCCACTTAAAATCCTCGAAGCAAGTGATGCAGCCCGGGGGCAGGCTATTGAACCATCGCCGAGCTCCTTCTTGAAAGGCAGTACAGAACGCCTTACATTGAATAGCATCAGGGACGCAGTGTAGATTCATCATCGACTGGAAATGCTTCAGATAATCTAGGGGATTGGTCTTTCCAGTATACTTTTCAGGAGTCGGTATTTTGGTACCGACCGCTGGAAGGCTATCCAGGATCTCTGGGATGAGAGGGAAGCTGTATTATGTGGATGCTCGGCCCGCGTAGAGATTCCGAACCGGATTGATCCGGTCTTCCGTGACTCTTCCTAGGGCTTCCACAAGATGACGATCGGCCATCGCACCCAGTTGCCGAGCGGAGGTTTGCTGTTGTCCCAGGTTAAACTGCAAAATCTGACGGATCACTAGCTTGGCCACTTCCTCTATCTGCCTTTGGGTGAGAGGGGTTTGCTATGGTGCAGGAGGATTAGTATCCAGAGGATACTGAGAGTGGAGATGGGAATTGGCTTCAGCGTTATCCTCCAGGGCTATGCTCTGCTCTTCTTGATCTTGATTTGGAGACTGTGGGCGATCGTTCGGATGTGAGGATTGTGTGCGAGAGTCAGGATGTGCTGGTGGGAGAACGGAAGGTGACGGCAAAGCCATCCTTTGCAGTGTAAGTGCCGTGATGGCGACAATATCAGGGTTGGCTGCTGCCGCCTGACTGATTTGCGTGGTTCTGGACGTGGTGCCCTAACGCCGGGCCCCACAGTGGGCGCCAAATGGTTCAGCCAGATTCTGCTAAGGTTGAACGTCGTTGTTCTGATCCATGGACTGCACGATTCTGGCTGTGAGATACCTGCAAAACAGATAATGGCGGGCCGGGAGCTGGTTCCCGGGAAGCCCCTCCGACGCTCAAGTCAGTATTTTTGAGAGGTTTTGGTAACAAATACGGAAGAACAGCTAGGGTTACAGTCTCATACCTGAATCACGGTAGAATAGTACCTTATATATGCCGTAGATGCTAGGTTTACGTAGATCTTTGCGTTTGTATGGGAGTCTAACTCCCAATGGGCCCGACGGGCCGTGGACATGTAAAGATGGGTCTGGGCCTAGCACAGCCGACCTAACCACTCATCATTTATTCAATTACAACCTAATGTCCACAAGAAAAGGTACAAATCATATGTTCGAAATATAGTGTATGATAATCGTAGATTGCTTGATTATTGCACACTTATTCTTAAAATGATTGAATAACTCCCTTATGGGTTGCCCTTGGTCACTCGAGATTGTAATTGTCTAGATGCTATGATTGGAGTCCTTTTGAATCTTACGCCTCTTGATTGGAACACCAACTTGAATGCTCTTAGATCAACATGTTTAAATTTTCTTTACATGGAGTGCACGGAGCTATTACGATGATTTAGTATAATATTTAAAGCTTGATTGTCTATTTTAGGTACCTAGGCATTAAATTTATAAACAATTTTTGTCAATTTAATTGTATTCATGAGGCAGAGTAAATAGTGTATGTAATTTTCTATAAGGTTTTATCATTTGAAGTTATTTAAGCTCGTCCATCACCAAAGTGTTGCATCTGTAACAATAAGTAATGAATATGTTATAATGCATTATAGGTTGTTGATTATCTACAATTAAAAAAATAAGTAATCAATATTGAAATTCATATAGGTTAGAGCCTAATTATCAACAATTGTTTGTTGTTTTCTTCCATTGTGCTTAATGTTCTCACATTTTTGTCACTCTTGTGTTTAACCATTTTGGGACATTTAATATGGGCTATTCATCTTTTTTAATTCATTCTTATCCTATTTTCTTATGTTTTTCAGTCTCCCTAATATCATCCTCTTTATAGGGGGTGAATTTGTTCCTTATTTATAGGTGTTCATTACTGGTTGCAACATTTACTAATAAACTCTTTAAAATTTATCTTTGTTATAACAATTGTTAAAAAAAAGCTACCTTCTATTGATTGGATGATGAAATAATACAAATCATGCTTACAAAGATAGCTATAAAGTTTTCATGCTCTAGAACTACAAGTTCCATCCCTACCAAGTATGAATGTCCTTGAAATTCTTTATAAGAAATTTTGCAAAAACTATTTTGGCTTCTATGTGGTGAAGCAATTGTATTGTATCTTGTAGATTTTAACCTTGAAACACCTACTATTATTATCATATGAAGCACATAACTCCCATTTGCACCCTTCTATGCACTCAAAATTAATCCTCTTTTATCTCGTTCCTTTTCCAGTTAAACATTAAATCTAGTGGCCACTACTAGTCAACAACTACATCTTTAAAATCTTTTGCATTACTAAACTCTATGCATAAAGTTTAATGGAATTGTACACCATTTACTTTATGTCTATAACTTGTAGGTGGTCTCTTTAATGGTTCATTAGATTCTTCACCATTAGGATAGTCATCACTAAAAAGAAAATTTCCATAATATGTCGAGTCTATTTCCAATAGATGATTGTCATCCAGAATAGATGCATTGAAGATATGGAGTACATCTTTATGTTGAGCATTTAGTTGTTCTTTAACTTCATCACTAATTTCATTATTTCCATCTTCAATCTTTTTTTGTTGTCCTCATCATCAACAACTACATCCTCATTAATACTCTCAACTTTCTTTACCCTTTAATCATTATTTTTCTTTCCATACGCCCCCATGTCCAATCACCAATATTTAGGTCACCACCCAATCTATCATTAACATTATCCCCACAAGTTATCTGTAATATTTCAGGAGCTAAGCTAGTTTCATTTAACTTGTGTGTTACATACACATCCACCTTCCTATAGAACTTCATCAAACTAATTACTCTTATACAACTATCATTTGATTCAATAATTTTAATGACTTATGAAATTGAATTCATGAACTATATAATATTCTTTATCAACTTGATTATTCCTTTCTTTACCTAAAAAAAACTAATTAACCCTCCTTCATACCTAACTTAGGTTTTAATTGGAACTCCCTGTTATAAAACAACTTCATACTTCCACATTGATTCATTGTGGTCCTTAAAATATATATCACATATGCATGGAAATTAATACTATATCAATTAACATATAACATATAACATCAAGGTGATCAATTATGATATGAATACTTTAATTTTTCTTTCTTTTATGCCTATGTTGTTACATAAATCATTTGTGGGACATGAATAGCTCAAAGTTTCTTTCTCATAGTAAATAGACTACTTCAACAAATTATAATCACATCCATCCTACTTCAAATAAAGTAAAGGAATGTCATAACAGTGAGAAAATGACAATAAGATCTCAAGCACATACACATCCAAAAGGATAATAAGATGTCCAACACATATATATCAATTAAGAAAAGGCAACAAAATATCCAAATTATTTAATCCAACTCATATAAACACAACACAACACAACACAACACACACACACACACACATAGTCATTTAATAATATGGTAAATATTTCATTAAAGAAATGACAGTGATCTCTAGATCTTAGATATACAATTAATAACTTAGGTTACTAGGACTACTAAAAATATAATATTATAGTTTGTTTGAATTTTTCTTTTCAGTGTTAAAGGCAATTCTTCCAAGAGCAATTTAATAAGACCTTTCTCTTTACTATAATTGCACACACCTAAACTAGTTCTATAAACAACAATCTAATTATATATCCAAAATGATTAGTATATCAATAAATTAATCCAATGTGATTTATCAATCTGAACTAATGCATGTATATACGATACTCTATTTATCACACATTTATGATACACTATATGCATCTAGGGCATTCTATCCAGTACACATAGTGCATATATAATACCAGAGACACAAGACATCCATATAATTACATGCAATTGGGTCATATGCAACTAGGACAATGTAAAAAGCAGAAAAAAAGTTAACAAATTTACCTTTATAAGTTGATAATGGTTCCTAACGTTGTCTTTAACATTTTGTCAACAATAGTTCGATAATAGTCCTTAATCTGAACTCTTATATGGATGACAAACAAAAAGATATAGGAGATTCCATTAATTTATTAATCCAAGACGAACATCATAATATTTGTAATAAATTTTAAAAACATTTAGACTTACTGACTTGTTAAGTTTCACCTATTTTTCTAGCACACAATCGGTAATAAAAGAGAAATGAGGCAAAAGCAAGACAGAGCAGAGAGCCACACAAAGAATAGAGAGTGACCTAAAATGAGAGTAGTAAGAAAGGTAATCGCAAAAGGGAAAGATAATCCTTATTTTTAGTTTTGAAGATTTAGGTTTCTAATTTTTCAAATTTTAAGGATTCATATGAGCTGCCTATATGACTAATGTAGGTCTCCACGTTAAAAAAATTGGCCAAGTCAACAAAAATGATAGAACCGGATAGTTTTGTCAATTTGAAAGTCATTTTATGCAATCTTTAAAATGTTAGGATCCTTTCTATACATTGGCAAAAGTACAAATTTAACCTTAATTTTTTTTAATACCAAAATACAAGTTAGGTCCTAATGTTTTGGAACATTCAAACTGAATCTTGACATTTGCAAAAATGTTTACAATATACGCTAAATGGACGAAAATTTAAATGAAATTAAGTTTTCGTCTATTATGTGCTACCTTAGCATTGACTTGACGTAAGTTTAATATTTTTTATTTAGATTATGGATTTCACCGTCCCACACATACTCTTTTTTTAAACATAATTTTAAATTAATTTAAGTTTTATTAAGTTTAATTTATAATAAATCCTAATTAACCTAATTTAATCTCAATAAACCATATTAACCTAATTTGATCCTAATTATTCAAAATTCCCAATATAGAATCTAGTTTGTCTGTAATTTGAAATCGTATTAACCCTAATTCACTATATCTCAAAATTCTTACACCATCTAAAAATAACCCTAATTCCCTAATCTCAATTGTCTCTAATATTAAATCATCTGGAAATCGAGCCTTTTTCATCCTTAACACCGTCTCTTCTCATTTTCAATCTAGAAATCGACACCCATCTCAAAGACGATCTCTTAGTTTAGTGGTCAAGTTAATGGGCTTAGAAGCATTGCCAAGATCTACATTAACCGGTCGTTGTAGTTGGAACAAGATCTCCCTTGGGCAGTCTTCCTTGAGGCTACTAAAAGCAAAAGATTTAAGTAGGCAAGTAAATGCCTAAGAAGTTTAATAAAAGAGCCAATACCATTAAGGTGGAAAAATCCAAATCTTATCATGAAACTTATATCCACGTTACCTATTGAACCAACACGATCTAAGTAGTTGGATAGTAGTCGAGGTTCTCATAAACGAACATTCAATGCACTGATAGTTCTAGAAAAGGAACCAAAATCTTTCGTAGTGAGATTGAGAAAAGACTGAAAGATTTTGCGTTTGAACAATTTGGGAAGGATCTTATAACTCGTAAACAAATTATAGAAGCAATGCAAACTAATGACATCCAACTACATAAACGGCATAATTGCCAGGAGGATAAAACCAACAGAGCAATATTTTGACAAGTTCTAAAAGATAAAAGAAACTCAATTTCTAAATGATTCTACCTCAAGGACAAATGAGATTTGAAATTATAGTTGTTTTCAGATGACACGAGAATTTTGAGGTTTAGTAAATTAGGATTCATATATTAAATTGAGAATTGAGAATTTGAAATAATTAGGATTAAATTAGGTTAATTAAAATATAATTAAATTAAATTAATTGATTAAGTTTATTTATAATTTATTAAAAAATAAACAAAAATAAATTAAGATTATTAAAAAATAATTTATTATGCTATAATAATTTTGAACAATTTTTGCCTTCATATATTATCACGTTTAATAAAAAATATTGAGATTAAATCTACAGTTTTTACCTTTAAAATATAACTTAATTTTGTGTAAAATTAAATTTACAAGAATCTGGACATACAGGTTCCTTGACAATTAAGGTCTTAATACCTAATATTTTCCAAGAAGCAACCATATTGCAAATGCATATAAACACAATTAAATATATGAGACAACATTGAAAACATAAACAGTAATAACAAAAGAGTATATTTGAACCTTTAACTACGAATGTGAAACAAATAGTTGAAATTTGGGTTGTTTCATACATCAGTTAACTCTTTCAGAGCCCAAGTCCGTCCAAGCAAGTAAACAGCAAATTTTGAAGAAGTCCAAAATTGACAATTCTTCCATGCCACGAAAGAAATAGACCCCCCTGATAGTGTTTACTTGATCTTCTTCTTAGGCCTCAGCTGCGTAGATGAACAAGAGAGATTATTTTAGTAAGGTAAAATAATTAGAAAATTGTGAAGGAAATTAAACAAGTAAACGAGGAGAACGCAAAAGAAAGCTAAACTAGTAAGGAAGAAACCTGATTGCTATGCCCGCATTTCTTCTTCCGACAATTTACAGCCCTCGGATGCAGTCGAGCATAACATCTATCAAGCCCAAAATAAAATGAAAGTAAGCGGATGATACGCGAGTTCTGTGTCCAATAAATTGCAAGATAGTGATATCATCCAAATCTTACAAAAAGGGATATCTTCCAAGAAAATAATTGGGCATTACAAACAATGGCTCAGCTATTATGATGAGGAAAAAAATCATTTGCATGCAGCTGAACTAGAAAGGCAAAACAAAATTATGTCAATTCTAAGGCCTCAGACATTTCCAGTTTATCGTAAAGCCATATTCGTTTATTCCATTTTTACAGTTGATTAACAAATAGGCTAAATGCTCTCTGAAAGCAAATATACTAGATAAACATATTATTTAGCACATATACTACATAAACACAAAATGTATGCCACCCCAGAAAATCAACTGCAAGAAAATGAGCTCAGTTGACAAAGTTGTAGAATAGCATCAATATTGGGAACTAAGATGCTCTCCGTTGCAATTTTCAGCCACAATAGAGAGTTCAACGTACATTCCCATATGCAACCGTATGACAAAAGATAACATGCATTTAGACTTATGATACAGACTGACAGTAATGCAGCTTCTCATTCCACCAGCTGATGAATCAAAGGGAAATTTTGATTGTATATAAACTGCTTCAGCATTTCACGATATAATTTTGCTTTCAACCCCACGTTCAATTTTCTTATAACTTAGCATGTACTAAAATGAATGTTCTGTTGACATTATACAATAGGAAGTATAAAGGAAGTTAAGAATTGACGTCAATCCAAGAACAGAAGCATAACGTACAAAAGCTATAGGGGGATAAACGATATGCCACTCTTGAAAATCAACTGAGTAAATTACAAGGCCCAGCTAACAAAGTTTGAGTGGAGAATGATATAGGGACCTCGTATAACTTCGTACTCATTATTAACAGCAGCAGAAGGTAAGAAAAGTCCCAAAGGAGAAAAATATACATGAAAGCAAACACATTTATTGCATAATAAGATGTTTCACACAATTAGATTATGAAGAGAAAACAATACATAAAGATAAACATTTTTAGAAAGAGGCATACTTGCGGCAAATCATCTTGTCCTGATTGTACTTGCGAGCCAAAGCCATCAAGGAAGGCTCTATTATCCCTCCCCTAAGCCTCAAAACAAGATGCAAAGTTGACTCTAATTGAGCACAAAAGAACAGAAACTTAACAGGCATTTTGAAACTAATTCCTGGATCAAACCAACTGAAAAACAGTGGGTGAACAAGAAAAAACCTTTCTGAATATTGTAATCCGCTAAGGTACGGCCATCTTCGAGCTGCTTTCCAGCGAAGATGAGTCGCTGCTGATCAGGGGGAATCCCTATAATCACAATCAACAAGCTAAGTGAAAAGGGCAAATCATTTTCCAAAAAACAAAACAAACAAAACGGAGTCTTAGACCAGCGGCAGTAACCTTCTTTGTCTTGGATCTTGGCCTTGACATTGTCGATGGTATCGCTGCTCTCTACCTCGAGAGTAATGGTCTTCCCTGTTAGGGTTTTCACGAATATCTGCATCTTCTCTTCTTCTTTCTCCAACAAAGGACGGCTCTGTGCGTAGTTTTAGGATTTTATAGGCCTAGGGTTTCTCTTCGTCATCAATTTCTCGAAACGTGACCTGTGGGCTACTGTTTGGATTTTCAAGCCCAACAACAGACGGCCTATTAATGGCTACTGGGATTTATGAAAACTAGTTCAGAGAATAAGCAGCATGTAAGCAGGCAGTTCTTTTTGGGATTGAATAAGAGTTACGTGAATGTTGTTTTCTTTCTTTTTTGGCAATCTTATTCTCTTCCTACTTTGCAGCCTCCTCTTTTTAGGTATAGTTCTTGATTAATCAATCTCTTCTACTTTGGTGTGTTCTGGGTTTTGTTGAGTTTTCTAAAATTTATGTTCTTTATGGTTTTTTTACTTTTAATATAAGCTTCTTTGTTTGATTTAGTATTTAATGTTTTCTGGGTTTGATTATGTTGATCTCTTTGCATTTGATATTGTTAGGTTTATGTCAAGATTGAATTGTTAGACTTAAGGATCTTATAGTTTCAGTCATTTTGTATTTCTACATGTTGAGTTAAAGCCGAGCCCTTTGATGCTTTATTGCTCTTTTATCATCTGAGTATTGATACTTTTCTACAAATAAAGAGATATTATATTTCATTATATTTTAGTTTTAAAATATATTTTATTTATAAAAGTGGAGTTATATTTTATTTATTATTTATTGTAATTTTAGTTACAATTTTTTAATGTGTCAGTTTTACTTATTTACTCTTTAACCTGTATCACTCTTTTATTGTCACATTTGCATGTGAGTCTATTGGAAACAACCTCTCTACTATGTAGGGGATAAGGCTGCGTACTATCAAACCTCTCCAGACCTCGCTTTATTGCGAGACTTCAAACTGGGTGTGGTGATGATGATGATTCATCTTTTCCTCAATTGTTTGTGTTTTCACTTCAATGCCACAACATCCAAGTATGCATTTGATGTTGGAGATGAAACGACATTGATTAG
>JANKOD010000005.1:29914981-29932911 GCA_026284645.1 Erythroxylum acuminatum | reverse complement strand
CTTGAAGAAGGATGACTCTTAAAAGAAACTCTTCTTTGTTTCCCAGCTAAGCAATGAACACATTTGTTCAACCTAGCTTCCTTAACCTCTTGAAGCAATTTTTTTCTTGGCCAAACAATTAATCCCCTTCTCACTCATATGACTCAGTCTTCTATGCCATAATTATGATGTAGTATCACTCTCTACCGTATTCACCAAGCCTTCAGAAATATAACCTTGCAACATGTACAAGTTAGAGGATTTGTTACCTCGAGCTACAACCATTGAACCTTTTGTAAGTTTCCAATGTCCATTGTTAAAGACATTGTAATAACCATCTCCATCAAGTTATCCTGAAGATATCAAATTCAAGCGAATTCCTGGTGCATGTTTGACATTTTTAATAACTAACCTTGAACCATTATTAGTTTCCAAACAAAATGTTCCAATGTCAATCAAACTTATTTTGCTATCATTTCCCATCTTTAGTATCCCAAAATCTCCAGGAGTATAAGAAGTGAAGAATTCCTTTTCTTAGTGAGACATAATAAGAAGCACCAGTATCTACAACCCAATTAGTCTCATGACATACCAAATTGATGACATTTTCATCATAAGCAGCAAGGAGATCACCATCAACAACACTAGCAACACGATTCTAATCAACACTGTTCTTCTTTTCCTGTCTCGTTTCCTTTTTCAGCTTAAAGCAATATTTCTTAATATGCCCTGCCTTACCACAATGATCACATTCAAAATTTTTGTACTTAGACCTGGACTTGCTTATACTTTTCTCTATACCTTTCTGACCTTTGAATTTGTTTCTCCTCCTATCTTCTGTAATCAAAACATCATATTGTGAAGATGATGTAGAAGAGCCTTAAGATCTTATTCTCACTTCCTCATTCAGAATATCATTCTTCGCATATTTTGTGGTTATCACACCATTAGGAGCAAAATTGGTCAGTGAAACACGAAAAGTTTCTCAAGAATCAGGTAAAGTATTAACAACCAAAGTCTTTGTATCTCATTATCAAATCTTATACCCGTTCCAGACAGTTGATCAAGAACACCCTGAAAATCATTCAAATAATCATAAATAACAATGCCCTCCTTATATTTCAAGTTCATCAACTGCTTGAGTAAAAATAATTTTTTATTTCTTGTTTTCAATGCATAAAGTTGCCCAAGCTTATCCTATAGAGTTCTGGCATGTGTATCATTAATAATGTGATTAAGAGTATTATCTTTTATCCATTGTCTAACAAAATCACATACTTGCTAATGTTCAAATTCCCAGTCTTCATCAGACATAGACCCAGGTTTATTAGTGGCAGTCACAGGTAAATGCATCTTTTTCACAAATAACAAATCTTTCATCTTATCCTTCCAATTGTGCCAATTCGTTCCATTCAAACAAACTATTCTACTAGTATTAACCTCCATAATTCAAATAGACCAAAAGGATTAAATCAACCAATTATCTGATATCATTGTGTTGGGAAAAACTCAGTATTGTTAAATTCTGCGGAAGTGTAAACACAATACCAAAAGTTCCCAAGTCTATTTGAGTAACATGTGTGAGTAAATACTAGCAACAATTCGCCAACAACAACAACAAATCAAACACCAACAATGACACCGCAAATTTTAACATAGAAACCCCCTTCAAATCAAGGGTAAAAATTACGAACTTTCGGTCCAAAAAATAGTTCCACTAAATTAAAATGTATACAAATATCATCTTCTCAAAGACACAAACTTAGCATCAACAATAGGAATAAGCAACTACACAAGATAACATTGTTAGGAACATAAAAGGAAAGAAATCATCAAAAACGTGTCATTGTTCTGAGGTTCCGATCTAAACATCCAAAGCTCCAAACGAAAAACTGACCGTTCAGAATGTAAAGGACTGTCTCAAGAATATATTCCTAAATTTTCAGCTCAATCCAACAGTAGATGAGTACGAATCGAGAAGAAAGGTAAAATTAGTCATCCAAAACTCCCTTGCAACTTTTCTATAGTATGTTCCCTCCTTTTCTTGCTTTTTGCCGACTCATTGTCGAAGAAGAAGGTGGACACTATAAGTCAACAATTAATTAATATAGTGAGTCAAAATATGAGTTTTTTCATATAGGAGGAGACCAAATGCCGAACAAGATTGACTATGAAGCACTTATAACTTGAGTTTAATTGTTTTTTCTCAATCATATCCCATTTCAAATCACTTTTGAGATTGAATGGTCAAAAACCTAATGAACTAAGATCAAGATAAAAAAACATCGTTTTGATTTTGATAATTCATATTATTTAATTTTACTGTAAAACTCAACTCACAATTTGTTAACTTAAATTTGAGTCATTTATTTAAGTTAGATCGAGTCAATTTTATCATTCTTATTTACCATACACTTTTTTTTTTGTATGGGCTTAGGGTATCTACCGACAGATCTAATAATTAGTTCCCTTGCTAATTTATAGGCACCTTATAAGATGAGACAGCTAGGCTAAGAATTTAAAGCTGATTTACGATACACTTTAAACCATGATTATTGTTACCAATACCTGCAGTGGCCAGTGTAAGTCACGTGAAGGTAAATGAAGAAATTGTACTTTGTACCATTGTGATACTTCGTCTGTTGGGAATTAAAAAGATTCATTCCTTTGTGTAAATTAAATGTCACATCTTACGACAAATCAATTAATTAACCAAACTTTTTTAAGGAAGGCTTATGAAATTAAAATTATAGACAATTACAACAAAAATGTTGAAATATGTGAAAACGAATAAGAAGGAAATTGCGTGATTTAATTAATTAATTAATTATTTAACAACAACAAATAAAATAAATAATGTTTCAAATTATAATAAAAACATTTGATAAAAATAATAATCAAGATATCATCAAAATTAATGTTTTAAAAATCGGACAAGAAGTTATACTAATAAGATAAAAAGTTTAAAAGATTCAACTAGATTTAGACCATCATAAAACCGACTGAAGAGTAAATAAAAATAAAAATTTAAAATATAAATGAAAGATATTTATCTTACATATAAAAAATTTAAAATTTAATTAAAAAATATTATTAAATGAAAACTAATTGATTTATAAAACTTTATTAATTTACAAAAAATGATCGATTAATTAATAATTGATTAGTTTTTAATATCCATAGTTATTAAAACTTAAAATTGTATCTCTCAAATTCAAGTTATCATTAATAAAATATTCATGAATGAAAAAGTCAAACCTGCCTTATAATGTAAAACAAAGAAAGAAAGAGAAGTGAAATTTGAATATGATATATTATATATACGATAATTAAACAAAAAATTTGGTTTTAGATATTTATTCATAAAATTTATATGAAACAAATAATTATCATTTTATTTCATAGAAAACCCACAATTTATCTTATAAATCTTATAAATATGGTGGACTTTGAATCTTAAATTGATACTAGAAAAAAATCAAATTAGAATAAATAAGTATAAAAATTTAATAAAATGGATAATAACAATCCTTTAAATATTTTCATATTAATTTTTAATTGTTAAATTGTTAAATAATTTAATTAAAATATAATTATCAAATTATTGTGTGCATTTTAAATTTTGTTCAATATAATAAGAAAAATAATAAATAAGAGTCTACGGATATAGAATTGAATGTACCCAAAATAAAACAATTGATGTTGCGTGAACAATCCTATCTTGTGTTGCATCTTTCACGTTTAAAACAACGCTCTCAGTTTGCCTCATCAAACAAAGTCGTATTGGAACCGTAATACGAATATCCCCCAGTCGTCAGTGGGAGTTGGTTTGGACGGCGTAAACTGCCGTCGGATGACGTAATTGACACGTGGCATTTATCAATGGGACCATCACAAGATCGTCAGCGGCGGCGAAGCATTGGCGATATTTTATAAGGTGATCGTGTATGGATGTAAACTCTCTTTCTTTCTTGTGTTTCTTAACAATGCAACGAAGACGCCCTTGTTGAATTCTATTAAAAAATCAAACATAAATGGTAATAAGCCGACAATTATAGACCCAGTCGCATGTTTGTCACGTGCATCTCACTTACGTATTTTAATTAACAACTTAAAATTAAATAATTAAATGGATTAGTCAAAATTAATTAGTATTTTCTTCTAACAGTTCGCTCAATAAGCGGGTTTGATTATGTTGATCTCGTTGCATATGATATTATTGGGTTTACGTCAAGATTGATTTTTTATGCTTAATGATCTTATAATTTCAGACGTTTTGTGTTCATATATGTTGAGTTAGAGTCGAGTCTTTGATGCTTTATTGTTCTCTTGTCATCTACGTATTGATTCTTTTCTACCGTTCTTTGATACTTTAGTACTCTTTTATCATTTGAATATTGGTGCTTTTTATTGATAAAGAGATGATATATTTCATTATATTTTAGTTTTAAAATATATTTTATTTTTAAAAGTCGAGTTATATTTTATTTATTATTTATTATTTATTTATTTATTGTAATTTTAGTTACAATTTTTTAATGTGCCAGTTTTACTTATTTACTGTTTAACCTGTATCACTATTTTATTGTCACATTTGCATGTGAGTCTATTGGAAACAACCTCTCTACTATGTAGGGGTAAGGCTGCGTACTATCAGACCTCGTTTTATTGCGAGACTTTAGACTGGGTGTGGTGATGATGATGATTCATCTTTTCCTTAATTGTTTGTGTTTTCACTTCAATGCCACAACATCCAAGTATGCATTTGATGTTGGAGATGAAACGACATTGATTAGTGATTAAAAATAATATAATTTTAAAGATTATTACTGATTTAGATGGCCAATTTATATAAAGAATTATAAGGACTAACCTTAATGCGGAAGTACTGGATCGATTTGCTGATTGCTAATCTTCGTTTTACGGTTGGCTACTAAAGTCACCGATTAATCCATGTCCCAAACCCTAAGTTTTTGATGGTTTGTTTTTCGTGAGAAAGTACGGAGAGATTTTCTAAGAATGTAGGGAGAGATTTTTCCAGATTATTCTATGTAATCTTTGTTTCATCCTTTTATATGAGGACGATAACCACCGGAAGTTATTTTTGTGTAACTTCCAACAATAGTACTGAAAATTTTTTATGAAAATGCCAACAAAAAATTGTTATCCTACTCTTATATTATATTTGGTTGGACGCAAGGTTTTAAATGGAATGAAATGATTTATAATGAAATGAAATGAAAATAGATGTGATATTAGAAAATTGTTGTTTGGGAAGGATGGAAGAGTTCATAATGTAATATAATAAAATTTTGTTTAGAAGAAGGATTTATAATGTAATATAGTGAAATGTTGTTTATCATTTTACATTTCATCATAAACCTCCCAAATCGAAAGTTTCTTATTTTTACTGTTTAGATTGAAATGATATGTAATATGAAACCCTCATCTTCCATCACATTTCATTTCATTCCATTATAAACTCTCCATCCAAACGATAAAATAATATTACATTTTATTTGATTCCATTAATAAACCCCCGATCAACACAGAGCCTTAATGTTGTAATCGATTTTGTGAACTTGCCTCTGAAAAAAATCACGAATAATCTCTTATCTCTTTATTAGTGTCATGAATATCAAAATGGACTTAATATTACATTTGGTTTTGTTACAACACAATATTGGTATCGATAAATATAAAATATTTTTCTCAAATTTTATAAAATGATAAAATAGTTTCTTAATATATTATGTTATACAATTTTTAATTTTATTTTAATCCTATCTCAAAAATTATAATAATATAAATTTAATATATCAACTATCTCTTTCTTTTTATTAATATTACTTTTCACATATTTCTCATAGAAACTATAATCACAGTTAATAAAGGAGATCTTTAATTCTCATATAGATATAAAACTATGAGTAGTAAAAAAATACTTAAAAATGTTACATTTTTCTTCAAATAATAAAGAATAATTACATAAAAATCATATTTAAGAACCATATAGGTCTATACGTATTATAATAAGAGTTCATACTAAGGAACACATAAACGTGGAAGTAAAATCAAAAACCAAAATACTTATTAAAAGTTTTATATTTATATTACATATTTTTTTAACATATATATCAAATATAAATAAAATTGAAAAAGAGAAAGAATGAAAAACATGGAATTTCAATCAATGACATATCTGCACAAATTAAACTAGCACCAATTTTCATTTAACATAAAATCTTCATCAATGAAAAGAGTATCATTATTACCATCATTCAAACTTATTATTTCAAATAACATGTTAATATTTTCTTATTTAAGACTATGTTTTAAGTTACTCTCAAATATGAAACTTGGTTCCTTAAAAATCGCTAAAAGATCGATATTGTGAAGGCAAAATGGATATTGAACTATTTATTCTAATGAGAGTTCTAATAAACAAATAAAATTTAAAAATTACAAGAAATTATATTAAACTTAATAATGACTTTAAGTTGTATTAAATAAAGACCAAATCATTTAATCTTTTGTATTCCAATCTATTTCTTTTTCTGGAATGTAATTTAAATGCGTTCCAATTCCTTTCACACCTAATTGCATTCACACATTGATGTAAAATTTGAATTACCAACCTTTGCAATTCTAGAACATCATTTTCAAATTGGTCCCACAAGTAATTGTAACATAATGAAAGTAATCTTATAAAGAAAATAAATTGATGATTAATTTTAAACAAATAAAAAAATCAAGAAATTTATACCTATTTTAAATTTGTCTTTTTGACAAATTAGAATAGGCATCCTAAAATTATCGCATGCATCCTTGTATGCCTTTATTTATGAGCTAAGGATATTTTGCATCATCTAATGTAAAATAGTTGTTATGATAGAATTAACTTTAGCCTTCGTTATAAAACTTAACCTAAAGTAGACACCAGGATTTAAAATGCCTCAATAGTAAATAACAAAGAGTAAAATTGTCTTTCCTATCTTTTACTGATGACTGTAAGATAAGATATATACAAACGAAGACCTGCTTTTCATATTGACCTTAATTGCTTTCTTCTCCTTTTCCATAGCATCATAAAAGTAACACATTTTTACCTTCTCATCACTATCAGCTAAATGAAGTACTCTAACTAAAAGCTTATAAACTCGGATGATAAATTAATATTAAGACCAAAATTCATGACCTTTAAATATATTTCTAAAAAATTTCTTTCCAATATTGGACTTGACATGCTGAGATGCAACTCATTTATCACTTATAAATATTTTCTTAGCTCCTTCTTCATTAAAACAAAACATTGAAGTGATAAGAAATTAGTTACAAATCTTATAATAGCAGAACGACATAAATTCTTACAATTGGTGAAATCCTTTCTCTTCAAATTCAGAATCTATGCCCAATTATAGATAAGCTTAGTCAATTTTCTTGCTTTATGCATAATTTTATCAATGATAAGAAAGTATCAAGCATCCTTTATATTTTCTAACTTTAGGTTAATGCAAAATGCAAGATAAAGTGTCCAATTACAAGAATTATACATGCATTATAACCTTTTCTCAACTGCTTTATAAGCAATATCATTATTAGCGATGAACTATGCAACATTTTTAGCCTCAACTGCATTCACAACTTCATCAAATATCTCAAGTATTGTATTATCATTTTTTACAAGATCAGATGCATTAATAGACTTCAAAAACATTGTCCTTTAGCATAATAAACTACAAAATTAATAATATGCTCGCTAACCATCACACATGATTAAACATTCATAAATTGCCTAAGTCATTTTTCTTTTATTGAAATAGCTTTTTATTTCACAAATAGAGCTGCTCAAAAGATTGCCTCTATAGTCATTAATTGAAGGAGCTTTATATTCTAGATTGTAAGAGGCAATAACGTTTACCATAAGTTGGTGATAATAAGATTGAGCAACATTGAATGATATACATACATCATGCCACCATTTAGTCATTGTCATGTTTGCATCATGAGTTACTTTGTTAGATCATAAGGACTGAAGGTTGAGATCCAAGAGTTGTTCATAGAGTAAAAAAATTAGGCACATGTCTTCTTCGTTCCTTACTTTAATTGCAGTAATCCCTTCTAATTGGTAGGAATACCACCTTTAACATTCCCAATATTTAGCTTGACCACTATAAAAAGAGCTTCTACTACCAATTTTGTAGTTTCATCTCTGCCTTTTTTTTTCTCATTTTGATACTCTTCAAGCAAAATTTTAATTTGTCATTTCATATTATGGCTAGCTTTCTTATGAGGTTCCATATTACCTTTGATTCCAATTAAATGTTTCTTTAATACGGTGATTCTGCCACATTTCAAACATTTGTTACAATACAAACAAATAGTATGATTCTTCAAATTTGGAACCAATCTAATAGAAGCCTAAACAGGATCATCGAATCTTTTTGAAGAGACTGAATTATCGAAGAGTTTTTAAAATTACCCCTTATTTATAAAAATAAATAAATGCATATGTTAAATTTAAATTGATACTTCATATCAAAAATAAATTTTTGATATGTAACTTCATTACTTAGCTATAAAAATTTAATAGTCAACTCTAAAAGATTAATTATATAAAAATACATACAAAAATAAAATTCTTAAAGCTAATGTATTGGAATTGTTATTACCAAATTCATAACATATTATAAGTTACTACTATAGCTTGTCCAATAGATTCTTTGCTAATGTAGATGAATAATTTATATTTGGAGATATTAAAAAGTTAAATGCATGTTGTAGAGAAAACTGAAAAAAATTATATACACGTATATTAAAAACATACAAAAATTTCTTGTATGTTACATATTTCTTTTGGCCATTTACATGCATAAAATAAGGTGGAAAGTTATGAGACTTCTAGAGCATTATATCAATGCAAGATGGTAGAAGGATCTTTAGTTAAGTTGTGTATACTGAGGATGATTGGCTTTATTAAAAAATTAAGCCAATTTAGTTATATTTGAACCATTGGTTAAGCATTGATTTAGTGATACAACTTCTTAGTTTGAGCTTTTCATAGTTCATTTTAAACTTTTATATAAATCAAAAGGATGTGTCATTTTATAAACTACTGAATATACTTAAGATTAAAGAGGGATCCTTTAAGAAGGAATCTAGTTATGTCCTTGTAGAGGATTCTTCCAAGAGCAATGAAAAGAGCTCTAAGAAGAATAAGAATAAGAATAAGAAATATAAGGCTTCTATTAAATTAGTAACGCCAAAAGATGACATAAAAAAAGAACAATGATAAGGGCACGTATTTACATTGTTGGAGATAATGGACACTAAAAGAGGAATTATAGAATTTGTCTTGCTAACCAGAAAGATAAGAAGTGTGAGGAAGCTACTTCGTCGTGCATAATTATGATTGAGATAAATCTCTACTTCTTCATTTATATTTATAATTGAGATCAATCTTTTTACTTCTGTTTCATGTTCTTGGGTATTAGATAATGGACGTGGTTCTCATATTTGTAATAATATGTAAATGTTAACAAAATGTAGAACGTTAAGGAAAAGCTAATTGGACATGTAAGTTGGCAATGGAGTAAGAGTTGTTGCATTAGCTGTAGGAACTTGTAGTATATCTTTGCATTTAGCCTTGAACTAGAACTAATAAATTGTTATTATTTATAGTTATTATTAGAAACATCATTTCTATTTCTTATTTAAATTTGAATGATTTGTCTTTATTATTAACAATAAGAGTGATTCTTTTTATAAAGACAATGTTTATTATAGATTTGGATTACTTACAAATGGTTTGTATGAATTAGATCGTGAAAGGCCAATCCTTAACATAAATAGTAAGAAAAACAAAGTGACCACAATCCATCTTATCTATAGCATTATATATTATGTCATATCAATGAAACTAGTATCTCAAAGTTGCATAAAAAGGATATATGGATCTTTTTGAATGTGAATCATATGAAACTTGTTGATTTTGTTTGTTGGGAAAGATGAATAAATTATCCTTTAGGGGAAAGCGAGAATGTGCAAGTGAGTTACTAGAACTTATATATTCAAAAAAATATGACCCTATGTCAACTCGCACAGAAGGTAGATACTCATATTTTATTACATTCCCATATGATAATTCTAGATATGGTTATGTATACTTAATAAAACAAAAGTCTGAATCATTTGACAAGTTCAAAGAACTTATACTTGAGGCTGAGAAATAAACTAGCAAGGGTATTAAGATAATTAGATCTAATTGAGGTGGTAAATACCTGGACCGTGAGTTTCTTAGTTTCTTGAAAGAGAATGAGATTCTCTCACAATGGACTCCTCTTAGAACTTGATAACATAATGGAGTGATAGAGAGGAGAAATTGTACTTTATTGGATACAGTACGTTCCATGATGAGCCATATAATCCTATCTACTTTTTGGGATATGCTCTTCAAAATGTCTCTTACCTTCTGAATAAAGTTACATCCAAATAAGTTGACAAGATACCATATGAGATATAGAGTGGTAGTAAACCAAAGTTTTCACACTTAATGATTTAGGGATGTGATGCTTATGTGAAGCGTTCAACATCTAATAAACTTCAAGATAACTTAAATAAATACAAATTTATAGGGGTATTTGATAGAGAGTATCAGACATCAATTTTATTGAGCAAATTGTGTTTGCCTTAAGACATATTACATTCATGGAAAGAGAATTTTTTTCTTAAGGAAAGTAGTATGAGTAAGGTAGAATTTAGAGAAGTCTAATAATCACAAATTCACATCCAAATGGAATAAGAAACCTTAAGTTTATGCATATGATATACAACTAATGGTTCAAAAGACATATAGTTTGTGATATAGATACATTGGCCCTCTATTAGATGAGATCTACGTATTAAAAAGGAGAAAGCCAATGTATTGAAGATGGATGATAAGCCTTACTACTTTTTAAGATGCAATGTTCAACATTGATTCTTTAAAATGTCATGAAACCATGAGATTTGGAATAGAATCCTTATATGCTAACCACTTATGGACTTTGGTGGATGCTCCTAATGGTATTGTACCTATAATACACAAGTGGGGTTTTAAGTTAAAAATTGACATGGATGGTAATGTACATATATATAAAGCAAAGCTAATGGCTAAAGGTTACAATAAAAAAACAAGGAGTTAATTTTGATGAAACCTTTTCACCAGTAATTGTGCTTAAGTCCATTAGGATCTTATTAGCTATAGTTACATATCATGATTATGAAATCTAGTAGATGTATGTCAAAACAATATTTCTCAATAAGAATTTGCTTGAGGATATGTAATGACACAACCTGAGAGTTTTGAATTCAAGAGATTTCCTAATCAAGTATGTAAGTAGTAAAAGTTTGTTTATGGACTTAAGTAAGCATCATAAAGTTGAAACATCCATTTTGATAAGACAAGCAAAGACTTTGATTTTATAAAAAATGTTGATGAAATATGTGTTTACACGAAGGTTAGTAGGAGTGTAGTTGTTTTCCTAGTAATATATGTGGATTACATATTGTTGATTAGAAATGACATACCGGTGTTTCAATTTATAAACATTTGTTTATCCAAGAACTTCTCCATTAAGGATATAGTTTAAGTGTCCTATTTTCTAGGAATAAAGATCTATAGAGATAGATCAAAAAGGTTGCTTGGGTCATCCTAATCTACGTATATAAACAAAGCGCTAAAGAGGTTTAACACGGAGAATTCTAAGAGGGACTCTTACCCATATTCTATAGTGTCTTAAAACACAAGAATAAAGAGATAAAAATGGATTGCATTCCATATGCTTCAACAATTGGATCAATTATATATGTGATGATATGTCTTAGATAAGATGTTCCTTATACTTCAAACATAACGAGTAGGTTTCAAACCAATCTTGGTGATGGTCACTAGAGAGCTATGAAAGATATGTTAAAGTATTTAACAAGGACTAAAGATGTTTTCTTAGTCTATAGAGGAGCTGAAATAGGAGTTTAAGGGCATTCATATGCTAGTTTTTAGTTTGATCCAGATGATGGCATATCACAGTCAGGGTACATTTTTACTTTGAATAGTAAAGTGACAAGTTGGAAATGTTCAAAACAACCAACTATTATGGATTCTATTATTGAAGTAGATTACATTTTTGTGTCGGACACGACAAATGAAGTACTTTAGATCTAAAAGTTCATCACTAAACTTAGAGTGGTCTTAGCATTATTGAACCAATAGTATTGTACTATGATAACAATAATTCCATTACATAGGAAAATGAACCAAGGTCTTATCAATAGTCCAACGATATACTCAGGAAGTTCCACTTGATCAAGGAGATAGTGGAGTATAAAGACATAATATTAGAGCGAGTTCCAACTGAAGAGAATTTTACAAATCCTCTCACTAAGCCATATATATATATAAATAATGCCATACCCATCTATATATATATATATATATAATGCTTATATATATATAGATGATTGGCTTTAGTTTGAGTGAAAGATTGTTGGTTAGTTTATGTCTTTATAGCCAATCGAATGGTTACAATTTTATGTATTACATTATTATTTTAATTAATAAAGGTGTTATTTATCTTTATGTATTTTATTAGTTACATTTGATATTTTAATAGCAAAGTTAAAATTCTTGGAATAATTATTGTGCAATTGAAATTATAATGACATCATAATTATGATATTTAATTTGCATTTATGTTTTATTCCTAAATTTTTCCTAGTTATAGTTTCATCAAGACAAGATATTGATGAAACGATAAAACTAGAACGTTTTTATTTTTTCTTATGAAGAAAGTAATTGATCTTATAAATTAAAGTATGAAGATACTTAAACAAACAGGTAGGTGCTTAAAAAAATAAGTTCACTGAATTAACCCAATTATATGGATCCCAAATGGAATATTACTTATGTGTCTATTTCCTTATTATGATGGTTGTATAAAAGATACTTATACTTGAGTTTACCAAAGTCTCTCATGTGTGAAATTACTATGTTTGATGCTACTTAGGACCTATCCTAATTATGGTAGCTCAGTCGGTAGTACTTAGAGATAGTATCAACCATATAGAGATAATTGAATAAGTTAATAAAGGATTTGTCACTATAAACTCATTACAGATAATGTTTCAAAGTTTTTGATTAATAGTGATTTAAGGAATTCTCTAGCTAGAGTGAATTGACATTTAAAAAGTGCTTTTAAATATCAATTATAAATCAATTACTAATTAGTAATGACTGGATTTATAAGAATAGAAACTAAATTCATACTCTATACCTAATTGAAACATTGTATAATGAAATGATTAAATGATATATCATAACCATATATAGACAAGTTGAGTGAAACCCTTTTTACATTTCTTATATTTAGGCGGTCGTGACAAGTTTTAAAATGTTAATCTTGATCTATAATTATAAATAGTTTAATTGGAGAATTAAATATAAATTAAAAAGAAGTTTTAGTTTATCTAATTCTAATTATAAATTAGAATTATAATTTATAATCAATGCCAATATATTAGGAACCTAATGGGTCACACATAAAGAGTAGTTAAAAAGAGAAAAAATTATTTTAAATTAAGATATACTTAATTATAAAGTTTAAGAAACTTCAAAAATCAAATATGAGATATTTGATTTTATTAAAATTAAATTATAATTATAATTATAATTAGAGTTTAACTTTAATTATAATTAGGAGATTTAATTTTAATAAGAAATAAAAAACCATAATGTTTTCTATATATAGGAAATAAGCATAAGGGAGCTAGCACTCTTGCTTATCCCTCTCAAATATTAATTTCTTTTTCTTTGCTATATGGATATAGCTAGAGGCTGGATACTTAAACAGCTCATGGTTGACACCTTTGGAAAGAGTTTTGGCTAGAACTCAAATTATATGATTCAATTAGCTTTTACGACTTATGTTTTCAAGTTATTTAATTATTGATATCTGATTGCGAAATTGTAAAATTTTATATTTTTTCACTATGCTTGTGATTAGATCATAGTTGGTTTTCCTACATCTCTTATATAAAATCAATTAAAATGTAACATATAGTAGTTATGGCTCTGTAAAATTTTTAAAGGAATATTACATCAATTTATCACGGTCCTAGTTATGTCCTGCAATGTTTTATTTTTTTTCTCTCAATAACTCCATTTTGTTGAGGGGTTCTTAGAGTGAAAATTTTTTGAAAGATACCATTATATTCATAAAAGGCTTCAAATGTTTCATTCTCAAACTCCCTACCATAATCACGCTTAACTGATGCAATAAAGAGTTCCTTTTCATTTTGAACTCTCTTTACAAATTTAAAAAATCCAGCAAAGCATTTGTCTTTGCTTGTAAAGAGAATAACCCATGTAAATATAATAAAATCATAAACTATGAAAACAAAGTATAGAATTTACCACCTAAACTAGCAACTTTAGTTGGACAAAATCCATACAAAATAATTACAAAGGTCTAGTGAAGTTACCAACATTTTGCTCTATAATGAGCTCTTAGAATGTTTTCCCATTTATTAAGATCCATAAATCCTATATTTCTCAAATTTAAACCTTGAAATTCCACTAATAAGTAGCTTGGAATTGAGATTGGAAATAAGGTCCATACTTATATGTCTAAATCTCATATACTAAATCCATGCATTTCACTAATGGGCATTAAGCATTTTATATTTTGGTTAGAGAAATTATCAGCATATATTGGATATATATTATCTTGTTTCTTTCCTAAAAATATCATTTTGTTGTCAACTAGTCTAGATATAATGCATTTCTTTCCTTAAAAAAATCTTTGTACTATTTGTCACATAGCTCACTCATACTTGATAAGTTATGCTTCAATCCATCAATTAACATTATATTATCAATAATAGTGTAATATTCCTCGCCAACTTTTCCAGTGCTATTCTTACCTTTGATATTGTCTCTAAATGTGATGAATCCTCCATATTTGTCTTTAACAAGTTAAAAATTAAGATGCATCACCGGTCATGTTCCTTGAGCATCCATTTTCCATATATTATTTATTCCTTTTTTTAAAATATCTCATTATCATCCTTAGCTATGAAGCACATGTAAGTTGCTTATCCTTTGAAATTTCCACTTTTGGAATCACATTATCCCAAGTGGAGGCTTTAAGTGCCTTCTTCTTATTTTTACCCCTCTTCTCCTTCTTTTCATTTCTCTTATTTTTTTTCATTTTCGTTAAGGAGAGGGCATTAAGACTTAACATGTCTAGGTTTTCTATAATGTAAAAAATAATATTATTTAATTTACATTTTGAAATCTATCTTATCACCCTTGAAATCCTTTCTCTTTTAGTGGTTCTTTCTCAGTAAAAACTTCTAGAATTTTCTAATGATTAGGGAAACATTTTCCTCATCACTTTCACTAGCCGATGTCTCTTCTTTTTTACTTGAATCCTTATTAAAAACTTTGAAAGCTAAGTTATTCCTCCTTAGAGTCATTGTCTCTTCTTGTTTAGTCTACTTCAGACTCATTTCGTAGGTGACTAGTGATCCAATAAGTTACCCTGATAGTAGTACATTTAGATATCTTACTTCTTTGATTTCCATCACATTGGATTCCTAAGATTTTGGAAGAGACCTAAGCAATTTTCTCACTATTTTAACGTTAGCATTTATCTTCCATAAACCTTTGAGGGTATTAATAATATCAATAGGTCAAGTATGTTTGCTAGATATATTGTCATCATACTTCATTTGAAATAGTTCATATTAATGTGTTAGTATGATCTCTTTGGTCATCTTTATGTGATTTGTTCCCTCAGTGGAGCTTTTAAAGTATGTCAATTTTTTTGAATTGTTTCATATATAGAGCCTCTGTTAATTTCATTTCTTTCCAATACACAAAATTAAATGTGAATAGCCTTACTATTCAAGGAAATTAATCTCTTATTTTGATCATCTCATTCTTCTTTTAGTTTAGGAACCTTTTTATCATCTATAACTTTAGTAGGAATGGACGGAACATTTAAAACAATTTCCTGTAAGTCAATATTTTATACATCAAGAAAAATTTGTTATTATTTCTCAATAGAGATAGTCACGCTCATGACAAAAAAAACGAAGTGCTACTAATATTTTGGTTCTTTTGACTAAGCGAAGATGCACCTAGATATGCCATGACTCAAATTTATTTGAAATTATAATGAAAGAGATTCATTTTAGTACTATGTATTGGTCCCTAATGGCACCTAGGAGAGGATGAATTTGGTGTTTATAAAATTAAAAATTATTTTCTCAATAATGATGGTAATTTGACAAGAATCAATATATAATATAAAATAGCTTAATATAAATCTTTTTTTAACGGAGGAACCCACAGCTGCTACTCTTTGGATGCACATTGGGTAAACCTCCGGATTGACACAATAGCCTGCAAATTACGTAAACTGGGTACTCCGCACTAGGCAAGCCCTGTACGACAGGCTCAATCGAGAGAGCATAGGTAGGGAGAATCGAACACAGGACCTTTTAGCTCCATGTCTCATGCCCTGCCACTCCACCAACTCAACCACCCCCTAGGGGGCGCTTAATATAAATCATTAACATAATTTAACAAAAATTTAAAGAGTGTAGGGAAAGAGAAAGAAAAACTAATTTATAGTGATTCGATAAATAACCCTTGCCTATGTCCATTATCTAAGACCATTTTTATAATTTTTACTATTTCTATTTTTTTTAAGAAGGTAAAGAGGAACCTTCTTACAAGAAATTATTTTTCAAAAGTAAACAGAAACTCTTTACTCGACTAAATCTATAAGCGCACATGTTAATAAAATTGTCTTCTATAGTATTGATCCCTTATGGAACTATATAATTATATCTATTAATCATAGCCTAACAAATAAACTAAAATAAAGATTTGAGGAAAGAATTATACTACTAAACTAACAAAAGCAATATAAATAACTAGTAAAGAAAAATCAATTAATTAAATGTTAGGATATTAGGTTTCACTTATAAGTAATTCCAATTATCATACAATTTTGATTATCTATGTTAAGATGAAAATTAACAAAAGGTATCCATGCCGTCTCTCAAGGCATATAAGTACATCTAATTAGGCAATTACCATATCTTAATGTGCAATTCAACAATCAAATTTGTTAAGCATAGTTAATCTATTTGGTTATTAGTAAAGTCTAGGATACTTTCATTCTCCAGCTCTAAAATGTCTATTCTATTAGTACACAAATTATATTTCTCCTTTTAGTCCTTCATATAGTGTTAGGCCTTGTCCTTTTGCTTAAATTGTTAATTCGGTAAATTGTGTTTGAATTTTTTTAATTGATTTATTATGTTTGAAATTATGGTAGAAATCTTTTAGAATTTGTTTTGATTAGAATTTGAAAGAAAGATGGAATTTAAGTTAGATTTAAGTGTTAGGTGAAATTAGAATTAATGTGGTATGTTTGGTAGGTTAAAATTGAATGAAGTGTATTAATTGAAGAAAGAGCTAGAAGGGTTAGTTGGTTAGAAACTAAATAGGAAAGAGTTAGTTAGAGTTATTAGAGAGTAACTAAGGGCATAGTTGGAAGAGCTTAGTAAGTGAGGGGTACTTTGGGTAGTTCAAAGAGAAAAATAAAAGAGAATGAGTAGAGAAGAAGAAGGAGAAGTCGTGGGTGTTAGAAAAGAAGGAGAGAAAATCGTGGGAGAAAAGAAAGAAGAAGAAGAGAAGAAAAGAAGGAGATCTAGAGGAAAAAGGGAAGATCCAAGGTTCTAAGGTGAGTTTTTCCATTTTATCTTGTTTTTGTGAAGAAAGGGATTGGGTTTTGTGTTAGAAAAAGGTTTAGAGAGAGAAAACTCAAGGAGGAAGATGATGAATAGTAAAAGTGGTAGGATTTTTGGGGTTTTTAGTTAGGTTTGGAACTCTTTAGCTT
>JANKOD010000005.1:29885116-29905803 GCA_026284645.1 Erythroxylum acuminatum | reverse complement strand
GAAAGCTCTTGACAGGAGCTACAAGTTTCATGAAGATCTTTTTCTCAAATTTGGCCTAAATCAAAAAGTCAACTTTTACTCCAAAAAGTCAAACTTTTCTTAATTCTCCAAATTTTCACACTTTTCTCTTTATTTCTCAATTTTCAACTCCATTTCAAATCAACTCATTCTCTTAACTCTCATAACTCATACAAATCTTCTCAAATATCAAAAACATCAAAACTAATGAAATCTTTTTCTCATTAATTTCCTTAAGTTCATTTTAAGTTCATCAATTTTCTCACCAATTTCTTTCTCATTTAAACTCATTTTATTATTTCTAATTTTCATCAAAAGTTCGGGGTCCAACAGATATCTTCCTCCTTTATCTTGATTTGGTGATACGTGGACCTCAAATCTAGTTTGGAATACTATCTAAACCATTTCAATTCCTCTAACAATTCCTTAATCTTTAAAATGGAAATTTTATTGTTACTCATATGTTTGTTTAACACTCTTGGTAGTTTATGATTCATTAGAAAGGATTAAAGCTCAAAGGTGACTCATTTCCGTTCACCGGTAAAATGGGTTAATTAGTATCAAGTTTCCCTCTTTTCCTACATTTTTAGGCTAGTTAGACATGATGTTAGTGTTAGTTTCACTCAAAATTGACTAAAAATAGGAGATTGGTGATTTACCTAAATGAACCGAAATTTTCAATCGTAATTCCTCCAAATTTGGATCGTTTTTGATGAAATAAGTTAAGGGGTTTTGTAGAATGTCCCGAGAGATTTTCGTAAAGTCCTAGATCGCTAAAAATGGTGGTCGGGTAGTGAAGGTACGAGTGTTTGAAGTCGAATATAAATAGTAACCTATAAGGAAAAGGATTTAAGTGAAAAATGATCTTAAGCCTTCTTAAGCTCAATTTATACTTTTATAGGTTTTTTTTTCTTATTGGTCCATTATTAATAATTTAACAAAAATTTGGATCATTAAATTCTCAAATTTCTTTTTAACTAAGATTACCGGTGATGGGTAGGGGCTCCTGCTTGATCTGATGAGTCCATATTCCAGCAATTCCCACATAGAATGCTCGATTGCATCGTTTTGCTCGCCTGAGTATCTATAGTGTCTTACTTTCATAGCTTCTACTCCTGGTTTGAGTGGAATGCTGTGATCATGCGTTCTTTTTAGACGTACTCGCTTCATCTCCTGAAACACCTCGCCAAACTCTGCGAGGAGTCCTTTTATTTCCTCTCTGTTATTTGTTTGATCCCCATTGATAATTGTCACATGTGGAACTCCACCTATAAAAATGAGTTCTTATTAAAATTAGATACCAATTTCCGGAGACCCTACCTGATATCTCTCTTGTGCCTTACTCTGGGTTGCTATTCGGCCTTACCAGTGAAACTCCATAGTGCATTCTTTGAAATTGCATGGTACATAATCTAGTGTTTGGCAACACTAAACTCCTAACACCATGTCATAACTTCCTAGCTAGATGATGAGCGCATCAGTTGTGAACCGTAACCCCTACATCTTCCAGGTAAAGTTCCTACATATTTGGTGATAGCTTAGTTTAAGACCTCCTCCCACGGTGATTTTTAAAGCTGGCATTTTTATCACCTCTACGTGCTCCTTTTTGATCAATTTCTTATCTAGAAAATTGTAGGTGCTCCCGCTATCGATGAGGATATGTTGTGATTTCCTCCGGTAACTACCCATTAACCTCATCTGCTTAAACTCTCTTCAATCTTTCAGACCACACATCAACTTCAGAGACACCCTAGGACTTGTTGGCGCCTTCTTTCCCGTTCCTCACTGATCTCCTCAACTTCTGTGGATTCATCCTCCTTTACCATGTACAACTGAAATTGTCGTTTCTTACGTTTATGTCTAGGAGTGTATTTTTCGTCGCACCAGAAGCACAACCCCCTCACCCTCTTCTCGTTGAACTCTCTACTGTACATCCCTTGCACGTTTTTGCTGTAACTGAGTTTATTCCCTTGGTGGCCTAAAATTGTTTCTAACCAGAAAGGTGGATGGATTCGTCTAGTATTTTAAGTATTGATCAAGAGGGTTTCATTTGAAACCAAAAATTTAATTCTTCTTGATAAATGAAAATACCCATACATGTAATTAAAATAATGGTATGTTTACGCATAGTTTGCCTTTAAGGTTGCCAAGATGACTAAGTAAAAGTGCAGTAAACTCAATAGGAGGTGATCCCTTACTAGTTAAGTGTTTTATGTTGACAGTTGTGCAGTAAATTGGCAAGCAACTTGGCATGTTACAATTGCACTCTCTATTATAATGGCTGAGTATAAGACTGTTGTGGAAGCTTCTAATGAAGTATAAAACTGTTGTACAGCTACATGCATTTTCGTGTTTGATCATTTCTGTATGCTAAGAATTTAAATCAGGAAATACTCTTCTTAGAAGTAATGAATCAACTAGGAATGAATGTTAGAAAAGTTGCGTTATTTCCTTTTTAACCAGCAGGGATACCATAATTTCCAACGTCTTCAAAGGAAGGATTGTTTGCAGGATGTAAAGGGTTTAAACTGGATTGAAGCAGCCATACATCATGACCTTTGAACAAGGTTCTGAATAAAGGGTGTAATCTGAATGGGGTGAACTAAATCCGGTAGTTCAATTGCATGGATCTTTGGATAATGCTTACTCCTGAAACTTACTCATGGCAAAAATTTAAGAAATTATGTAAACTAGAAGATAGTTGGAACTCATGACGTTATGTTTCAATTGCTTTCAATGTGTGTACCGGAAAATGAAAACGGGAAAGAATGGAGCATGTGAAAAAGTTTGATTCTTTCCTTACTAAAATTTAAAAGGTCAAAGAAAACAAACAACAGTATTGAGAATCAAGGCTAGAAGACAATAGATGAAGAGGAATCCGAATAGGTATCCCTACGAAAGCATCTTGGCGGTTGAAACTGATGAAGCTCAACCTCTTAGGATGAGTCCTGGGCGAGGAAACTGTTTCAACCTTCAACCTTCAACCAGTTAGCCGAGAGTTGGACTGAACAGGGGTTACAGTTAAGGCATAATACTATACCTTGATCCTCGACTCTCAATGCTTTCTGCAGGCATCAGTTCAGCGTTTATGATTAAGCTGTTAAGATAATGACATATCATGCTCATAATAGCCTCATAGCACAACCAAAGGGTTCTTTTCCTAATTTGTTGCTCAATAAATGACACAAACAGCATTATGAGTCCAATCCAGAATATGTTCTTAGCAAGAGATAATACCATCAGATTAACCAACTCCTTAAGAAAACGTTGTTTGACCACCAATGTTGCAGCAGCAGATTTGGGTGGTTAGCATTACAGCTGAAGAAAATACCCCAAAGACGGTAATTTTCAACCCTATCTTAAATTGTCATTTCAAGGATAAAATTGATAACCGAGCATAAAAATTATCAAAATTATCTTCAAAACTGCAATTACAACAATTTTGTACCCACAAATATGGTAATTTGGGAACAAGATGTCCAAATCTTCTGTCTATAAGGTGATAGTGATACATATTTTTTTGGTAAATCAAAAAGTCTAAAAATTCCAAAATGTTTTAAACTTCTTTTGCTGAAGCCTCACAATTATAAAGTTTTTAGTTACATGGATGCATAGAAAAGCTATTCAACTTTGTATGAAAATGATTTCAAAAGACAACCTCAAGCTGTAGTAATTTCTACCGACTTCTTGAGGGCTTGCAGTAAGCTTCTCATAATCCTAGCTTCACCAGGTGGTGGCTCATCTTTTAAGCGCCCATTTCTTATGGCTCTGAAAATTGGAGCAGAATCACCTGAGGCAGGAAATACCAGACAATCTATGTACACAAGGACCTCTGTTTGCCCTTCGCCGATTGTAATGAAACCCAACCTGGCGCCTCCTGGTATCTTATCTACCTGTGCACAGAAATTCCACAAATTGGGAGCATTTTATATTCCAAATCATATCTTATAGAATCCCATCAACTTGCAAATCAACAAAAAGCATTCGTTTTGGTACATCATAATCTAATGTTCTAATGGCAGCAGTTATTAACAAAAAGTTCAGAGGTCTTTCGTTTAGAAATGTAGACCTTTTCTCCTAGTGCTATAGACATGCAAGTCAAGAACTAAAATACCCAAATCCTGGTATGCTGACAAAGCCAATAAATCTAATACAAATCAAGACTCTCGAGGATTCAAGCTTGGACATCCTTAGACTTGCGTTCAATCGGCAATAACAAAAAGATAAAACAGGCATTGTCTGCCAAAGGATATGTAGTTTTGAATAAGCTTGTGCCTTCGTGATCTTCACATTGCATATACTAAGTTCCCGAAGATTGGACTTCAAATTATACAATCTTCCGGTAGAATCAAGATTAACGAAGAAGAAGAAAAATAAAATAAAATAACGGACCTTTAATGGCACTGGAAGTGGGAGATTCGCGCCTTGGCAAAGACTATTAGCCCACTGAGACAATTACAGAAAGGAAACATATAAGAAGGGAGAAGAAAGAGAGTTCACTTTTCCATGCCCGAAAACATACTAACATTTGTGTCTTTGGTTTTATTTGAGTACCTGGAAGAGCAAGCTCTCGAATCTCTGAAGATCAGTATCCACAGGAAGTTTCATGGTTCCCAAAGACACACCATCTTTTTGGTCGTCAGCACTCACAATGGCGTCATTCTGAGAAGAGGATTTGGCGACTACAGTGGGATACATTGGGTGACCGTAAAAATGGCACGGCTTGGAGAGGTTAAAAGTGGAGTCTCTTACGAGTGAAGAGGAAACGACGGGCAGAGATGAGGAAGTTGGACGCCGCTGTGAAGTGGAGAGCGTGGGATAGAAATAGAGGAGTTGAAGTTGCTTGATAGTACGAATTGTACTTGTCGCCATAGGTGAGCTTCTTTACGTGCACACACGGAGACAGAGAAGAGAGAGAGGATAAGAGCACAGATTTTCTAAGGTAGGGAAAAGCAAGACATCGTGCCACTGTGGATCAGTGAGAGTTCGTCCTAGTACGGATCAGATCATCTGTTATAATAATTCTAATTTAATTGTATTTTATAAAAATCTATATATTTAATAAATAAAATTTACAAAATTTAGACGATTAAACGTATCCCCTTATCTTTGTCTATTTCAAATAGATAGGAAATAAAAATGAGGGCTTATTCGACAAAAATATCCGTAAAAAATTTACATAATTATTTAATAATAATAATAATAATGTAGTTAGTAAAAACTAATAAATATTTTAATCTTTTTATTAATTAATTTTTATCAGTCCAAATTTATGATTTCAAATCAAAAATTACATTATATTATTAATAGAAATTTTTATAAATAAACCAAATTAAATAATACATATTCTATTATATTATTCATAATTTATATTCCTGAAAAATATCATTCCACTCTTTATCTATTCTTGTAAGTGAAGCACATGCCCTGGCAGAGTAGAGTGATGTTCAATTATTCTTTTCCGATCCAATTTTTTGATATTTTCTTTCCTGAGTCAGAAATAAAAATAAGAAAAGTCTAGAGTTCAATAAAAATTCGGGAATAGAATGCAAAATTGTGAATTGGAAAGATAACCAAGACTTTATCATACAAATGCTATTTTCGTCTCTTCATGTTCAAATTTATACAACCGAAAATGGCAGTGACACCCGTGCCTCAGGCTGACTCCTAGAATCCAAGATGGTAAGATCACCCAAGTTAGCAATTGTTCACATTTTGGCTTTTTAAGTACTCACGAGGAACAAACTTGGAAATGTACATAAATTATGAGGAACAAGCTTCAAGCTTGGGAAGGAGACTTCGCCAAGCATCCGCAATACCATTTGCCAAACGTGCCTGCCCTTTGGCAAATTCATGGAATGCAACCCCCATATCCTGGGTTTTCTGTTCTTGAAAACGTACTATCTCTTCATTCATCAACCTTACAATTGTCTCAAATCTTCTCGTTGCTTCCTCACTCTCCTCTTTCAGCTGCACCAGAAAACAACATTTAGACATGTTATGGTGATTCTCCTTCAGTTCAAAGGTCTACTCAGATACTGTAAATTACCTCCTTATATTCAAATTCAGCCTCTCCTACTTTGTCAGACCGCGTTAACAAGAGCTTGTCACTGCAGGTAACACATCAACAACAAATGTCAACATCCTCTACCTTATTAACTACAGAAAACCAATCAGCTTAGTGAGTTAAGGCTAGTTAAATCGATGTTATCTACAAAAAGTAGTCCTAAAAGATTCGGAATTATCTTCACTATTCTACCAATCATTTTACATGATGCAAGGACTATTAGCTAGAAAGTAGTTGATGTTTAAATGCCAGATCAAACTTATTCAAATTGCATGCATAAATGTTGTAGTTTGGGATATCAACATACATATAGCAGCAAGCACTAGGGTAACAAGAGGAAAGGCAAGCTTGTCCTTAAAGGCAACTTTAAAGGCATACATGAAAAAAACCAAGAGAAAAGGATGATCAGACTATACAGATTTATCTCCTTCAATTTAATTGTTTCAGCCAGTTCACATTGATGCCTGAAGGCATTAGCCCTCTCTCCTATGGTGGCCTGATTCAGATAATGGAAAGGGATAATCAGCTTCTAGGGCAAGCGAGTAATAGATAAACAGGAAAAGGAAAGAATTGGCGACCGCTGAACAAGCTAAACAAACCTTTATAGACTGCACAGCACGAACATAATCTTTCAAGGGCTCTTCAAAATTCATCAAGAGTTGATGGGCCTGAAAATTAACAGAAATCCATTACGTACATCAAACATCAGATCAGGGAATCTGAGTAGTCGTAAAACAGATGCAGCAAAAATACACAATCTGAAGAGCAATTTAAGCCACCTCTTTCTGCAGTTTAACTGATAAAATCTCTGATTTTGTCCCAACCTCTGAAAATGCCTTTCCAAGAGTATCTCCCTCACAAGCGCCAAGAAGCTTGGTTGCCTTCCCAAAATCTGACAGAGATTGTCCCAATTCTGGAGAAGAAATGAAATCCATGAGAGGACAAGGATTCATCTAAGAAGCATATAGAATGATAGAAATGTGTTATGAGATAAAATAACTTCAACAACAGGTCAACTCTTATTACCTCTATGCCTCTTCACAAGGCGATATGCATGCTTCTGAGCTTCAGCTAAATGGTTTTCAAGCTCAAAAATGTAATGTTTCATCTTTTCATATTCAGGATTTGATTCCTCAACAGGTTTTTCTTTCCCAAGGACAACATCTGTCACTTTAGATTGCACATCCTGCAACATATTTAGAACATTATTTTGACAGATCTCATACAACTAGATGCATTCATAAGAAAGCCCCTGCGGGAAACTTTAATATAAATTAGGAATGAGGAAAGCTCTCTGCTAAATTCGCTTTAAGGCAGGAGAACAATTCTCCAATCAAATGTTAATAATCAAATCAGCCACCTCACAACAGATGTTCTACGGAAATAAATGTTTAATCAAATCATAATGGCATATTTTAAAGGTGTAGCATTGCCTTGTTTATCCCAGAAAAGGTTGCAATGATACAAACCAATAAAGTAGGACAGTGTTGAGGATTACAATTAGACCAGGCTATTCAAATGTCATAGTGAAACAACCTGATGACAAACTGACCGCATAAATAGATATGCAAAATTATGTATAAATTTCTAGCATGCATCATTTCAGCATTTAAGCAGCTAGCTTATTTATGAAAAGAACAGCTATCATATTCTATTGTATATAACTGATGCGGCTAGTACTTGTAAATACCACATTCGCACCTTGAAAATTTGCATCAAATCAGCAGGTTTCTTCTTAAAGATGCCAGTATCTTGGGACCTTAGTCTCTCCATTGTCTGAGAATGAGATAATAGCTAAACATCAATTAAGCACAGGATAATGCATGAAAACCATTGTGTATATAGCACTTGATTATTAGGCCTGTAAACTTTCTTCAAATAATAAAGTTTCTCAAACAAGTTTCCTAGTTCACCAGTTCATGTTGAAGGTGGCACTTCTGCTGCTCACTCATGAAGCATGGGAGTAAGCTTCTAAATTGAATTCTACATAAAACACTGCAGTAATTGTACCAAAAGATATGAAAAGTTGGCAGTTGCAGGCAGTGGTTTATGAAAAGTGTAACCATCAATGCTGTTGGCATTAATGCAGACCCAGAATTCAAAAAGATGAAACAGGAAATTCAATAACTAATATATTGTCTGACAGATACGTCAAAACTACCATGGTCGTTTATCGAATCATCTACTCAGATGGTCAACAGATAGGAATGTTGAAGGAACAACTTATATGCAGTAAAACTTGGCACATGAAATCATATTTGAAACTACTTCTTACCTTGTTTTTGATGTTCTATTTTTTCATTAGTAAATAAAATCCAGTTCACTAACTGAGAAATATAATCAGGAAAGGACTCTATTGTACGTCATATACCAATCTAGTCTTATTTACAATTATCACTACTTTCCTTCCTATAAGGGACGTATTCTTATTTTATCACTTCTAGACTTTCCATTAAAGACAAATATTAGTTTTTTGTTTTCTAAATGGATAAAGATGTAGAGGCATTGTAAGAAAGTAAATTCGCCAAGTTCAACATTGGCTTAGCTTATAGTCACAATTCCAACATAGCAATGTCTAAGAGCATCACTGCCAAGCGTGGAAAGTCCTTAAGAAAGGATCCTGTTAACCTTTTCAACAGCGGATAAAAATACTGAACAATAACCAAACCATGAAAATTAAAAACATTACCTCTTCATCTGCCTGCAAAAAGGTCCTCAGATCCTCACTTTGTTGAAGATCCTGGTGTGAAGCTACACGATTAACAAATACATCCAGTGCTTGACGCCTCATCTCAATAAACTCAGCACTGAAACGGAATTTCTCTGAAGTAGAGAGGATGAAAAGATTTTATACTAAATCTTAAAATTGAAAGAACCGGAGACATAACCTCGCACATAATGATAACTCACTGCTGACTGAAAAATATTTTGAAAGTTGAGGGAAATCATTTCACAAGACTTAATTCACATTTGGTTATGTCTTTTTCTGATTTAATGAGCATAAAACCAATCCAAACACTACAAAATGATACTAGTTTTCAAGAGTCAGCATTCATCACTCACAGGCATGATTAGTTGCTCAAGCACGCTGACAAATCTTAATATCTGAAGCAACAGTATAGGCAGACATCATAGTATGACAAGTAGTAACTTCAGAATAATTTCAACCATATGGACATAAGATACTCCGGTTTGAGAAAGAAGTTGTGCCCTCCCTCTGCTTTGAACCCATATGATCCCTTTCCACAATAATCAAACTTTGTCCATTGAAACCAGACCCAAAAAGTGCCCATCGACAAGCATATTCTTAACAACAACTAAACTGATCTCTCACAACATAACAAAATCAAAACTAGCTCAGCAGTTACATTCACATGCAGTTATTTACTCCATTCAGAAACTATAAGAATGGTGTACAGTTAATGGTTCAATAAATGTAAAAACAAACAGTGATGAAATAAAGTTGAAGTATTGCCATTTGGTAGATTGTCACACCTACAGTACTCTTCTCTGGAAGAGGAGGAACGAAAATTCCCTTGTATCTCTCGAAAAGCCGATCCCGCAACCACACGAAATCGGTATATCGCCGAATCACAATCTTATCCGTACCTTGATACTCCGGAAAATTTGACTGCAAAAAAGGGTAATTTTTGCACAAATTATCTCAACAACTACACTTGCCCGGTTATAAGTTGAAATCATGGACAAAATGAAATGAACGCCAAAACCCTAACACCGAATGTCAGATGAAGAACAATGACCTTGGTGATGACTCGGTAGGAAATATAAGCCTGTACGCCATTTCCCAGTTTCACAGGATCGGTCACCGAAACCGACAGGTACGACGGCGAAGAAGGAGATCTAGAGCTCTGCAACGGCCCCGAGGAACTTCTCTGCTGTTGAATTTGACGAATAACCCAAAAAAAAAAGAAACATGAGCAGAAATCAGTGGCTAAAATGTAATATAAGCATTGAATTGTATTAAGAAGCAAGAACTTTTTTGAACCGGAGAGGAGGAGGTGATGGTGGTCGTGGCAGACAAGTAATTTACCGTAGTAATCATGGTCAAAGGAATAAGAAATCTGTGTGTGCTGTTCAGGGTAAAGAGAGCACAGAGGTTTTAACAGATAAATGTTGGCTAAAGTGCGCCTATGGGCTGCGCAGTGACCGCCGAGAAAATGTTACAGATGGAAGAGATTTTGAAGAGAAGCGGCGCGTGGAAGTGTCGTGAAGGGAGGTTCATTGATGACTTTTTGACTTGTAAAATAAAATTAATTGATGGGAATAAGTTATTTATATTTAATTGTACGGAGTTTACATGGCTTTGAAGCATTAGCATGATCTTGACGATAGATGATAAGTCCAATGACAACTTGAGATCATGTATGGTACTTTAAATGTAATCGTTTCTTTTTTGTCTTTCAAATATCTGCTTAGAGGCATAATGACGGATTTACGTTTAATTCTATGGAATTTGCATAATCGGAAACATTAGCATGTCTGCGACATGTACATGTTTTAAAATATTCCTGATAACTTATGGACCGTCTTTAAAAATTGGAAGTTAAACTGATAAAAGAGGTTTAAGGTTTAAAGATTTTAAATATAATTAAAAAAATTGTCTTTATCTATTATAAAAATTGAAGTTTAATTGAAAAATATATTATTAAATACATATTAATTTATTTATTTTAGTTTATAAGAACTTAATAATTTATAAAAATTAATTGATTAATTAATAAATTAATCAGTTTTAACAATATTTTAAAAATTAAACTGATTCTATAGTTAACATTTTGATTCGCTAAAAAATTTTATTCGATTTTCAACTTTCTTGTTTGATTTAGTTTAATAATTTTATTGTTAAAAATTAATTAGTTTATTAATTAATCGGTTAATTTTTATAAATTAAAGTAAATCGATTATTTTTTATTTAACAGTGTTCTTTTTCAATTAAACTTTAATTTTTCAACGGGTAAAAATAGTCTTTTTCAATCAATTTTCAAATACTTTAATTGTTCAATCTTTCACTAGATTTATGATAGCTTAATACTAACTAAACCTTTTAAACTTTAAATCTCTTATTTCATAGGTTTAATTTTCGGTCTGATTTTGAAAATATTATTTTTTATTAATAAAAATTACTAAAATAAATCAACCTAAAAGTTAAATAGTTAATTTTTTATAATTTAATGATCAAATCGTTGAATTTTTTAATTATTAATTATAAGTATGCCATCAAATGGTTGTGGCAGGTTTAACACTTGACCTGCTAGCTCATTACGAAAGATTTGAAGATCGAACATAAATAAATTAGATATTATTTTATAATTTAAAATTTGGATTGGAGATATAAGAGGATAAATTTAATGTTCATAGTTTGAATCTTTATTAAATTTATATATAATGAATAAGAATTAATAACATAAAGTATAACTTAAGAATAATATTTTAACGAAATCAAAATGTGGAAATATAAAATTAACTAATAATAAATTTAATAATTAAATTTAAACTTAAACTTAAACTTAATATAAACAAATTTCAAATAGTAACATCTAGTAAGCTTGTGTTTTTGAATATCCTTTTGTAAAACATATATGGATCGATTTATTGAAACATAACTGAATCCATGATGGTTTTTGTAAGGTTTGATTTATTCCCTTTCTTCTTCTATTCTTCTTCAATGTGTTTCTTCAAACGGTACAGATATACTTTGATAAGTTTCTAAAACTTATATATACTTACACCAACCATCATGGTGGTTCATTTTAAAAGAGAAAGGAAAAAGGGTGGGTCTTTAACCCATTTGAGATCCATTATTTAATACTCAATAACCATTATCTTGGGTTCTTTTATATGGGACTCAAACTATAAGTCACATGAGCCATTAAATATTCTAACAATCTCCTACTTAGCCCATGTTACGACTTAGTGATTCAACAATAAAACTTTAAGTGCACACAATACATGAAATCAATCAAGTCATCCTTAATTGAATTAAGATGATGGGATCATAGCGGTCACAAGTTATACAACATGATTCCTTCCATGTATCACATAATCAACTCAATTAATAAAACTTTAAGTGAACAATTCTGTAATTATTATCTCACAAATAATAATTATTGTATACAACATAATATGGATAACAAGTAATTGAGCAAAAAACATATGACTGTAATTAAATTCACAAATGTCATAACAATTGATTTTGTTCAATTTTTCAATATTGTTATTAATATCAACTAATCATTTATTGTGGCACGTATAGTTATGTTGGAAAAATTACAAATTATATTCCACAAGTAAAGTAAGCAAGGAAATAACACACAATAATTTAATGTGGTTTACCCGTTAATTTGGGTTACGTTCACGGCCAAACTCCGAATAAATCTTCCACTAATGAAAATAGTAGGTAAGAGTGAAAAATTATGCATCAAAATAGTGGCACTCACAAATAAGGTGTTTCTCAAATTTATTATCCCTAAGATAATATTCTCACTATTTTGTCACTCACCCTTTTTAGGAAAACATTTCTGAAAAATATCTTAAAGATCACTCTCTCACAATTTTTAGAATACATAAAATGGCTCCTTAAAAGCCCTCTCACAAACTCACCATAAATCACACTATATCATCCATGTTAAATGAAATAGGGAGGAAGGGTCTTTTATTGACCCTTCACCGCCTTAACAGCTTGATTAGTAAGCTGTCTGCAAGCTAGGAGACAACTTGCCTTGGTAAGTTGTCTTCCTCTTTTTAAAAAAAACACAAACTAAATGTCAATACACCATGAGTTAGTACCGCCTTACAATTCTCCCTATAACAACTACATAGGGTTTACTGTCATTCCTATATATGATCGATAGAACTCAAACTTTTCCCTTGGTAGAACTTTTGTCATTATATCTGATCCATTCTCATCCATATGAATCTTCTCAAGCTGCAATAACTTCTTTTCCAACACCTCTTTGATATAGTGATATCTCAAATCAATATGCTTTGATCTTGAATGGGAGGAATTCTTCCCAAGGTGAATTGCACTCTGACTGTCACAAAACAGTCAATATCTATCCTGCTGAAAATCAAGTTCATCTAAGAAGTTCTTCATCCATAGGAGCTCCTTGCATGCTTTAGTTATAGCAAAAAATTCCAGTTCAGTGGTGGATAGAGTAACACATGTTTGCAATTTTGATTGCCATAACACAACTCCCCCTGCAAAGATAATTAGTTAACCTGAAATAGACTTTCTCGAGTCAACATCATTGGCTATATCTGCATCTGCATAACCAACTAACATAGACTTAGTAGTTCCAAAACATGAGCATATTTTGGAAGTATCACATAGATATCTCAGAATCCACCTCACGACATCTCAATGTTCCTTACCAGGATTTGAAGGGAGCCTGCTCACTACTCCAACTATGTGAGTAATATCTGGCCGTGCACATACCATGACGTACATCAAACTTCCAACCGTAAAAGCATGGGGGACTCTCTTCCTTCTCTTCATCCATCAAAGGGTGTTGCTTAGTACTCAACTTAAAGTGAATAACAAGCGGATAACTGACAACTTTAGCTTTATCCATGTTGAACCTTTGAAGTACTTTCTCAATGTACTTTTCTTGTGACAACCATAAGTTCTTGGCACCCCTGTCTCAGATAATCTTCACGCCAAGAATCTGTTTTGTTGGCCTCAAGTCTTTCATGGCTAAAGACTTGCTTAACTGCTTCTTTAAACTATTAATCCTGTTAATATTTTAGCCAACAATCAACATATCATCAACATAAAGCAAAAGGATAATGAAATCATCATCAGAGAATTTCTGTACAAAAACACAGTGATCTGAAGTAGTCTTCTTATAGACTTGCTCCCCCATAACTATCTTAAACTTCTTATACCACTATCTTGATGCCTATTTTAATCCATAAAGACTTTTCATCAATCTACACACATAGTCCTCTTTCCCCTTTTCCTTGAAACCCTTTAGTTACTCCATATATATCTCCTCTTCTAAATATCTATATAGAAAAGCTGTCTTGACATTTAATTGCTCGATTTCTAAGTCTAGACTTACTGCTAAACTGAGCACTGTACGGATGGATGTCATTTTCACAACTGGTGAAAATATCTCATCAAAATCAGTGCCTTTTATTTGGTTGAATCCTTTAACAACCAATCTAGCTTTGAATCTTGGATGAGGATTGTGTTCTTCATGCTTAATCCTAAACACCCACGTATTTTTTCAAGCTTTCTTTCCTTCTGGCAACTTCACTATTTTAAAAGTTTTATTCTCATGCAAGGACTTCATCTTATGTTGCATGGATTTAACCATTTCATCTTATGTTTATCTATCATAGCCTCTTGAAAATTCTCAGGTTTTCCCCCATCAGTAAGTAACGCTTACTGATCACTGAAGTATCTAGTAGACATTTGTCTTACTCAAGTTGATCTCCTAATTGGAACCTAAGCAGTCTTTAATACTGGTGGTTAGGAATGTCAATGGGCTGGGCTGGGCCGAGCTAGGGGGTATGTGGCCCATGGCCTGACGAGTCGAGATAGGTCAGCTCATGCCAACTCGACCCACCTTATATTTTTTAAAGAAAAAAATGTCAAAATCGACTTCGTTTTTTTTTTACAAAATGACGTCATTTTTTAAATAACTATCGGCCCACGGGTCGAGATAGGACGGCCTGTGCTTGGGTCGGCCTTAACCCGTGGCCCGATCAACCCTGGCCAAAATCAGGCTGAGCCAAAAGTAACATCCCTACTGGTGGTTGATTATGAACATTATCATCATCAAAATCTTCATCTGATTGATTTTGAATGGGAGCATCATCATCAGCTACATTTGGCTGACAATTTTCAACTTGATCTCCAAATTGTCTTGGCACCATTTTTTGAGGAATTAACTCTAAGTCCACCGGTTCACCATCAGTTCTTGGAACATCCATTTTCACTTTACCAATATCTTTAATGGTTTGATCTTTGAAAAATATATCATCACGACTCCGAATCAGTTTCTTCTAGATTGGATCATCTGGATCATAAAATCGATAGCTAAATTGATCTTCTCTATAACTAATAAACATACATTGGTGAGTCTTAACATCAAGCTTGGATCTCTCATCTTTAAGGATATGAACATAAACTTTGCAACCGAATACCCTTAAATCATTATAGGAAACATCATTTCCTAACCGTAATTTCTTCGAAACATCTAACTGTAAAAGGATGCAGCGTGAGCGATTTAATACATGTACTACTATAAATAAATCCTCACCCCAAATATCTTTGGCAACTTTGCATATAAGAGTAGGCATCTAACTCTCTCCATCAAGGTCATGTTCATCCTCTCAGCTAAACTATTCAACTGCAGTGTCTTAGGAGGAGGAGTATGATGTAAAATACCATGCTCTTTGCAATAAACGTCAAATGGTCTAGTGTATTCTCCACCATTATTTGTTTGAATGCATTTCAACTTCTTCCCAGTTTGTCTTTCAACTAAGGCATGGAATTGCTTGAAAACATCTAGCACTTGATCTTTATTCTTCAAGGTGTATACCCATGTCTTCCTATAATGGTCATCAATGAAAGTTAGAAAGTATTGAGCACCACTTAGTTAGCATTGGCCCACATAGATCTGAATGTACCAAATCGAACACATTCTTCATTATAGAAGAAGGGGAACTTTTAAAAGCGACTCTATTTTGCTTTCTTGTTAGACAATCAATGCACTTCTTTAAATGCACCTGGTCAATTCCAAATAATGCATTCTTTTTCACCAACTGAGTCATTCCTTTCTCGCTCATATGACCAAGTCCCATATGCCACAATTTAATTGCATGATCTTTCTCCACTGGAATCATAACATCATTGGAGACCTTTGCCTTTATCACGTACAACTTTAAGCACTTCTTACCTCTGGCGATTACCAAGGAGCCTTTAGTAAGTTTCCATTTGCCATCTTTGAAAGTGCTGCAAAAACTTGCGTTATCAAGTAAGCCAATAGAGATCAGATTTAGGTGAAGATCAGGAACATGTCTGACACTTTTTAAAGGCAATTTCATGTCATTTTCTGTCTCCAAGTAAATATCACCTTTTAAGTGATTTTGACTGAATTGCTATTTCCCATTTTAACAACACCAAAATCTCCTTGTGTATATGATGAGAAGAGTTCTTTAAGTGATATGGCATGAATAGTGGCATCACTGTCACCTATCCAGTTGAACTTGTAGGATGCACTATTCACATCACTATCATATGAAACGATGTGAAAGTCATCAATGGTGGCAGCCATCGATGCGTGTTCATCATCATTGCTATCATCTTTCTTGACTTTTTTTCCTTTGTTCTTTTCTTCTTTGAGATTTCGACAAAATCTTTTGATTTGACCCTTCTTACAATGATGACACTCAACGTTTTCTTATTCATTTGATCTTCCTCTACTCTTATCTCTGGAATTTGGAACTCTAGATTTGGTACTCCCCTTGAAACTCGTGAACAGAACTTCTGATTATGTTGAAGAAGCCGAATGTTGTGGTCTCCATCTCATCTCTTCATTCAGAATTTCACTTTTTACATATTCCATGTTAACAACACCGTCAACTGTAGAATTGGTAATTGAAATCTTCAAAGTCTTCCAAGACTTTGGCAGGGAGATAAGCAAGAAAAAGGCAAGCACTTTATCACCGAACTTTATGCTCATTCCTAATAATTGATCAATGATCCTCTAAAATTCATTAAAGTGATCAACCACAGAGATACCTTCTCAATATTTTATTTGCACTAATTTTGTCAGGTAAAATAATTTATTGTTATTTGCTTTTGGGGTATACAACTCCTCGAGCTTCTTCCCCAACGTTCATGCATAAGTCTCGTTATAGATATGGTTATACACATTATGTTCAACAAATTGCCGAATAAAACTGCATAACTGCTTATGCTCAAATGCCTACTCCTCATCCGATTTTTGTTCGGGTTTTGCTGTGGTAAATACTAGTAAATGCATTTTTGTGACGAATAGAAGATCTTTCATCTTGTTCTTCCATATATGGTAGTTGGATCCATTTAGGCTAATGATCTTGCTTATTTTTGCCTCCATCTTCAATGAAAAGTCCTTTGACACAAAATCGAACGTGACTTTGATACCATTTGTTGGGAAAAATCATGAATTATATTTCACAGGTAAAGTAAGCAAGGAAATAACACATAAAAATTTAATGTGGTTCACCATTTAATTTTAGGCTAAGTTCATTGGCTAAACTTCGAATAAATCTTCTACTAATAAAAATAGTAGGTACAGAAAGTGAAAAATTATATAACAAAATAGTGACACTCACATATAAGGTGCTTCTCAAATTTACTATCCCTAAAATAATATCCTCACTATTTTATCGCTTGCCTTTTTTTTAAGAAAATATTTCCTAAAATATTTCAAAGATCACTATCTTTTTAGAATATAAAATGGCTCCCTAAAAAGCTTCTCACAAACTCACCACAAATCCCACCATATCCCACCGTATCCCACCGTATCATGCATGTTAAATGAGAGAGGAAGGAGGATCTTTTATAAACCCTCGAACCACTTTAAAAGCTTGCGTTGCAAGCTAGGAGTCAGCTTGCGTTGGCAAGCAGTCTTCCTCTTCCTTTTTTTATTTATTTAAATACAATCTTTATTAAAAAAAAATAAAATTAAATACAATCTAAGTGGTGGTATCCATGAGCCTTACAAGTTATTCATGGGATATGCGTTTATAATTAATCGACAATTACTTTTATCTACAATAAAATCTTACAAAAATATTATAAAAGAATATTTGCGCTACAATGTAAGCATTTAAGTTACCACATAAACTCTGAGATGTATACCAATACTCTAATATTTTTTTATTTATATTTATATTTTCATTCAGTATTAATTTAATTTTTGAAATGATTATACCGAGATACGAGACTCTCTAACCTTTATTTCTATTTTGCAGCCAAACATCAAAGAAAAAGAGAATGAATTACATAAGCTCAATCTTACGTATTAGTTTTAATAAATTGCTTATTCTTATTTTATGATTAATCATTAAGCACAACAAAATTATCTTATACTATTGAAATTATAAATTATAGAATATTAGAGAAAGTGTTTCTTTAATCTTTAACATTTTCCAGAGTTGATTATTTCTCAATTTTGGTATATAAAATAGTTAGTTAATTATGAAAAGAAAATTTGGATAGAGCTACAAAGTACATTTTTATTTATAGCGAAAAATTTACTTTCCGATCATAATTAAGAATGAATAAATTAAATTACTTTTGTGGATAAACTTCAATATATTGAAGATCTAAAATCGGATTTCCTTGCGGCAAGGCATTGGAGATAATGCTCAAAGAGGCGGTGTGAAACGAAAAGGTAGAAAGAATTGCAGATAAGAAGAGGCTTGGGCTTTGGGGTTTGGAACTGGAATTTCATTCCTTTTGTCACGTGGGACCCACCAAACGTTTCAATCAGCAACGACTCGATTGGGACTTGGGTTTGCAAATTGCAACTGAACGCCGCTGACGCCCCTACCCACCATCACCTTTTTGCTTCTTATTCTTTTCCTTTTCAATGCTCCATTCTTCCAAATTCTCGTAACTGTATAATTTTCCTTTTGCTCCTGTGTAAATGAATGCGGTAATAACTAACATGATAAGAAGTTGGGGTTCAAAACATAACTTTCATAAGGTCCATGACAATATTAGCTTTATAAGTTTCATTATTCAACCTAATCTTGACAAACGAAAAATTGTAGAGTTGTTATTTTTATGCATATTAAATAAAATTTCAATTATTTAAAAAATTATAAACATTTGAATAGGTTTAAAAGTATAAGACAGCTTAAAAGGATAAGTCAATATGTTAAGGATAAGATTATTGGTTTAAAATATTAAATTTTTATAAAATTGAATAAAATTAAAGAATTTAAAATATTATTGAAAAAAATTCTTATTTATTTATTAAAAATTTAAATTTAAATTAAAAAGACTATTAAATGAAATTAATTAATTTAATAAAATTAATAAAATTGAATAATTATTTAATAAACTATTCAATTTTTAATAACAAAAAAATATTTAAAGAATAAAAATTTGATCAGTTCATCCCATTTTTATCTTCGTTGCTTTACATTGCACTTCTCTTTTAACATTATCGTATGCCGAACGTAACGATTGATAAATTCTAGCTGTTAGAGGACTTAAATATAAAAAAAAAAACAGAGAAAAATATAATAACTCAAATTAATTTTACAGTGTAAACATCTGCAAGATAGGACCAATGATGCAATAACATATTATTTATACAGAGGCATACGCATCAAAGAAATCATATGTAGATGCTCCAATTTACCAAATGGACCCCACCTTACGCCACCGCTTCCTCGCAGTACCGTCCTCTTCCTCAGCCGTCCCCTCCGCCGCCGGACGGGACAACGGTGACGAACTCAGCGAAGATGATATTCTCTGGACCAACGACTTCTCCGACCAAACTGCCGCCTCTTCTTCCTCCACCACCGCCACCGCCGCCAACACCACCAATAACCTAACGCGCCGCTCTTCTTTCCCTAAAAACTCCGGGATTCTCGCGGCGTTGCCGGAGTCCAATCTCCACTCGGTACTATACCGCAAGCCGCTGCTGCCGTCACTGTCGAAAGCGATTCCAGCGATACCAAAATCGCCGCAGAGCGAGAGGGAGTACCTGTCGCAGTCGATGCCGGTGGGAAGGAAGCTGAACCAATCGGCGCCGATGAACGTACCGCTTCTCTCGATCGCTGTCGCGAAGCAGAGGAACAGCAAATTCAGGGAGGATTACGACGACGACGGAGACGGCGATGATGGGATGCTGCCGCCGCATGAACTTGTGGCGCGAGGATCGCGACTTTCACCAAAGACGACGTTTTCGGTTCTGGAAGGTGCTGGAAGGACGCTGAAAGGTAGGGATCTGAGACAGGTTAGGAACGCCGTGTGGCGTCAAACTGGGTTTCTCGACTAGTGGTTTTTGTTTCAATTTTGCCTTTTCATATATTTGTTGGAGATATTGATTTTTGGTTTTAAGTTGGAAATTAGAGTTGATGGTATATAAAGATTCTTGCAAGATTAAACCATCTATTTGTTACCTGCAATCAAGGCTTTTTTTCTCAATTTTTCTGTCAGTTGATTGAATGTTGGTATTTATGGCTTTGATTTGGGGTCTGATTTCTCGAGATTGTGATTTGCGTTTATGTGGAACGATCTTGGACACAAAGCTTTGATCTTCCCTGCATTTTCTGCCCGTCTCTTTGCTAATAAGGAAAGCCGTATACTTGTTTGATAATTTTCCAAAAAGGGGAAAAGTAACAGAATTTTAATGCCTTCTGTTCTGTCCTTGATGTGGCACTGGTATGATATAAATTGAGGTTGCGCGCAATGTTGGACCTTGTCTTATGGTATTGTTAGCCTTTGTTTGTATACTTACTTGCACAAGGGAAAGGAAAGGAAAGGAAATATTGAGGACATGGTTTTAAAAACCGGTCCGGACCAGCCGGTTCGACCGGTTCAACCGGTGACCAGTTGGCTATCCGGTCC
>JANKOD010000005.1:29858300-29880566 GCA_026284645.1 Erythroxylum acuminatum | reverse complement strand
CTAGTAGGTCTCAACTCAGAAGAAGGAGAGGGAGGTATACCTATCAGACTCTTTGGCAGGGAAGATGGCCCCCCACTGTCTCCACTGAGGACTTCCGAAGGTTGGACAGACTGGACACTCATCGGAAGGGACTAAGCTTCACTGACTACATTATCCTCTAGAGCCTGCTTTGCATCAACACTGGACTGTGGGAGAATACCTGTCTCTGAAACCATCGGGGGCTCCAGAGAAGGAGCAGGAGAAACACCTTCAGTAGGTCTGGGCTGATCCTCTTCCTGGTTAAGTAGCTCCCCTCTGTCGCCACAGAGCACTACAGAAGATTGGAGAGATTGGGCTCTCATAGGAGAAGGCATTGCAGTACTAACCACATTATCCTCTACGGCCTTATTAGCCTCATTGCTGACCTGTTGAAGAGGATCGTCCACTGAAGTCGGCGGAAACACCAGAGAAGAAGCTGGAGCAGGAGGTAGCCTCTCCTCTGGATCTGCTGATCCAGAACCCTGACTATGCTCGAGTTCCTGTTGAAGGCCTGTGGCAAACTTTCGACCTGTGGGAGCCCAAATCTTACGTTGCTCACTAGCAGGAGGTTGCCATTCGTACTCGATAAAGATGTCCTGAAAGGAGAGCTACCCCTCCTCACCATATGTGGCCAATTGGAAAGAGGACGGCCATGGCTTCTTCAGCTCCATTTCAACACATAATCTGGCATAGCTTATCCGGGACATCCTTGCCGTCGGAGTGTCCATTAGCAGGGGAAGCCCCACCGCACTAGCAATCCATCCCAGACCTTCGGTGTTCCAGTATTCAACTGGCACATGATAGAAGCGAGTCCATACCAGAGCCTTAAGAATTTCCATCGTGTCTCCACCATGCAGGCGCCATTGACGAAGAAACAAAGGCTGACCTTGAATATGCCATGGACCTCGCTCAACCACAGATTTCATACCTTGCTCAGTCGCAAATCGAAAGAGGAAATTATTGGAGGTAGTGATCAAGATATCCTGAAGTTCGAATTCAGCCCATGCTTTCACCAGTGCACGATGCACCACCGGATAGGCAGGACGTTTGCCGAGGAAGAAGCCGACTAAGGCTGTTCGAAATTTTGAGGCACCTCTCTGCGCAAGTTCCCTCGGAGGAATAACATAAACCTGATTCTCCTTAATCTCCGGAGGGAAGAAAGAGAGTTCCTGGGTCTCGGAGGGGACCCCTGAACTAGCTTCCACGACTGATTTCCAGGTTCTAGTCGAGACCGGAGGAGAGGGGGTCAAAGGAGGCTGGGGAGGAATGGCCATTTCGAGAGAGGAAGGTGGAAGATTTGTGGACGGAGAGTGAATCGAGAAGGGAACGAAGGAATTTTAAGGAGGACGAGGAGAGGGGTCGGAAATGGGAATATTAAGGTTCGAGTTTTCAGAGGGGGGAGGGATTCGTTTTTGGGGAAGGACAGGGCTCTTAGAGATTAAAGAAGAAGAAGGAACAAGGGGCTGAATAGAACGAGGAATCGGGGGAGAAGAAGAAGAAGCCATAGCTGAGATGGACAATCTCCTCCGTTAGGAAGCACACATCCGCCGGAAACACTCACATCGATGCTAGATACTTTCCTATCAATGATGAAACTGTATAAAAAGTTTTTAAAAAAGATGATTAAGTTCATCTATAATCATGCATAGTTTCTGAATTTGATGAGAAAAGATTTTACCAATAATAGAAACTTGTGTCATCTTATTATTATAAGATTTGGAACAAATTTTTTATTACTTTAGTGTTTTCTTCTAATGAAGTAAAAGCTTGGTCAAATGTTTAAAACTGATAAGTAAGTTACATCTCAATATATTAAGTTTAATGTTAAAATGAAGGTTTCTATCAATAATGGAAAAGACAACTTTACAAAATGGAGGCACATAATAATAAACTCAGTGTATAATTTGGTCTTTAATTGATATTACAACAACTACTACTACTACTATTATTATTATTAAATTGAATATAATTTCTTATAATTTGTTTTTTAGAATTTTTAATAAAATAAGTAATTCTATAAATCTATATTTTAAACTATATCAATCTTTTATCGAATTGAATTTTTAATGAACCAACTATTATAGATTAGGCTGATTTGAAAAATATTCTTGAATGAAAATGATAAATATATTATTTGGCACAATAAGTTTAAATAATGAGGAAAACTCACCTAAATAATGAAGATTTTATACAGTAAAAAAACTGAGACCAATTTGATTTGAACAAATGTTATTCAATAAAGATTCAAAACTTTTATTTTTTATTTTTATTTTTATTTAATTTGTAATTAATGTTTGCATAAAATACAGATATAATATTTTTAAGATTTGATTAAAGTTTATATTTAATTTCTTCTTTGTTACCTATATTATTCTTACTGTTTTAATTTACCATTTGATGTAAATTGTAACAATTTAAATATTTGGTATTATTCTTAGCTTTATATCTATATATAAATTAAACAATGATTTTCTTATTAATTATAATTTTATTTACATAAAAATATGTAAAAATAATATTAATAAAAATAAAAACATAATTATTTTATAACCTAATTGATGTAATTAAGAGATTATTTTAAATTTTTTAAAATTTTAAATATTACTTAAAATAATACTTGATATTAACTAATATTTATTACTAAAGATATTCATAAAAGTGAAAGTAGGCATAAACGGCTTATCTTCTAGAAGCTTAAAATTCGGGTGATGAAATTTTTTTAGAAAATAATGAAAATTATATTTGATAGAAATTAAATTACATTTGATAAGAATTTGTATATTAAAGTATTGATAAATTAAATTCGCAGTGCCGTAATTTTGATAATTTTTTTTAAATTGTGAATTAAAATCAGTAGTTTGTTCTCAAGAGAATAAAAAGAGTAGCAAAAAGAATTTATATCCATAGTCCATGAACATTAACAATTGGTTGAAAGAGGACAGGTCGATGTTTCAGACATCCAAGGATAAAAGCAGCACTAGCTCTCAAGCCTGGCGAAGGCGAAAGCTCTTAGGCGGCCACTGCGAATGTTTTGAGAAACAAGCCTTTGGATTTATCATCATCAACACTAACTCAAAACTACTAAGCATGAAATAAGCGATAACAACACAAGGGAAACAGCAATCAGGTCAAGTTTTGCAAACCGAGAAAGGACCTATAAAACAACATAGTTCAAAATGGATGAACACATTGACACATCTAATCGATGCATCACTCTTACAATGTATTTCCAGAAGGAGTAAAGAAAAATAGCTCGAACCAGGGGAACACCTTTAAACCGTCTGGAACCTAAAAGCAATGTCACGTTCTTTTTCAAAATGTTCACAGTAACAGCATTTCAAAATGTTCAAATCAGCTATGTTGGCAGTCCTAAGAAAAGACACAAATGTTCCCCACCTGGTAATGAGCCATTTGTGGAATTTCATAAGCTTGGAAGCTTCCACTAATTGGAACACTAGAGGCACAATAGTTTTCAGAAAACCACACATCCAAGGATCCAAAAAGCAGGAAGGCATAGACCCAAGCAAAGAAAAACATGGATCATTAAGAAGATTCAAGTGGGATAAGTAGGAGCATCTCAACAGGAAAACCCTAAAGAGACACCCCAAAAACAGAGTCTGCTATTGCGCAGCTATGACTCAAAACGCTTCCATCGCTATCTGGAAGGCGATCTTAAGGGCTGCGCTTATAAGGAAAACGTTAAACGACCACAAAGACTTAACACATGAAAAGACGATGTCTTGATGAGAAAAAGAGCAGCAATTTGAGGAAGGGGAAAGTAAACCCTAATCAGCAACACTTTGCTGTAACCAAGAACGAGACGGAGACTTTATAGCCCTGCCTCGTGTAAATGCGAAATGTTGAGTGTTGTGGGCTTGAAAGGCCTGAGATCTTCGAGACCCACATGATTAAATGCCAAAGTTCAACAAGAAAAGCACTTTTTTTATATATAAAATATTCTAACACTTATTTTGTAAGTTTACTAGAAAAGCACATCAACTCCAATAACAAACTTTCAAGCCCAAAATTAGGTCCAAAGAGTCCAAATACTTTTAAAAAAATCATTTTTAATCATTTGGTGCCCATTATAGGGTTGTGACTTATTGAACTTAAAAAGCATGCAATTAATGTAAAAAAAAAGCATGCAATTAGTGATCATCGACCCATATCTCATTTTTTGAATAATAAATGGAACTAATATCACTTCCTCCTCCTTTTCCTCCTTTCCAATCACCTTTAGACGCCTTCAGATCCTCTGGCCCAGGTACTCTGTACCTAACTTGTGCCAGAGGATCTCAGCCCTTCATTTAAGTTGACTAGGTATAGAGTATCTGGGCTAGAAGGTCAGCTCCCCCTTTAGACCGCCCCCTCTTCCACCATAAATGCCTTTTCACATTGATTATATAAGCCTTCTAACAACAATCAAGAAAATCCAATAACAATTATTAACCATAACTATTCTAAGAACACACTTACCCACAACATAAATTAAACAAAACTGATACTAACTAAGGCATACCACAACAAACCCTCATAATAGAGAAAAGTTTGTATATAATAACAATGTCACATGCAGCCTACAACACATCAAGGTAGACTTGATTCATCCATCGTGTCGCAAGAACAAAAACAAAAGTTAATCAGTGATAGCACTTTCACCGGAGCCATTATAATCAAATTCAAGCTAACACTATTAAAGCCTTGCAATGACATGACAAATTCGTGCGATCATACTATATGATTCATTAAAATGAGGGATATACACAGGGCATCAAATGTAAAAAACTTGCTGAGACTTTTGTTTCCTTTAATAGGCCTAGTGAGAGACTATATCAAACACTCAATAAATAACATCATGCAACTAAAGAATCAATTAAATCTCACTTTTCTAGTAATAGATGTAGACCTTGCGACTCAATAACTTTGTTTGAGTTTTGTATAAATCAAGTGAAAATTTCAAAGATTACACTAGATTATTCAACCTAAAAGTTATATAAATATTTTATCATAATATCTCTATTGTAGCCATTACTTTTGAGAAGGGTTAAAATGACACCAACCCTTATAGAAATCCTTGTAGATTGACATTATATGTACTTTCTAGAAAGTCAAGGTAGGGTTTTTTTTAAGAAGTTGAAATGTCCATAGATCATCCAAATATGTCCCTAAAACACAAACATTACCCTAAACGTGAAGATTAATATGCATTACACCTTGAATAAAAATAGACTAATAAATCTGCAAGGGGAAGCAAGATTGAAAATTGTCTAAAAATAGAAAGTAGACATAGAGGATAAGTAGAAGTAAAATTGCCTGCATTAAAAGCATCCGTAAATAACATCCTAAACTTTATTAAAAAGTGGAATATGATAAACCCTTAACCCATGCTATTAAGGAAGTGATCAATATAAAACTATTACAAATCCCACCATAACCATGACACTGAAGGTTGCAAGAACCTTAAAAGAACCATCGATGAGCTCCTATAATGAGGATACTTGGGTCAATTTCTTAAGGTGAGGAAATAAAGGGTCCACCAATGTTATCAAATGTTTATTGAAGGAGAAAATAATTGTAATAGGTCTCATCTGAAAAATTGCCAATGGCAGTCATGTGAATATCGTGATAAACATAAAATTAAAACAGTTTGAATAAAAAGAAAAAATCATATTTAAGAAAAAGGAATTATCAAGCCAATGTAACCCTTATGATGAAATAATGGTTATTACAATGAACACCATAAATTTCGAGGTAAAGTGAATTATGGTGGATAATGACGTCTGTATTGACATTCTTTTTCTATGAGGCCTTTAACGTAATGGGCCTTATATCGCAATTCTTTCACTCGTCTAATTGGTTTGGAGGAGATCAAGTCCACCCTGAAGGAGAAATAAATATGCCTATTACAGTCAATGAGTATCTTAAGCAGGCCACAATAAATGATCAAGTCCCACATTATATGTAGGCCATCCAAATACAATTCCACTTTCAACAAACCTCTACTTTACACAAGAAGAGCCATCCTTTCACCATATTAATTACTCATAAAGTTTCCAACAAGAAAAGAAAGAGAGAAGCATTAGTTGATCACTAAACATCGAGACAATATTATATGGTTTCATTGAAAAAGGAATTCATCCAAGCAAATGGGTATTGGAGAAATGGACCTCAATCTCAAGGAGAATGACAGTAGGGTTAAGGTAATCAAAGAAACTTGAGAAATTGACAGTATTAGTATAAAGCATAGCAAAGTATTGTAAATTGGAGCCAACATGGATGAAGTGCAACATATATAGATGGTACAATTTTTGAATGAGTAGTAAGACGCCTTCATGTAGTCCCCCTTGAAAATGAAGGGAATAAAGCCATGCATAATAACTTGTAATTTGAATGTGAGACCTGATGCCAAACCTATAAAGTAAAAGAAAAGAGTTTTTACAAAAGAGTTATAATAGACAGTGCAAGAGGAGATGAATAAGCCCTTGAGCTTATAGTTTATCAAGAAAGTGGTGTACCCAAACTCGCTTGCCAATATAGTATTGGTGAAAATTTTCAACAGGAAGTGACATATATGTGTTGACTTTACGAAACTGAACAAAGTCTATCCTAAGGATAATTTCCCCTTCTAGAAATAGATTAAGTTATAGACTCAACATCAATTCATAAGTGGTTGAGTTTCATGGATGCATACATGGGCTACAATTAGATCCAAATATGTGAAGATAATAAGGAAAACATTATTCATTATGCAAAATGGGATATATTGTTATAATATATATGATACCCTTCAGACTCAAGAATATAGGATTAACCTATCAAAGGTTTGTCCATTCAATGTTTTATAGGTAAATCCACCAAAATATGAAGCTTTATATTTATTATGTAATTATCAAGATAAAGCAAAAAGGGGATCATTTAGCAAATTTGCGAGAATACTTCAGCATACTAAAGAAATATAAGATTAAGCTAAACAATGAGAACTGTGTATTAGAACTTAAAATAAAAGGCTTTAATGTTTATGGCAATCTAAATAGGTATTAAAACAAATCCTTAAAAGATCAAGGCAATTATTGATATAATGTCACCATAGACCTTAAAGAAGGTATAAAACTTTATAGGTAAACTAACAAGTTTTTCTCTTTTTTTAGGTATATACAAAGATTTCTACCGTTCTTTAAAATACTTAGACAAAGTAAAAAATTTAGGCAGGGTGATGATTGCCAATAAGCATTTAAAGTTATATAGAACTATTTCAAAGGTTACCTCTCCTTACAACTCCTCAAAATGGTGAAATCTTATACTTATACATCTCGGTGGAATTAAAAGCAATTAACTTTATCCTAGTTTAGGTAGAAGAAAATCAAAAGCCCATTTATTAAGTGAGAAAGATCCTTTAAGGATAAGAAACTAGATACAGTCGAATGGAAAAAGTAATTTTAGCTGTGGTCATATTGGCTAGAAAATTATGGTCATACTTTCAAGCTTATCTATTTTTTGTTGTAATATGCCTACCATTGTAACAAATTTTGTACAAGCTAGAAATGTTAAGAAGGATGGTGGTCATTAAAGCTTAACAAATTTATGTTCAAATTCACCCTTTGAACATTAGCCAAATCCCAATTAGTAGTAAACATCGCAGTTAAATACACTATCCTTATTGATAAAGCAGATTTAATTAAACCTACCAACCTAGAATCTTCATTTATTTGGATGATGAATATTGATGGTATGTTTGGATAGGAAGTAAATGGAGTTAGCATAGTTATTCAAGGTTTATTTAAAATCAAATATTGTCATAAGCATGAGTTTAAAGAGCTCTAATAACAAAGTAAAATACAAGTTGCTAATATATGGGATAAAATGGCAATATATTTATAGATTCGACCAACCAAAATTAAGTTATATTCGTAGCTTGTTATAAATCAATTGGATGGTTTCTTCGCTACTAAAGAAGATATCATGCTGAAGTACTTTAACTTATACCAAACCATAGCAAAAGAAGTGTAAATTTGAGTTGAAGATATATTTAGAGAATAGAACATTCTATAAGATTAGCTATCAATGTATAGAGTTGAAGGAATAAAACCCAAGGATGTGTTTGGTAAGTCAATTTCAAGCTTACCTATGATAAGAAAGCATAGGTAGAGTAAATGGTAGATGGCTGGATAACCTTAATAAAACGTATGTAAATAACAAGGTATTACCTATATTAATGGTTAGTTTAATAAAATAAGAAATCTTGAATGAATTTCATGAAAGATCCTATGGATCACAATGGGGCTATTTAACCATATCTTATAAGATATTATGATAAGTATATTTTTTTTCCATTGTTCAGGTGAGACATAATTGAATATGTCAAGAAATGTGAAAGATTTTAAAGAAACTAATGTTTTCATTACCAACTTATTGGAGAGTATTCTTTTATATCATCTCTAATATCATTTGCATAGTGAAACTTAGACATCTTAAACGCATTCTTGTAATTAGATGATGGATATTCATCCTTTTTTTAGTTGATTACTTCATATAAGGGGAAAAAGCATTATCTTATCTAACTATAGTAGAGAAGACATATGGGAGATTCTCAATAGGTCATATTATAAACATATATGACATTCCCTTATCCATAATCATAAATAATTGTGAAGTAAGGTTCTTGGCTATAGAAGGCCTTGTCCAATTGTTGTTTCTCTACCTTATGACCTTTGATCTTAGCAAAACAATAATCAAACACCATTTATAGACACTTAATATCCTCAAATTATTGTCGATCTTATCCTTTCACTTAATAGCTACCATACCATATTCTTTTAAGCTTGGTAAAATTGGAAAGCACCTTCTATAGACACTTAATCTCCTCAAATTGTTGTTGATCTTTATCTTTTCACTTGATAGCTACCATAACCATATTCTTTAAAGCTTGGTAAAATTGGAAATTTAATCACTCAATCTCCATCTTTGGAATTTATTGAAAACAACTAATGAACATGCCACATATAAGAGAAAATGTCAGAACTAAACTATAAAGCAAGCATGTGTATATGCCACATGCTTGCTTTATAGTTTAGTTCTTTACTCTATTTTTTCTATTTTCGGTAAACTCAGCATTTGGATTTGACAGACTTCATTAAATAAATATGGAAAGTCTATCATATCTTTTACTACAAAACATTCTGAATGGTGTGTATTTGATATTGCATATGAAATTATATATGTTATCGAATAAGGTCTATTTTGTTGTTTAAAGAAATCTTTTTTTTTTGAAGTCTTATAATAAGCTTAATGTTTTATCAAAATCTTTATCTTTTATATGATAAGAAATTCGAGGACATATATTGAATTTTAATTTACCATATTGTAAATTTCCTTTAAGAATTCCCAAACAAGCTTCTTCTCTATTTATTATTCTATTATCCATAATAGCTAATTCTAATGGGGTATCTAATCCTTCTTAAAACGTTGATTTTATTATAATCTGTATAGCCCCAATATGTATCCAACCAAGTGTATTTCTTATTTCTGGTTTAATTTTTTGTAGTTTTTCTTGAATATCTTTCTTAGCTAACAGAGGTATCATTACTTTATTAGAAGTTATAGAAACTTCTAAAGCTCTTTCTTGTATATTTAATCCATAAAATAGATTATGTTTTCTTGGTTTAATACCTAATCTTTGTAAAGTACTAACTTTAAATCCAGAATAATTTGCTAATGAAAATTTTTCATTTTGAATTTGTTTTAGTTTCCTTTTATCTATTAAAATTTCTTGTCGATACTCTCCAGTTTGTTCTATTTGATTATCTATCGTAGGTTCACTATCCTGCTGACTTGTAGAACTAATGTCCATTTTATTCTGTACTTTCTTCATATGTATATTCTGTATATGTTAAAATAAAAATACTTTCATCAGAATCTATATTAAAATCATCGATTCTTATAAATTCTCCTATCTTTATCATTTCTTCAATATCTTCATCTATTTCTATTTTCTTTTTATTTTTCTCACTTTGTTTAGGGCAATTGTTAGCATAATGTCCTATCTCTTTGCAATAATAACATCTACATTCTTTAGGATTTGTTTTCCTCCTTTTATAGGTGGTATAAGCTTTCTTATATCCTTTTCTTTTGTAATATCTTACTTTACGCTTTTTGAAATAAGGTTTTCTCTCTTTATACTGTTTCTTCTTTTTATATTTTCATTTTATCTTTCCGTAATAATAAGAACTATCACATCCTATCATTATTGGCATTTTGGGCTTATCACAACATAATGAAATTCTTTTCTTTATCCCTTTACTGGCTTTAGCCAAAATAGCATTAGCACACCAATTACTTAATTTATCTCGGACATGTTCTATTCTTTTACCTAAAGTATCTATATTTTCTGGGCTATATGTTTCTATCAATTTTGATCCCCAAGGGTCTGGAATCTTAGCAAAGAATAATGGTAAATAATTACTAGTATCAGAAACTTGATTATAAATATGGTAATAATAATCTTGAAAAACACAAATATATTTTTCTACAATAATCTTGAAAAACACAAATATATTTTTCTATCTCACATATATCACATAATTGTAATCTCATTAAAGTAGTAGTATATCGGGCTATCGTATTAGAATCTTTCACATAGTTTCCTTCACCATGGAATTCTAATATAAAGGTTTCAACAACTTTTGTTATAAAATTATCTGGGTCAGAATATATTGATTACTTAATTTCTTCATTTAGATTTTGCCAAAATCTCTGTGCACTATTTAATAATGTTTTTTCCATGAATCCTTTAGTAGTTTCAAAATCCATTTTATTTACTACAACAGCTATTCGTAGAGCGGTTTCCCATTTATCAATTGCTTCTTCAGTATTAGCAATACAATCTAGGTCTAAATAAATTCCAAATGGATTTATTGTATCAACCTTCATTTTTTCACATGGAGTATATTTATCTGTATTAGTTCCAGTATACATTAATCCTGCATATCCTGTTACCTGTTTATTAAAACTCTGACTTTGTCTTGTCGTATATATGGTTCTTTACTTGAACTTGGTATATCTGTTATATTTGGATTTTCAGCTTTTATTCCTGTTGGTTTGATATTAATGAAATTATCTTGAAGATCTAAGTTTCCAATTTGTGTTACTAAGTTATCCACATCAGGTAGAAGAGATTATTTTATTTTGTAATATTTTAGATTTCTTTTTAGATAATCCTAATCCATGTTCTATACAAATTTATCTAAATGATTTAAATGAGTATTAATATCATTTGACACTATTAAAATATCATCAATATAGACAAATATAAAACCATAGTCTTTAAAAAATATTATCCATTTTTCTCTGAAATATCTGAGGTGCATTTTTTAGTCCAAAAGGCATTACTAGCCATTCATAGTGTCCTTGAGGAGTAGAAAATGTTGTGTAACTTATACTATCAGGACGCATCTTTATCTGCCCAAATCCACTTTCACAATCAAATTTTGAAAATACCGTCTTATTCCTTGTTCTATTAATCAAACTTTCTTTATTAGGAAGAAAATATCCACCAAATACTGTGTTATCATTTTATTTTTTATAATTGATAACCATTCTAGCTTTACCCCTAACTTGTTCTGGATGGCCTCGTACTATGAATGCAGGTGAGCTATGAGGTGATTGGCTAGGTTGAATGGACTTTCTATATTTATTTAATGAAGTCTGTCAAATCCAAATGCCAAGTTTACCGAAAATAGAAGAAATAGAGTCAAGACCATTAGAACTAGATTTGCAAGATAAACCTATAATGATATCAAATAATATATCACCCCGATTATCCTTTACAAATACAGGAGTTAGAAGTCATCCTTTAATTCGACAATTAAGTCTTGATAGATATAATCATAATCTAATAATAACAAAAAATGATAATTTTAGTAATTATAAGATAAAAGGAGAATATTATAATTGAACAACTTTTGTCCCAGTTAATATATTAATAGATACAGGAGCTAATGGAAATTATATTAGTCATAAACTTTGTACTAGATTACAAAAATACAAACTAGATGAATCTCACCAATATACAAATTTTAATGGTGAATTACATTCTATAGATGAAGCTATAGAGACACTGATAAGATTCGGTCAAGATATACTGCCGATTAGACTCTTAATAGAAAATGAAGGATTTAATGATACCCTAGAAATAATGTTAGGTACAACCTTTCTTGAAATGGTCAAACCTTATCAACTTACTTTGTACGGATTAAAGATAACATATAATGGAAAACTCATATATATTCCTAAATGACAAGTCTTCATAGTATATACATTCCTATAGGAATAACCTATAAGGAATATAAAGGAGAATATTTCGCTGCTTTTATTGATAATGGTTCAGGAGCATGTTTATGTAAAACAGATTGTTTTCCAATAGAATATCATAAAGATTTACCTATAATAAAAGGCAGAGATATATCTAATAATATTATAGGAATAAATAAAGGAATTGAACAACCGATAATTTTATTAGGATCATTCTTAATAAAATGCCCACCATTTTATTTTCATAATATTGGTACTGATATATTACTAGGCAATAATTTTTTACAATTATTTCATAAAATTACTTTTGATACAGTAGCAAATCAGATATTATTTAAAAGCCCTTGTCACTAGTTGATAACAATCAAACGACTTAAACGCGCTTATGCTAAACCATTCCCTATTTCTTTTACCCCTCGCACAGCCCAGCGTGGTGATATTGGTTACACCAAAACCCCAATTTTTTCAAAAACAAAACCGTTATTACAATACTAGATAGAATTAAGAACACTTGACACAAAGATAGATAAAATAACAGCAAAATTAGATATGTTATATAGAGTATCCTTTAAAATTTTAGGATAAAAATCAGTTATATGCTAAACTAGAAATGATAGATAAAACAAAAACAATACGAGTAAAACCTATGAGATATAATGAAGAAGATGAAAAAGAATTTAAGATACAAATAAAAGAATTATTAGATACTGGATTCATTCAACCTAGCCAATCACCTCATGGCTCACCTGCATTCATAGTACGACGCCATGCAGAACAAGTTAGAGGTAAAGCTAGAATGGTTATCATTTATAAAAATTAAATGATAACACAGTACTTGATGGATATTTTCTTCCTAATAAAGAAAGTTTGACTAATAGAACAAGGAATAAGACGGTATTTTCAAAATTTGATTGTAAAAGTGGATTTTGGCATATAAAGATGCATCCTGATAGTATAAGTTACACAGCATTTTCTACTCCGCAAGGACACTATAAATGGCTAGTAATGCCTTTTGGACTAAAAAATGCATCTCAGATATTTCAGAGAAAAATGGATAATATTTTTAAAGACTATGATTTTATATTTGGCTATATTGATGATATTTTAATAGTGTCAAATGATATTAATACCCATTTAAAACATTTAGATAAATTTGTTGATATTTGTATAGAACATGGATTAGGATTATCTAAAAAGAAATCTAAAATATTACAAAATAAAATAGAGTTTTTAGGCATGCAAGTTGACGGACAAGGAATAGAACTCCAGAGTCATATATTAGAAAAAATTTCTCAATTTCCAGATAAATTAGTCGATAAAAAACAAGTACAAAGTTTTTTAGGAATTTTAACATATGCCTCATATTTTATTAAAGATTTAGCTCGATTACGAAAACCTTTTTAAGACTTATTAAAGAAAGACAAAATATTTAGTTTTACTCCATAATTAGAGGATCAAGTAAAAAAGATAAAACAATTATGCAGTACATTACCAAAACTGTATTTACCTAGTGAAAAGGATAATTTAGTATTAGAAACTGATGCTTTAGAAAATTATTGGAGCATAATTCTAAAAAAGATAAACTATAGTAATAATAATAAAATAGGAGAAAGCCTTTGTAGATATTGTTCTGGAACATTTACTGATACGGAAAATAGATACCATATAAATGAAAAAGAATTACTAGCAGTGGTTAAGAGTTGTAAAAAGTTTTATTATTTTCTACTCCCAAAAAGATTTTTGTTAAGAACCGATAATACACAGGTTAAAGCTTTTATTAAAAATAATTTACCAAGTAGACCTGAATATAAATGATTAATTCGATGGCAAACTTTACTTTCTGATTACAATTTTGATATTGAAATTGTTAAATCTGATAACAATGTTTTAACAGATTTCCTCACTAGAGATGGGAGACCATCATCTCCAGATACTAGAGATGGAAATATGTCATATCAAAGATACTATTTCAGATTTCATTGATATTTCTAATCTTCCAGGAATGGTAAGAGAAGTCTCCAGTATAATAAAAAAAGGTAGTGAGCTCATGCAGATGAATATAGATAACTATGAAAACTCAAGCTTAAAAATAGTCGAGTGTATTGCCCATTCTACATCTCAAAAGACCAATATACTCCCCAATAAGCCATCAGCACCACTAGAAGCTATAAAACTCGATTTGAGACCACACAAAACTCCTACTTGTCCCTCAACTACTCTAGCTACTTCCTCACAAATAGTAAGGGAGATTTTCATGCTACCTCCAGAAGTGGAACAACAACAAAAGATAATGAGAGAATTATTCCATCTTTCAAATAGTGAAACCAGATATATAGATTTCTCAGGCATTTTCCTAAGACTTAATTATTTACAAGAGTCTGACCCTCAGGAAGTGCGATACTGGTATGATTTTGGAGCATTAAATTCAATATATTTATCCTCTCCAAATTTTCCAGAAATCAGTTTTCTACTACAATGGATAAAAGATGGAGTTCGAGATTGTTATCTCAATAATCCCACCATCACTCCAAAAGATATTTTAATATTAAAGTTTTTATCTACAGGACTTGATTTTGATATCGATAGTAACTATCTAGCTTATCATATGATTTAGCTGGGAAAAGCAAATTCTTTTTCGATATCTATAAATTAAGAAAAAACCAAAGATTATATTAAATTTGAAGAAAAAGATATTCACTACATAAGAGCAATTAGGATCCGGATAGTTCTTCAAGGAATGGAAGCTAGTTTCAAGAAAGGATTCCACACATATGGCGGCCAAAAGATACATGCATCAGTCATGATATCTCCCGCAAAAACTACCCCAATGGCGGCACACAACTTTTTATGCACAAAGATGAAGTTGCTAGAATCTGGAGTGATCAAATCAAGTATAATAGCTCAGCAAAAGATTTGTCTTTTTCAGAAACACCAAAAAGATACTTGTCCAGCTTGCACAAAGATAACGGCACAAAAAACAACTCAATAGGATGAAAGTGACAAGAAATGCCAGCCCATAGATAAAGATGAAGAATGAAAAAATAATAGACTGACAAGAAGTGTCAGCACATAGATCTACTTTTGTCAATAGTAAGACGTGTCTTCTGTAATGTAAAAATCTACAATAGTGCCTTTACTTTTTCAGTTTTAAATATGTAAGAACTAGAAGCAGCGGAGTGTGTGTGTGTGTGTGTGTGTGTGTGTGTGTGTGTGTGTGTGTGTGTGTGTGTGTACATATAGTTACTATAACTACATGGCATGATATGGACTACCCATTTAAATTAGGCCTAAGCTTATAACCATCTATCATGCAAGCCCACACTTTCTCCTAACCATGCATTCTTTAATGAATATATGTAAATACATCATTTTGGTTATGACATCTTATGGATCCTAATATGAAAGGCCCAATCCAACACTTGAATTTACTATCTTCTTTTTACTAACTTAGCTAAAATTACTATTGTATTGTATTTCATTTGGAATTAATATTAATCTAATTAACATGAATTCCTAATTCAAAAATTAATTCACAAATAATTTACATTAAAATAATTATTTGATGTCCAAAATTAAACAACTTCAATTTTGTCACACATGCCAATTTTTCTAGTCTTACTAAAAAATCTATTACTCTACTAAAATTAATTCAAAATTAATTTCTATAATTTCCCAAAATTTCTAGAACATCAAATCATCATTCCAAGCATCTCTACATCTTTTATGATGATCAAAATAATTTAGGAATCACCTAAAAATTATTATGATCACCGAAACACCAATAAGACAACAAAAACGACAATTATGAGTTCTAACATTTTCTAGAAATCAAATTTCGAGACAAATCATTTAGGCATGCATAAAACATCAAATTAACACATTTTTATCACATAAAATTATTTTTAAGGTTCTGGAATCGAAATATAAACATATAAAAACATCAAACAAAACAGATCCTAAAATAGTTGGAAAACTGTCCAGATCTGGAAAATTGTTTGATAAAATTATTAATTTTTTAATAATTATACAAAATTACAAAGGCATAAACACATCCCAAATATGTTCACATAATTTTTTCAGCATCAAATTCCATGAAAATCATGTGTAACCTCATTAGTTTAGCTAATAGACATCACATGCCTTGTAGAAAGACAAATTTCATGCATGTTCTGGTAAAGTCAAAATTAAATATTTTAATCACATTAAAAATATTTTCAATCACACTGAATCATTCACGTACATAATATGAACAGATTGGTTAAAGAAAATTGTTAAAACCATTTTTATATAATTAATTTTGAAAAAAAACATTACAGGACCCTAAGCTATCATAACCACGAAAACAACTTTCCCATGTCATGTATTCTACATCTAGCAAGGCACAAGATGGCTCTGATACCACTGTTAGGTTCTAATCATGTATCTCATACATAATATATATCAAATATACGTAGGGGAAATAAAATTGGAACCTAAAAAACCAGATCTACTCATGCATATAGATATAGAAAAACAAAAAACATTAAATGTAAGATATTTACATACCTTTCTGACGATCTCCTTTGTTCTTTAATCTTCTCCCCGTTGGGATGTTGTAAACCACAATGGTCAATGCAGAACGTCTCTATTGAAAATTCACATGAAGATAGAAGGATGAAACTTCACTAGAAGATGATTAGAATTCTTTCTTTGTGCTAGCAAAGACAAGAACTTTTGAGAAAGTTAGAGAGAAAAAGTGTGTGTATAAAAAAAACCTTTCCTTTTCTTTTCTTTTGACTTATATAAGATGCTTGAAAATCATCTCAATTGCTTGCACCATTTGGCCTTTCATAACCCTCATAATGGTTATGAATAACATGCATTAATGGAAGTTATGAGAAGTTAATGACTATGAATAACATGCATTAATGGAAGTTATGAGAAGTTAATGACCATAAATAGCATGCATTAATGAAAGCCAACAACACTTGTTTCTAATCCATTCCATGTAATGCTTTTTACCACGATAACATCGTGATACAATTTCGAAACACTCTCTCATATCTTGAATCACCATTCAAGACCATTTTACTCATCCTCCGGATCTCCTATGTGTGTGACCCATTAGGTTCCCGGTTATGTTGGCCACTTGAATTAACACTTAATTCAAGTAAGTCAAGAGCAGTATCTAGCAACACCTTATGACCCCCAATTGACCAGAAAGTTAGTGGTTTGGCTACGAACGCTTCCATACATAATTTTTCCATGCAATTCGTCCTTTCACTATCTATACCCCACTTGGTTCAGAGTATGGTTAAAGTGACAACTCCCATTGGACTGAGTACATCACATCTAGTCCAAGTATTATTAGATCTTGTCCTAAGGATCTCATTACTCTATATATCATTGAAAACTCTTTTCATAATACATGTCTGTTCTAGCCAGAGACTCCTGAGTAATGACCTCGATAAGAGGTCGTGGGTATCATCTCTTTCTATTAGGAGTGGTGAGTCCTTTATTGGATACTTAATTACCTTCGAATACCTCAAGCTGTACCCAATCACCATCCTATGAGTAACCCCTGAAAGGCACTGATGAATGGAGTTAAAGCATAAGATCAATATCCAAGATATCCTTGAGCACTTTAAGTCAAAGGATACTTGCACCATTGCTATGATGAGACTATCATTGACACTAGAATAGAATACCCATATGATTGTCTCATTGTAGGTCAATCAATGTACTTACTACCCTTAGTAAGCATCCGCATGTTAACTATAAACAACTCATGTCTACAGCTTGTGAGATCTATTGTTTGATCTAATTAAGGAGTATAACATGCTCTACTCTATCTGGATTAATGATATCTTATCTCATTAATACTATGACTAGGGAAAGTTTAGATACTAACATAATTACACATGATATGAATCTCATTATCATAATCTCATAATGATTTCCTCCATGCTATGTTTTGTATCAAGGACTTAATTAAATCAATTTAAGATCAACATCAAATTTATAAACGTATGAACATCGAAATGACGAAAAATGCCTTTATTAATCATAAATGATTTGTACAATAAGTGTTAAAGGTGATTGCCTTTAGAGCACATCTTGTGTTTACATATAAATCAAAGGAGTGAACACAAATATATGCTAAAAGGAAGAAGTTTGACAAAGTTTAGAGAGCCGTATATGGAGGAGAAACCATCAAGGCCATTCGGAGGAGAATCGGAGAAGACCTAGTAAATAACCCAGGCCACGATCATGATATAAGCTTGATCACAGGGCCACGATTGTGGGGAGTCAGCCATGATCGTGACAGAAGCTTGAGCACAGGCCCACAATCGTAGGAATTCAGCCATGATCGTGACAGAGAGTAGATAAACTAGCCACGATCGCGCACTAAAGGCCACGATCGTGCCCTGCACACAGACAGATGCGGACAACCTTTCGAGCTTAAGTTTTTAAGGGATTTTTTGGACTTTTGAGGTAGAGAAAAATCCTAGGTTTTGGCCTAAATGGAACATATTACATAAAGAAAGAGAGGAGGAACTAGAGGGAGGTTAGACAATTTGCCACTTTTGGAAAACTTGAAAGAGAGAGAAGAAGAAGAGAGAAGGAAGGAGCAGAGAAGTTTTGTTATTTTCTTTATACTTAGCTAGTTTATTTCATTTTCAATGCTTTGTTTTCATATGTCTTAATCTATCTATTCCATTAGTTTAGAACTTTCTTACTGTTAATCACGTTTTTACATATGCTAGAATATTAAGAATGAATGTTTGACGAATTTTATAATTGAAACTCATGAATTCTGTAATGAAACTTTGTGATATATCAATGGATGTTTATTCCTACAACTTTCCAGTTTTAATCTTGGTTGTTTGATTTTATTTATGCATTTTTATAGATATGAATTTATTGGGTATTTGAATGTTTAATGATTATGTTAAGGGTTTTGTTTATTTAATATCAATTATGCTTGATATGAACCTGTGTGGCTAGACTACTTAGGGCGTTTAGAGATATTATAAGGGTGAAGGGATGGAAATTGTGAGAATGGAGTTGAACTTGTTTTGAATTGGTACTTGTAGGTCTAGGTTGGTTTGGGATTAAGAATAAATGTTATGAATTAGGAATTGGTCGTAGGCTTGATCACCCTTTAGGTAATGTAAGGCCCCAGAGTACACCTAGTTGAACTAATACATGTTTATGAAAGTACATGTGTGATAGGAATTAGAATTGTGCTATGATTAGAATATGAAAGACATATGACTTGAATTTTTCATCAAGTGGATCATAGTTAGTGAATTGAAATTAATTGATGCCATTAGAGAATTGAGGTATTTAAATGTAAATTTGGTCTAGGAAAAAGTTTCAAGTGGCAAGTTAAGTCGGTACATGAAAATTAGAGCGATTAACCTATGAGTTAGTGACATTTGGCATGTTAAAGCATTGACAAATGGCATAGTTGATACATTGACAAATGGCAGCACTAAGTGTGTGACATATGGCCTAATGTAACATTGACATATGGCAGCACCTGCATGGGACACATGAAGCTCATGCACAGAGACATATGTTGCTCCAATTCAATGACACCTAGCTTTGGATGTGGCAAATTTTGCTGGAGCAATTTCTATTTTGCTCATTCTTCACTTTGCTCTCTTCTCTCTACCGAAATTCTCCTACTTCCCCTCTCAATTTCTGGAACTTTGTTAAATGTTGGATCATCATCTTTGTAAGTTATTTCATCAAGAAGTAGGCCTTATAGCTCAATGTATTATTATCTAGTTGGTGCTGAAACTTGCACCTTAATCATAGGTATATGTTGATTGCTTGGAAGCTTAGTTTAGCTGATCTTGGAGTTGTTCATTGAAGTTTAAAGAGGTAAGGGAATACTAAACTTGACTTCATGTTAGAATATGTATTGTTTGATGTTTCAAGTGGATAAAATGTGTAGTGAAATAATGAAGAATTGAGGTTAGAAACTTGATACATGCTGGATACTTGTTAGAAGGAGTGGTTCTAGTGAACAGGAATCGGTATTTTAGCCATATCTTGACCTATGGACATCAAAATGGGGTGATTTTAAATTCAAATTAAACTAGATACATATATCTACAACTTTCATGAAGGAATCGAATTTCTGTCACTAACGGTTTTAAAAATTGGCTTAAAGTTAAGTTGTGGTTGCTGTCTACAGTTGAGAACAGTTTATAGTATTTTAGGTATAACTCTAGGAATAATGAACCAAATTGCATTAACTTTATTTTGTTTGAAACTTATTACATAGAGGAACATTTTTTTAGAAGAACTGTCTAAAAATGTCAGTTTTTAGGTCAGAATCGCCATACAAAATTGATCCAAAAGCCTATCCTGTGAAAACAATTGTTTGAAGGTTTCGGGCCACTTATCCCACAATTGTGGGAAATGATTAGGAAGGTAAAAAATGGAATTTTGTGCAATTGATGAACTATGTAAGGTTAAGTTAATTTATTTGGTATAATAGGACTTAAATGGACTTGTTTAAGGTGTGTTATGAACTTAAATTGATATTCAATTTAATTGAGTAACACTTAATTTAATTATGCATTATTAATTGGGATGATAATATAAAGAATGTATGGTTTAATAACAACGAATACAATATTGAATTGCTTAGTGTGTTCATGAATAATGAGTTCCAAAGGATTATGTATTATGAATTGGATTTGGATGTTTATGAATTAGGAATTTCTGCGAAGATATTGTGTTAATTTTCGGACCATCAAATGTTTGAGGAGTTTGATATTTAGGATTATGTTGGAAGTGCTTTCAATTTGTGTGAACATACATAGTTTGTGATGACTCAATACCTCTATTGATGCGTTGTTGCATAAACTTGTAATTGTATGGCATGTTAGTTTGTTAGGAAATCAATGAATATGTCAAATTGAACAAAATGGAACAAAGTGGTATGTGTTGCAAAATGTTCCTCATATGAGAATTCTGAAATGAACCTGTTTCGTTTTAAAACTGTTAAGTCCGAGTCGTGGGTATATATGCATGCTTAGAAGGGTTTGCAGCTGCTCCTATGATACTTCGGTGTCTCTTGTTACTGACACTTCAGTATCTCTTATTGTTGAGACATAAGTCTCTCCTATTTTGTGATACCGATCACGGTATCTTCTGTATCAGTCTCGTTACCTACTTTTGTATAAAGGATTAACAGACTAACTTGTTTTATATTCTGTTATATGCTCAATTTTGATATAAATAAGTTTTGATCTGAAACACCTAAGCTCTATTCTAAAATAAGCAAATTCTGTTTTGTTATAGACAAGTTTTGTTCTTATATTATAATATTTAGCTTTGAAATTGGCAAGTTTTGCTCTGAAGCTAAATGTGTAACCTGTTATGATATGTTATATTTTGTTCTAAGAATTATGATATTTTGGTTTGGTTTGAAAATGGATAAGTAAACACTGTTTATAATCTTATGTGATTTTGAATATGTGAATGTTTGGATGACTGTTTGAAACAGTTATCTGCTTATATCCTGTTTAGTTTATTCCCCACTAAGCTTTATGCTTAGCATGGTGGTTTTGACCCTGTGTAGGTTCAGATAGGAGGGTTTGAAGACTGTGACAATAACAGCTGTAGTGGCTAACAAAGAATGTGTTTTGTTTTTGGAATGTTTGTTTTAGTTGTATGTAATAATATGAGACATGATGTATTTTGTTAAAAGTTTGTAAATATTGTAACACATAGTGTATTTGAACTTAAGATATGCACTGTTTCGTTTAAGGGTTTGTAATGTAATAATTTTAATTCAGGATGGTGTTGTAATTGAAGCATATATTCAGACAAATTTTGTGTGCTGGTTAAATTCTATTTAAATTCGAATATGTATGGAAAAGTAATGATTGGTTGTTTGAATTTCTGGCAATGCTTTGTATTGTTTTGATATGTTTAAGT
>JANKOD010000005.1:29843541-29854656 GCA_026284645.1 Erythroxylum acuminatum | reverse complement strand
TATCAAATTAATGAAATATGCCTTTCTTTATTTGTCCATAAAGTCTGTGCACGACTTTGAACAAAACGCGCTAAAGGAGATTGCCTTTAGGGCACAATCTGACAGTACCGTACAAGCATAAGTAGAGTTATATCCTCATACAAGTCGACTTATGAGTATTGTGCATGTGTAAGTCGAGTTACAGGAGTGTACTAGTCAACTTACACTTACACACAAGACCTCCTGCGTTCAATGGTGAGGATTATCATTATTGGAAGGACAGGATGCAGCTCTTTATAGAATCCACACATATTGATCTTTGGGATATCATCGAGAATGGTCCATACACACCAATAGACTATGAAGGCAATATCATTACTCACAACGAATGGTCAGTCGATCAGAAAGCTCGATTTCAGTCAAGTTCTTTCTGAGTTATTCCCTAAGTAGAAGTGAATATGATAAGGTTCATGGAAGCGAAACTACAAAAGAAATGTGGGACACATTATCCATCGCACATGAAGGCACAAATCAAGTGAAAGAGTCCAAGATTAGTATTCCTGTACATCAGCGTGAGCTGTTCAAGATGAAAGAGGATGTGTTTATTGATCAGATATTTGGACGATTTCAAATTATCGTTAATGGACTTAAAGCTCTTGGGAGAATCTACAATAATCAAGATCATGTCAGAAAGATTCTCAAAAGTCTTCCTAAAAGATGGAGACCCAAAGTTACAGCAATACAAGAAGCCAAGGACTTAAGCAAGTTGAAGATAGATGAATTGTTTGGTTCTTTGAAGATACATGAAGTAGAGCTTGATGCAGAAGATAAACCTAGAAGAGACAAATCTATAGCATTAAAGGCTGGTCAGAAGAATCAAAAGAACCAGAGGAGTAGAAGTACATTTTTAAAAGCATTAAAGATTGAAGAAATCAAGAATGATGATGCCAGTGAATCTGATCAAAATTCAAGTGAAGATGATGAAGAACTATCCTTCATTTCAAGAAATATTAAAAGGATATGGAAAAAGAAAGCAATGGGAAATAAATATTTTTCTTTTAAGAAAAATAGAAAAGACGAAGTCAAGAATGAGAAAACTTCTATTTTCTATTATGAGTGCAACAAACCAGGACACTGCAAATTTGAATGTCCGTTGCTCAAAAGAAAGCAGAAGAAGAGTGAAGAAAACAAAAAGTGCATGATGGAAACTTAGGAAGATTTGGATTCGTCCGAATCTAATTTCGATTCAGAAGCATCAGTACAAGTAAATATATGTTTAATAGCTGAAAAGGAATGCGACAATGATGTAACTTCTAATTTTAATGAACTTCAAGAGGCATATTTATAGTTATTAGAAGATTCGCATGCTATAATAAAGCAATATAGAGCTTTAAAAAAGAAATTTACTAAAAACTTGAAGAACACGGAAGTATTAGAAAAAGAAAAAGTCTGCCTTAAGAAACAAGTAGACGATATGAAAAAGAAAGTGACTATAGATAGATCTGACGAAATTAGTCAATTGAAACAAAGGATTAATATTCTTTCAGCAGATTTATCAACATTTACTGAAAGTATAAAAAGGATGAACAATATGATTGGAAAATATAAACACCCTAATGATAAGAATGGTTTAGGGTTCACTAATAGCTGTGTTCGTCAGAATAAGTTTTGCTCCTAACAGAAAGGAAAAGAAACAACTTTCTTAATATTATTCGAGGAATAATTATAAGACTAACCCTAAAAGACCCAAGAAAATATGGGTACCTAAGAAAGACATAATATATACTGCAGATCTCCTTTCTTGGAAAAAGAAACAAGCACCAATGGTACTTGAACAGTGGATGCTCGCGACAAATGACAAGAAGAAGGTCTATGTTCCTAGACCTCCAAAATAAGCAAAGAGGATTAGTAACTTTTGGAGATAACTAGTAGGGCAAAATAGTTGGAATCGGCAAAGTTGGTAAAGATTTATTTGCATCTATTGATAATGTTCTGCTAGTTGAAGGTTTAAAGCATAATCTGATTAGTGTAAGTCAATTATGTGATTCTAGTTTTGAAATATTCTTTAATCAAAATCTCTGTGTAGTTAAAAACAAGGACGGTTCCGTATTCTTTTCTTCCAAGAGACGAAACAATCTCTATAAGATTAACTTAGAAGATTTGAAAAGCCAAAATATTTCATGTTTTATATCAACAAATGAAGAAAAACTGATTTGGCATAAAAAGCTAGGTCATGTTAGTTTTAAACATATTTCCAAGTTGGTTAAACATGATTTGGTAAGAGGATTACCAAAAATAAGTTTTAACAAAGTTTTCTTTTGTGAGAGTTTTCAAAAAGGAAAATAAGTTAAAGCATCCTTTTCTTCAAAAAATGTTGTAACTTCGTCTAGACCTCTAGAGTTATTTCATATAGATTTGTTTGGTCCAACTAAAACACTAAGTCTTGGCGAAAAGAAGTATGGACTCGTAAGTGTTGATAACTTCACTAGATTTTGTTGGGTATTGCTCTTATCATATAAAGATGAATCTTTTAAGTGCTTTAAAGTTCTTTCCAAAAAGCTACAAAATGAAAAAGGAATTTCTGTCGCTGGAATTAGAAGTGATCATGGTGGTGAATTTGAAAATGAAAAATTCAGAATGTTTTGTGAGGAGAATGGAATTTTTCATAATTTCTCTACTCCTAGAACTCCACAACAGAATGGAGTTATAGAAAGAAATAACAGGACGATTCAAGAAATGGCAAGAACCATGCTATGTGAAATAAATCTTCCTAAGTATTTCTAGGCAGAAGCTGTAAATACAGCTTGTTATATCCAAAATAGAATACTCTTGCGACCTTTCTTAAATAAAACTTCATATGAGTTATGGAAAGGAAGGAAGCCAAATATCTCTTACTTCCATCTGTTTAGTTGCAAATGTACTATATTGAATACAAAAGAAATATTGGATAAATTTGATTCTAAGATCAATTCAAGAATTTTTTTAGGATATTCGATGTCTTCTAAAGCTTATAGAGTTTACAATCGTGCTTCTAAATCTGTTGAAGAATCTATGCATGTGAAGTTTGATGATGATTCACAACTAGATAGAAGAAACGATTCTAATGATGAAACTTTATCTGCTTCCTTAGTTGATAACATATACATACCACCATCAGATGTTCCACTTGATAAGGTAGAAGATATTCCTGAAACTTCAGTCTTAGAAAAGACTAGAAGTATAAATCCTCCCACCCAAAAAACTTGATTATAGGTGAAACTTCAGAAGGTGTGAGAACTAGGTCTAAATTTAGAAGAGAGGCAAATGTAGCTTTTATTTCTGAATTAGAACCTAAGAAAATTGATGAAGCTCTTCAGGATGAAGATTGGATTTTAGCCATGGTAAAGAGTTAAATCAATTTACAAGGAACAAGTTTGGTATTTAGTTCTTAGACCCTCCAATAAGTCAATCATAGGAACCAGATGGGTTTTTAAAAATAAACTAGATGAATCAGGTAGAGCAAATCGCAATAGAGCTAGATTAGTAGCTCAAGGCTATAATCAACAAGAAGGAATAGACTATAATGAAACCTATGCTCCTATAGCTAGATTAGAGGCTATTAGAAATTTGCTTGCATATGCGGTTTGTCATGATATAAAACTATTTCAAATGGATGTGAAAAGTGCCTTTTTGAATGGTTTTATAGATGAAGAAGTTTATGTGAAGCAACCTCCTAGTTTTGAAGATTCTTATAAACCAGATTATGTTTATAGACTTCATAAAGCTTTGTATGGATTAAAACAAGCACCTCGTGCTTGGTATGATCTTCTAAGTTCTTTTTTGATTAAAAATGACTTTAGTAGAGGTCAAGTAGATAAGAGTCTGTTTAGAAAATGTAATAAAAATGATTTCATTGTAGTATAGATATATGTTGATGATAATATTTTTGGTGCAACTTCTATGAAGCTATGTTCGAGTTTTGAGAATCTTATGAAAAATGAATTTGAAATGAGTATGATGGATGAATTAAAATTTTTTCTTAGTTTACAAATTAAATAAACCACAGAAAAGATTTTTATTCATCAACAAAAGTATATCAAAGAACTGTTAGTCAAATATAAAATGAAAAGGTTAAACCTATGTCAACTCCTATGCATCCGTGAAACCTTTTATCTAAGGATGAAGCAGGTAAGAAGGTTGATCAAACTCTTTTCAGAGGAATTTTTGTCTCTTTACTTTACCTAACAGCAAGCAGACTTGATATATTGATTAGTGTTTGTTTGTATGCAAGATTTCAAGCAAATCCTAGAGAATCTCATTCTATTGCTGTTAAAAAAATATTGAGATACTTGTCAGGTTCTACTGATCTTTTTTTTAATGTATGAGAAAGGTAAAGATTTCAGGTTAATTGGCTACTGTGATGCTGATTACGCTGGAGATAGAATTGATAGAAAGAGTACAAGTGGGGAATGTCACTTTCTTAGTCATAATCTAGTTTCTTGATCAAGCAAGAGGCAAAGTTCAATTGCTCTATCTACTGCTGATGCTGAATATATGTCAGCTGCAAGTTATTATTCACAGGCGTTATGGATTAAGTATCAGTTAGAAGATTACTCCATACAAGAAGAACAAATTCCAATCTTCTATGACAACACAAGTGCTATCAATCTATCAAAGAATCCAATACAACACTCGAGGGCAAAGCATATTAAAGTTAGACATCATTTTCTATGAGACTATATACAGAGGAGAATCATTAGTCTACAATTTGTTGAGACAAATCAACAATGGGCGGATATCTTCACAAAACCTTTATGTGAAGATAGATTCAAAGAAATCAGACGGAACTTGAATATGGTAATGCTGAATGACCATTCGACTCACACATTATGACCCAGATGATTCACACTAGAAAAAGATAAAAAGTCGTAAGTTTTTAAGTAAAGTAACCATAAGTTATAGACGGTAACCTTTCAAGAGTAGGTATTAGAAGGAATCCTCTCAAGTTTACAGAATACCTTTCACTCTGGAATATTCTTGAAGTACTTTGAAACCGACTTGTTTAGTGCTCTTAACCAAGTCAATTCATCACTCTGTTCTGAGTTGCAAGTTCTTTCGTCTCATATTCTTACTTTCAGATACTAACATCGTTACCTTGAGCAAAATACATTTGTGTGTTTAGTTCTTACGGTTATAGATCATAAATGCAGCAATCTCTCGTCTATGGAAGGCATGTTGATTTCATCTCCTTGAAGGAAAATCAGATGGATATTGAACCAGAAATTAAAGCAGTTGGACATCTTGAACCAGAAATTAAAGCAGTTGGCTGCAAAAATTTCTTTAAGGTTTGTGACAAAGTCTATTTGAATGAGATATATGATTTTTGAAAAAATGCAAAGGTGGTAGACGACACCTTGGTATCAGTGATAGATGGATTGTTGGTTATCATGACACTAGATTCAATTGAGAAGGCCAGTGAGTGCCCAAGTATTGGAGCAAGGTTATCTCATAATACAAAGTGGATTACTCAAGGTTGTGTAGATAAAGCACACCTCAATCGACAACTATATGGAAGTAGTGACCCAAGAGACAAGAAGGTGTCAACTCTTGTTTCGAAGGCTAGGGTTCTACATTCACTACTTTTTCATTGTGTTCTACCAAGACTAGGCTCGAAGCACGTTGTGACAACAGTCAATGAACAATGTCTGTTTCACTTACTCAATCATCAACCCATTAATCTTCCGTACTTAATTTTGAAGTATATGATGAAGTCAAAGAGAGATTCTAGCCCTTTACTGTATGATATACTGCTGACAAGGATTTTTAGAAATTCTGGAATCTTTCTCGACAGAGGTAATAGGATGAAGATGGATGTGAAAAGCATTATTAATGCCACCACTATTCACAGAATGGGATTAAAGTTTGAAGATGAGGCAGATACAGGTTCTACACCGAAAGCAAGATCTGAGGGGGAGCATATAGGAAGACGAAGCAGGAGTGAACGTGTTATACCTGCACGAAAAACAAAACCTCAACCGACTGGAAGAACATCTACAGAAGAAAAGATTAAGAAATCGTCTGATGTATCAATAAAAGCTAATACGATTTCACAGAAAGAAGAAAATCGGGTTAAACAATCAACACAACAAGTGTCATTGAAGAGAAAGGCAGAGACACTTCAATCAGAAAAATCTAAACAATCAAGAAGGTTACCAAGACTATTGACCTTACGTCAACAAGAATAGAAGAAACAAAAAACTCTTACTCTTGGTGAAGATTATGAAAAACCAAAGAAAACACATCAGGCTACTAGACCAATTGTCTCAATTTTGCAAAGTCAATCGGCAAAATCATCTAAAGAGACAGAGATAAAGAGAAAGTTAGTATTTGAGAAAAAGAAGCCTCAACAACTTTCATTTAAACCTGCATGAGAACAAAAGAAGTAGAGGCCCAGCTTGAAAAAGGTTTCTTCATCTAATGTTCAATAGAAGACAAAGACAGTTGAACACCAATTGGGCGTACAATCCTTCTCAACTAATCAACAAAAAGGATTTGAGAATGAAGATTATAGAAGAATCAGTACCTATTCGAAGTAGAAGTTCAGTTATTATTAAAGAACCTTCAAAAAAGTTAGTCAAGGTACAAGTCGAACCTATATTGATCAATGATCAATCAATACATCTTTTAAATCATGAAGAAAGAAAACTATATGGTATTCTGCGAGATGAAAAGACATAACCATATCTAATGAAGATGTCAAAGGATCGATATACAATTTATCCGATTACAAGCAGCACATCGATAAAAATTGTGCCAGATATACAACCGAGATGTTCAAACCTTGTGCGAAATGAAGAAAAAGGGAAAAAGAAGATGTTTCCAAAAGGAAATGAAGATGACCTTATAGAAGAGTAGATTCAAGCAGCTGTGAAAAACATAGATGATGCATGCAATGCAGCTCAACTTGGAGGTATCTATGTTTCACATCATATTTCAAAAACATCAGGAAGTCAATCTGGAGTTTCCATCACCGATGCAAACTTCAAGGTAGTTGGAAAAGTGACAAAAGGACAGTACAGAACTATCACGGTTGAAGGTATCAATTTCAACTTAGAGACCTTCGTGGATTTAATCATGCATTTCAGACCTTTAAGTTTCATACCATCAGTTAAAGAAGTGTTACACCTTCTTGGGCAACTAGTTCCTAAACTATCTAGACCTGACGATCTTGATCTCCCAGAAGGAAAACAAACCTTCAGACCTCCCAAAATCAAAATCATAGATTTAGACGTTTTACTTTCAAAACCATCTATTGTTGATAACCTCCCTCCACGTAGTAAAATACAACAAGATCCTACTGTTAATTCGGAGTCCTTGAAGCATTTCATGAATTGGACGGAAGCTAGTCACAAACAGAAGGAAATCCAGGAAGCTCTAGCAAAAGAAATTAAGGAAATTTATACGAAAGTTGATGACCTGAGTGACTCGGTAGGTGATTTTCATGAGGAAGTAGCATTTCTACGAGATACTATTAAATAAGACCTCAAGACGATCCACACTGAGATGCAGCATATGTTTTCTCAAATTATGAAGTGCCTTCATTGAATTTTTTGATTAATAACAAATAGGAGGAGAAATAAGAAGATAAAAAGAATATGAGGAGCATAAGAAGAGAAGATAGAAAACTTTTATACCTTCGTATATCATATATGCATATGCATTTCTTATGTTTTTGTCTCGTTATTCGTCTGAATATTATTCGTCTATTCATCTGAATATCATTTTATCTTTCTAAAATTATGATTATTTGTTATCATCAAAAAGGGGGAGATTGTTAAATGAAGAAGACTCCATTTCTATTAATTTTGGTGACAATCAAATAATAATAATCTTGGAAATGTATGAACTGTTTTGATAAGTTTGTTAAGTGTGTAGAAAAATGTAAGTAACGCTTAGTCATTCCAGACGAAACGTCAGCAATAGAAGATGTACGTCATCACAGACGAAGTGCGAATAACAGACGAAGCGCAAACAATAGACAAAGTGCAAACAACAAACGAAGCGTAATTAACAGACGAAGCGTAAATAACAGACGAATCACAAACAACAGACGAAGCGTAAACAACAGACGAAGCACAAACAACAAATGAAGGGACAATATTAGACGATACAAAAAAGAAGATACTATAGAATGTCAGACAATTAGTTAGTTGGAATCAGTTATAAGACTCAACTAAATAACGGTTTCTAAAAGATTAAAAAAGATGTTTCTCAAGAAGACAGTTGGAGACTTCGGCTATAAATACTCGTCCTAATCGAAGACTAAAATAGTGTTTTTACAAGAGAGAAAAGTGTGATTGTACAATACTTAGAAAAATTCTGTATTCAAAGTGCGAAACAAGAGAGCGAATACTACTATAACAAAAAGCTCAAAATATCTTTCTTAGAGAGAGAATGAAAAGGCTAGAGCCTGGAGAGGCTAAGATAGCAAAAAGAATACTTTGTGAAAAAGACCTGAAGAGGCTCTGGAAGGGCAGAAAGAATACTTGTAAAGTTGAAGAGTATAGTGAAATCTCAGACAAACTCTGAGGACTAGACGTACCTGAAAGTTTTGGGTGAACCAGTATAAAATCGCGGCGTCTATTCTCTAACCTTTACACTTTAATTTTCTTGTTGTTAGATGAGTAGATAAAATTACTTGCGATTCCAATACTTATCAATTTTATTAAAGTATTTTTGGTATTCATCTGATAGTTGTAAAGATTTTCAAGAAATCTTAAAAGATTAATAATTTCAAAAAGATTACACAATTCAACCTCCCTTCTTGTGTATTTTATATACTTTACATGATTCCTATATTAACAAGTGATTTACTTTGTAACTCATTATCAAATTGACCAATAATCTTCTTATATATTACCTAGTCTTTAATGATGACATAGTCATAGTTCTAGAGAAAGAAAGTCTATAAAAGAATAACAAAGACAAATAATTTAGTTCCTAACAAGTTAAAGCCTTGATGGTGACAAGAGGGAGATTAATGAAACATGGCTCAATTGAGAGCCAAAATTATGGTGGATCAAAAATCAAGAAGTTAAAAGAATTTAAATGTTACAAATGTGGCAAAAACAGTTACTTGAAAAGGAATGTTGGAATTTAAATAAGAAAATTTCTATCCCTTGTGAAAAATTTTAAGTACTTTAGATGATGACAATGCTTTGTGTTGTATAGCAACAATAATAAATAGAATAAGGAAGTTATTACTTGATGTATAACCCTTTAACTCTTGATTTAGTTTTCACATTACCTTTAGAAGAGAATGGTTCCATCATTATGAACCTATCTGAAGAGGATCTATGTATAATTACGATGATTATCCTTCAAAAGTTATTGGTATTAAAACTATTAAGCTAAAGATGCATAATGGTACAGTTTCATACTATTTAAGATACAACATGTGGAGGGTTTAAAGAAGAATCTTTTGTCTTTAAGATGACAAATGATCTTAGATGAAAAATGAAAATTATCAACAATCTTTTGAAGATAATTCAAGATGCGTTTGTAATTATATAAAGAGAAAGGATAGGTGAAAAACTTATACAAGTTAAAGGGAGAGAGCTTGTAGAAGTGGAACTAAAAGTCATTTTAAGCAATCAAAGTGAAAGATCTTCAATGTTATGACATAAAAAAATACAATTTAAATAAGGAATGGAGATCCTTGGTGGGAAAAGTTATTCCTTGGAGTTACAGAGGTATCATTACCCTCTTAAGAATTATATTATAAGTAAGCAACATCGCGTAAAATTTAATACATGAAATTTAAGTGGTAAAGTTGCTTTTGAATTAGTTCACTCTGATGTGTGACAAACACCAGTTTCATCCCTAAGAAAAGTAAAATATTGTTTCTTTCATTAATGATTATTCTAAGAGGTGTTGAATGTACATATCAAATGAAGAACATATGTGTTCTCAGTATTCAAAGTTTTTAAAGCATACATTGGACTTAATTATGGATAAATAATTAAGGAAAATAATTAAGGATAATATATTAGCAATGAGTTTTTAAGTAAAATGACATCAAAAGATAGTACATTGTTGCATACTCTCTTACAATAAACGAAGAGGCAAAGCTAATGAACAAAGCTTAGTTGGAAAAGATAAGAGTAATATTGAGAGCTATAGGCTTAGATAAGGCCTTTGGGGCATAAGTAATAAATTATTTTTTTATATGGTGAATTGGTATCTAGCAACTGTAATTAATTTAAAGACATGGATGGAGATGTGGATTAGGACCCCAATTAATTATTCCATCCTTTATATATTTAGAACTCTTTTATACGTGATGTATAATGCCAAAAAAACCATATAAATGGACCCAAAATCTAGACAATACTCACTATGAAAGGATACGCTAATAGAGTGAAAGGGATATTGCTTGTTGGATCCTTCTTTCAATAAGGTTATTGTCATCAGAGACATAACTTCTATATTAGATAAATTATAAAGGGAAGAAGAACAAAACAACTATTTATAAAGAAGTTTAAAGATTGTAATATAAGTACAAAAGGAATTTCAATAAAAGGATTCTTTTCAAGCATCACTAAGATGAGACGTTTAAAAACTAGTTGATTTTGAAGCTTCAAAATTTTTCCAATCAAATTACACAAAAGACCACCAAATTGGCCCTTATATTATATAATAGAGGGTCACCTAACTTCTAAATAATGACGTAAGTGGACTTTGGAAAACTCAGTGAATAGTATTCTAAGTTACGAAGCTGTTAAATGCTAAAGAGTGTTAAGGCTTAAATTTTAAGTTAAAAGGATAATTTTATTTAAGTAAAGGATGGGTACAAAGTGCAGAAAAAGCTAAAACAATGATATGTTTTAAGTTTGAGTAGTGTGATCATATATCGACTTCCTGTTGTGTTGTGATGCTAGTGTGTTTATATAACCCTAAAAAATTCAACCACTTCAAACAATTCTCATGTAACTTTTTAACCTTTAGTTATCCTCTAATTATGGCCACATCCTAACTAACCACCCACCAACACATACATCTTTTTAAAGTACATGTTAATTGTTGGACCCCGTCTCCGAAGCCCAACATTCGGACCCACACAGCATAGAGGACCCAAAACCGAACACACAACGACCA